>CM070633.1:15583013-15902674 GCA_036346255.1 Ampelocalamus luodianensis
TATCATAAAGAATTCTTTAAGCAAGTTTCTCATCTACTAAATTATCATTCTATCAATTCAAATGTGTGTAGTTCGTGCCATTGTGCAACCACTCTAAGTTTTACTCCCTCCCATGCATGCTTTCTTGTAAAGTGGTACCTAAAAACACAACAACAAGAGTGAGCCCAAAGACTCAACAAGTGCAATAAATGGCAATAATAACATAAACAATCAGAATCATCAACATCCATCTACAATCTCTATTATAAACATGTCATATGCTCATGCTATGCAAGAAGCTCAAGTGCACTTTCTCTTCTCTTTATCTTTTGCATTTTACCGGTAATGCAAAGTATGCAACCGTCACAGATACCCATGCTCGTGCTCACATGCGCAGGACCAATTGCCCGATATCTGCAAGTAAAGGGACCTCAAGCCCACACTCCACAAGTGTGGGACCATAAGCCCATCGCTTTCATGATGGGGACCTCTTTCAATGCCCACATTCCACGAATGTGGGACCTGCCCGCCATCCACATGACGGGGACCTCAATATGCATAGTCATATGATAGCATGATGCACATGAACAAAACTTTAAACCATCATAAATTTGTATTCACAACGCCATACATGAATAAACTTATCCATACTTCTAGCATTCATCATCGTTGACATTCATAGCATTCTAGCATCCATGAATAGCACATATATTCATAATACTAGCAAACATGAACAATCACTCATGAATAACAATAAATCATAGACTTCATAACTTTCAAACATCCATGAATAACACGTAACTCATATCACTAGAAACCATGAACATTACCAATCATACCACCATAACAATCATGACAACACAAATTCTATAAGTATTTAACAAAGAATGTCATTCAATAATTCCAATTATATCCATCATTATACTTGCCTTAACCGCGAGAACGAGGATGTGCGTATAGGTACTGCCCCGGATCAATCCATCACCTGAATATATTTATAAGGCGCACTAAGACATTCATACTGGACCAAAAGCATAAATAATAGCATAACCAACTCGCTATACTCAAGCATTTCCAATTCCAACTCCTATAGATCGATATGTCCTCTGTGGACAGCCAACTTCTAAAATTCGTATCTTTTAGCACAGGAGTCCAAATGAGGTGTTCTTAGACTTCATTGAAAGGTTATCAATTTCTCTAACTAAACCTAGTTGGTGGACATCTCAAATTCTGTATGTAAATGACTCTAATAGATCAATGAACAACATCTGCCCAGATCTGTCTAACACGCCTGGACAGCAGCACGGTAACGGACATAACTTTTGATTGGCTGAACCAAAATTAGTGTTCTTTAACAATCTGAAAAGCTAAGAACAAAACCTACCAAAGTCTAGTTGGGCAAAATGTCAGATTTTGCCTCTAACAAATTTGCCCACGGCTCAAATCTGTTGGCAGAATTAACAGACAGAAATATTGGCTGAAATAAAATATCCATAACTTTTGTTCTACAACTCCAAATTGGACGTTCTTTATCAATCTCGAAAGCTTATAAAATTCTCTACAATAACCTAGTTGGCATGACATTCATATTTTGCATTTAACAAAAAGTGGCACACGGGTCAAAACTAATGATAGAAACTTACATACAATCTGGACAGTCACATTGAAATGTACATAACTTTGGAACCGTAAGTCGGAATTAAGTGATCTTTACGCCCACTGAAAGCTAAGAACGAACCCCACATAACTCTAGGAGATGGGATCCTCTGATTCGGCTTCTAAGATCACTAAAACAGCCGCGCAAACTACTGGACAGAACGCGATCTATTAAACCGACGAAAATCGATCTACCAAACGACATCAACCGCAACTACCACGCATCAACCAATGAAGAACACACGACGTTACCCTTGTAGAATCGCAGAAATATGAAGAAATCTCCCGCTGAAGACAATCTCCTCTTCTTTCTTCACTTGATGGCGGCAGCAGAGCACCGACGGCGAGGAAGGGAGGCACCAACGGAGGGGGCTGCTTGGGGAGGAGGGTGATGCACTGTAGCACCGTGATTACTGTAGCACGGCGGCAACTGTAGCATGGGTTGGTATCTGTAGCAGCTTTAGGGTTTTCCCCTTTTGGGCCTGGTGTCAGGGCCAAAGCCCATAGCCTGAGTTTTGAAGAAATTTTAAAAACCCTTTAACTATTTTTGTTTTCTCTCTAACATGTTTTGAGTAATACACCCTCTAAACTTCTGTTAAATCTAATTCCTAATTGGTTCTTCTCCTAAATTATTTCTTCTCACTTAAATAAATTTGGGGTATTACAAACACATCCTTAGTTCTTCTCAAATACTTGAGGATGTTTTTAATCGCCCGATGACTCTCACCGATCACCGTATCCGCTCAGAATAATCGAGAGCATAGGAAACATCCAAGTAGTACATATCATAGCATACATGATAGATCCAATGGCGAAGCATATGGAATCTTACTCATGCGATCTCGCTCATCGCTTGTCGAACACCGAAGTCTTGCCAAGATTTATGCCATGAGACATGGGCAAGAACCCTTTCTTTGTCTCCTCCATGTTGAACCGTTTCAACACTTTGTCAATGTAAGTACTCTGGCTTAATCCTATTAGCCTTTTTTATCTATCTCTATAGATCTTAATACCCAAAATATATGCCGCTTCCCCTAAGTCCTTCATTGAGAAACTATTTTTCAGTGAGGTCTTAACGGAGTCGAGCATAGGAATATCATTTCCAATTAGTAATATGTCATCTACATATAAGATTAGAAATACGAGTGAGCTCCCACTTGTCTTCTTGTAAACACAAGATTCTTCTTCGTTTTTGATGAAGTCAAACCCTTTGACTACTTCGTCAAAATGAATGTTCCAACTCCGAGATGCTTGCTTCAATCCATAAATGGATTTTGAAGTTTGCATACTTTTCTAGCATTGTTTGGATCGACAAAACCCTCGGCCGTATCATATACACGTCCTCGGTTAAATTTTCATTAGGAAAGCCGTTTTGACATCCATCCGCCATATCTCATAGTCGAAATATGCAGAATAGCTAGAATGATCCGTATTGATTTAAGCATCGCTGAGCGAAAAAGTCTCATCGTAGTTAACTCCTTGAACTTGCCGAAACCTTTTTGCGATAAGTCGAGCTTTATGGATATGAACATTTCCATCCATATCAATCTTCCTTTTATAGATCCATTTGCACTCTATGATTTTAACACCATCAGTGGGTCAACCAAATTCCAAACTTGATTGTCTCTCATGGATGCTATCTCGGATCTCATGGCACTATGCCATTTCTCGTAGTCCTGGTCCATCATTGCTTCCGCATAGGTCGAGGCTCATCATTGTCTAACAATAACATATCTCGCGCATGCGAGCCTTCCGACCTTCCGTGGTGGTGGTGCTTCCTTTGCCATGGGTTCCTCAACTTGTTCGCCACATGGGCATCATTCGCCGAGTCTTCCCGATTGGTTCATCTTGAACTTCTTCAAGCCGCACCGTTCTTCCACTTGTCTCCTGTTGAGAAACTCTTTCTCTAGGAAAACACCACTTGGCGACAAACACTTTGCCCTCTAGTCGGTTGTAGAAGTAATATCCAAAGGTTTCCTTCTGATATCCCACTAAAATGCATTTATCCGACTTGGGTGTGAGCTTGTCCGATCAGAGTCGCTGACAAACGCCTCACATCCCCAAATCTTTAGAAAAGACAACCGTGACTCTTCCCACTCCATATCTCATATGGTGTCTTAACTACGGATTTAGACGGTACCCTATTAAGTGTGAAAGCTGCTGTTTCTAGAGCGTAACCCCAAAAGGATAATGGTAAATCTGACTGGCTCATCATCGATCGAACCATGTCCAACAAGGTCCGACACGCCGCCGGATACCCCGTTTCTTTGAGGCGCTCCGGCGGTGTTCAATGGAACAATTCCGCAACTCTTCAGATGATTGCTAAATTCATGACTCAAATACTCGCCACCACGATCAGATCGCAGAGTCTTAATTTTCTTGGCACGTTGATTTTCAACTTCATTATGGAACTCTTTGAACTTTTCAAAAGTTTCAGACTTATGTTTCATTAAGTAGACATAGCCATATCTACTAAAATCATCAGTGAAAGTTATGAAGTAATGAAATCCACCTCTAGCAGTCGTGCTCATTGGTCCACATACATCAATATGTATGATTTCCAACAGTCCGACGCCTCTCAAAAGAACCTTTGAAAGGTGATTTGGTCATCTTACCAAGCAAACAAGCTTCACATGTTTCGTATGATTCAAAATCAAACGGTTAGAAGACCATCGAGATGGAGCTTCTTCATGCGCTTTTCACTTATGTGACCCAAACGACAATGCCAAACATAGGTGGGATTCAAATCATTAGTTCAAGTCTTTTAGCATTTATGTTAAGGATAGGCGCATCATCAAGATTTAAAATAAATAACCCATTCACAATGGCGCAAAGCCATAAACATTCCATTTTTAGAGATCAAACAACCATTGTCTTTACTTGCAAATGAATAACCATCTCTCATCAAACATGAGGGGATAAAATGTTTCGACTCATACTAGGAACATAATAACAATTATTCAATTCCATAATAAATCTTGAAGGAAGTGAAGTTGCATGGTGCCGACGGTCAACGCAAAGAACCCTTGCTTTATTTCCGACGCGAAAATCAACTTCACCTCTTGCAACTCCTCTACTTCTTATTAGCCCTCATCGAGTTGCAAATGTGAGCAACCGATCGGTATCAAATACCCAAGAGTTAATAGGAGAATCTGCAGAGAAAATGTCTAAAACATTTATGACAAGTGTACCATGGGTGAAAGTCTTACTTCCAAACCTTCTTCTTGCATTCATCGGAATCCATGTACTTCTTGCGCTTCTCTTCTAGTGGCGCTTTACAATAGAAGCATACTGTCTCGCTCCAGTGTCCAAAGATTAGCTTAGGCGTTGGCCTCGAGATCATATCTTTAACCTTGCCCTTATTCTTTGGCCATGGCTTACCCTTTTCTTGAAGCTAGACTTGTTCTCAGACCCATCACATGGCTAGGCCCACACACTTCTTAATGTCATCTCTGCTTTTGAGCATCGCACAAAGCTCATTAAGGCCCTTATCCGCCCCATGCATATGGTAGTTCAAATGAAATGCCCATAGCTAGGTGGAAGAGACGCTAAAATGAAATCGCTTGCCAACTCTTGGCCAATTGGAAAACCAAGTTTATCCAAAGTCCGATCAGAACCAACCATTTTGATCACATGTGGGCTCACGTGCACCTTCGTTAACTTGCATTCCGTAAAAGCCTTAGAGACATTGAACCGTTCGTCTGGCCCTGTCCGGAACATGTCCTAAGCGCTATGATCATATCATACGCTCCCGATCCTCAAACCGCTTTTGAAGGTCGGGTTCCATGCATGCAAGCATAAGACAACTAATCTCAAGAGAGTCATCACATGCTTTCTTGTAGGCATTTTTAACAGCATAGAGACGCATTGTTAGCGTGTTCTTTTGGGATTGGGGTGTCGAACGTTTTCCTTTTATCCGCCTCGAGAACACTTCTCAGTTACGGACCAATCGAATAGTTTGTTCCATTTAATTTCTCTTTCTCAAGAATCGATCGCAAAGCAAAAGGGTGTGCGTGGTTCCTAGATGCCATTGATCTACAATAGGAAATGCAAAATACTAAGACAAATAAAACCATGATAGAGTAAAGCAGATAAACAAATTTAATAGAATGTACTCCCACTAAAATCAACATCCCTCTATTGATTCTTAGCGATTCAAGATCCGCAATTAACGAGTCTACTAGTGAGCTTTTGCATCACCGCTAGGAGACAAGGTAATTCGGTAAGCAACACCTTACTAATCATATCTCTATATGACTCTTGTTGTTGGGTGACATCTCTATGCCCCTGCGCCCAACCTTTATGCCCCAAGGCCCATAACCTTTATGATAACCTTGTTAAGTTCACCAATCCTTATGCATGTAAGTATCCGATACAAAACCCATCTAGTCAAGGAAAGTTGATGGTGCCCTAATTTTATAGACCCACCATCAATTTACAAGACATGGGATGGTGCAAAGTTTAATTGGGAGGGCATATGTTTAACTTAACATTTTGTGAGGGATCGCTATACTTCTACCATTCAAACATGCATAGGAGTAAAACAATAGGAATAGCATTCACACAGTTGTGACTCAGTATGACCTATTTTCTCATGGTGATCTCCATCGACTATGCAATTTATGCAATTTAAATCATATTTACCACAAATCGACTATTGTTCCGATTCGACCAATTTGTACTGATCTTCGCATGCCGCAACCGGTTTTACGTGTCACTGTCTACCCCGATGGCGAATCCGACCGGTAGGGGTATGTTGTTTCACGACCTTAGCAAAGATGATCACGGTACATCGATTATTAATCTAGGTTCCGATTCGATCAATCATATTGATCTTCGCATGTCGCAACCGGTTTTACGTGTCACCGCTTCACCCCGATGGCGAATCCGACCGGTAGGGGTATGTTGTTTCACGACCTTAGCGGCATGATCACGAAACCGGACCAATCCATTACGAACTATACAATCGATCACATCGATCATACCGATTACATATCGCCATATGCAAATCACCCGAACCTATAACATGACAAAGAACCGCCTCCGATACCATCAGGGAAACGGGTGGGCTACATGTGCTAATCCAACATTCACGTGTGTCCTCACATGAACTCCGACTAGGTACAACTTTAGAATAACCATACAAGTAAAGAGTTTCACAAACAAGTCACATACTTGTTAATCAACACAAAGGCAATATTCAAGGAACATTTATTAAATCATGGATACAACGAAATATCATCATCAAAATGATTGCCTCTAGGCATATCTCCAACAGCGCCATTGGATGGAAGGGGGAAGGTGGCGCCAAGGGAGGGAGAGGTGGCGGCTTGGGGTGGAAAAGGGAGGGAGGAGGAGGCTTGGGCTAGGTTATGGGAGGTGGGGCGGCTTGGCTGGCCCCTTGTGCGCCTCCCACTTTTGGCCCATACTGGGCCGCCAACGGCTGCCTACGCTTGGGCCAGAGGCCCAAGATCCGAAGATTTCCCCTACGCTTGAAATTTTCGATTAAATTCCTCTCCGAACGCAAAACTTTTAATTTCAATTTGGGATATTACATTCTACCCTTTTAGCGTAATTCGACCTCGAATTCTAACCGTCAAAAGTACACGAGAACAAATTGCCAAAGAATTGGAAACAATGAATTTAACACGCACCTGCAGTAAACAAACCGGATATTGCTCTTGCATGCGTGACTCTAGCTCCCAAGTTGCCTCTCTCGAACTAGAGAGACCACCACACAAAGATGTAAAACGACGCCGACCTAACACTCAACTTGAACTTTCGGTACACTCATCGAGGAGGATCGAAGGTAAGACCTTACTCGATGGTCAACGTCTTTAACTAAATCTCAAGCTTTGAATGGCTCAATTGCTCACTCAAGACTAGAACACACGGACGCACGCGTGCAAGGCGTATGTACCCAGACGATCAAAGCGATACTACAACTTCCTAAAATTAACGAATGTACTGTGCCAAATCTCCCTTTGGTACGAAAGCACACAACACACTCAAAATCGAACTCTTCATCAAACAAGGGCACCTTCCTTAATCAAGAATGCACAACAGACTCGTTCTTAAACAACCTGATTTACAAAGAAAATCCAATGAAAATAAAGAATTCTCATCACAACCACGCAAGGCCAACCCCTACCAAAAGGGTCAAGTCCAAAATTTGATAACTCATCACAAAATCAATTCCACCTTCTAAATAGGCGTTTATGAATGAACACCACGAAAGCCAAAGGAGAAATAACTCGAATACCCAAACCAAATACTTCTTTTGGTTTGACTGAATTGAAAGAATCAAACATGCCAACACAAATACCATCTCACAAAGAAGTCACCAATCAACAACACAAAACTCAAACGAGAATCAAGGAAACGATTCACTACCCGAGGAAACATCATTCTTTCCCGGTTCTCTTTTGGGAATAAAACTTCTCTCAAACCTTGAATTGAATTCATCGCATACCACACGAGCTCAAACCTCTTAATTAAACATCCTCAAATTATGCTCAACTTGAGATACATCATCTACACCATTGCGGAGAGGCTCTAATGATCCCACCGATCACTCTAGGCAACTCAATCTACGATGAAATTAATTTGATAGAAGGCACCCAAAGCACCACAAAATAGATTTCGCTCAATCACATTACCTCCCACTTCCAAGAACAACAACTCACAATCCTCAAGACACACGCTCATGTACTACAAATGTATGGGTTCTATCAATGATCATTCCACTTCTCAGAACCGCCATTATCTAATTTCTCTACACAAAATCATTGGGCGACCAAAGGTCTAGCATAAAAATGCAAATCCCAAACTTAACCTCCAAGACCTCTACAACAAAATTCTCTTATAATAGATAGTGAAATCATCGGATTAAAACTCTAACATTCCCACAATTCTAACATACTCACTCAATGACATCATCAAATCACCCACACAATCTTGCAATACTATCCAATTGTATTACTCTATAGAATTAATCAAGGTTTCCATACCTTCGATAATCCCCAACATTGCAACATGAACTAAGTTCTGGAATTTCACTATACCATAGGTTCTACTCAGTCGTAACACTATTCATATTTACTTCAAGCCAAACACTTCATGTGAATCAAATTTCTCCAAGAGATACAGATCAAAACCAATTCATCTTCTACTACTCCAATGGCTTGGTAGCAAAATCTCGCCATTACAATTTCTTATACGCCTCCAACGGTTGCCAAACTTACACTTTGTAAAACTTTGCAACACAAAGCGTTGATCCTTTCTCAAAAGAAAGAGGCGAACAAGGACAAGTTTCTCACACAGAAACGTTGTTCTCACAATGAGCACGAAACCAAAAGAATCAATCGAGAATGGTGATCTTGGAAAACAAAAGTTGAGTTCGCAGTTGAGGGCACACAACCCTCAAAAGGGAATAACAAATAACAGCCGATAAGAAGAAAAAAAACATTACAATTAAAACTCGACATCTCTTGAGCGGAAAGAGCAAAAAGTTTAGGAACGATGCAAATAACCACAAGAACTAATTAAGAACCAAATACAATTCTTCAACACGTCATATTTGCTCAGAAAAGTTCAACTACGTAGGAAACATGAGATCCAAATGGTCCCAACCACCTAACTTGAAACATTTTCATTTACGGGATTTCACGAAAAGCAAGCAGATTATTCTCCTCTTAAAGGAACCAACATAATTTTTTTTTTATTGCAGCTTCACGTTGCCAACTCATACCAAAGATCCTTTAAGATTAAATCACACGAATCTCTTAAGAAGCAACAGGACAATCCGATACCTCAATTTATTTAAAATAATTTCAGCTACCAGATGATCCATGGGCTCCAAAATATCTCGAAAGCTAAACTTGAAAAAAAAGTCATATGTACGATATCACCAAAGGCGATCAAATTTTCTCCCTTCTCTTGTCTTCCTTCTTGTGGCCGATCACAGGGAGAAACCTCGGAGATGGCAGCCATGGAGGGCTCGATCCCGAGGGATGGAGTGGGAGGCGCCATGGGAGGGAAGGGGCGAGGAAGGTGGCGGCCAAGAGGGAGAGAGGGTGGCGACTTGGGGTGGAAAAGGGAGGAGGAGGAGGCTTGGGCTAGGGTTAAGGGAGGAGGTGGGCGGCTTGGTGGCCCCCTGTGCGCCTCCCCCACTTTTGGCCCATACGGGCCGGCCAACATGTTGCCCTACGCTGGGCCAGAGGCCCAAGATCCGAAGATTTCCCCTACAGTTGAAATTTTTGATTAAATTCCCTCTCCCGAACGCAAAACTTTTTAATTTCAATTTGGGATATTACAAATCTATACCAATTTTTTGCTACAGAACAACACCTAAACATATTTTTAGGTTGAAGTTTAGGTAAACATGAATTTATCCCAACAGGAAACATCTAAAAAGGAGCTAAAATGAAATAGTTATGAATTTTTGAAGTTTAATACCCATTTTCAATTGACAAATAAATGATTACTGGATTTAAAACCAACTCATCAAAAGGAAATGACGTGGAACAACGTGGGTTGTTGATGCTGAATCCCACGACTCACGCCAAGATCGGATCACAGCCGCCGCAAGCTTCACGCTGAGTCACACCGGCCATCGTTGGATCAAGATCAACGGTCCACATTGAAGAGAACGTTCGGGGGTCCGAAAGCTCACTAGATCAGAGCCGCAGATCTAAGAACGGATGGTCCACGAGGACTAGAATGATTAGAACTCTAACATGCTGAGGAGGTCTGGCCCGTTAGATCTAGATCTAACGGCCCAGAGCTGAGGAGAGGTCCTAAAGCTAAGGATTTAACAGAGGAGGTTTGGGATGGCCAAGATCTACTGTAGTAGGTCCTGACGGCCTAGATCTCGCATAAGAGAGGTTTTCAAGGATAACGTCTTAACAGCGGGGAGGTCTCAACGGTTAAGATCTCCACAGAGAGGTCCTGAACGGTCGAGATCTACCCGGGGTGGTCCGTAAGATTTAGATCTCCTTGAGGAGGAGGTCCTGGGTTTTCTTTACAAAAGACCGTGGGGTGGTCTTTTGCAAAGAGGACCCCAAGGGAGGTCCCGAGGGTGGTTTTTACAAAATGACCGCGGGTGGTCATTTCACGTGGGTTGATCCTAACGGCCAAGATTAAACCAAGGAGTTCTAGACGGCCAGGATCTAACCGGGGAGGTCATGGCACTAAGGTTTAGCGAAGAAAGATCCTACGGCTAAGAGCTAACCCGAGGTAGTCCTTAACGGCTACGATGAACCCTAGGAGGTCTTGGACTTTGCCAAATCTTACGACAACAGTACCGAGCACCGCATTTTTCCCGCCACCACCGCCGCAACCATGGCCACGACGGCGCGAACCCAAGGTGTCAAAACGTGCACAATACAATTGCGCACCCAACGAAGGCACTCTCGATGGTAGAACTGGCCTAAAACGCCGACGAACCGGAGAGGGGCGGAGGAGCGACTACAGCAAAATACGAAAACGCGAAAAATCTGCACGATCTAATCCAACAGCGCCGAGCACTAGGGGTTATCGCGAACACACCGACGCAGGGAGGTCCGAAGGAGCTCGGAGGAGTCCCGCGCGAGACCGACGCGCTACCGAGGAAGACAACGCGGACAAGTGATCCCGAGCAAAGTGAACAACACCGGTGGTCCAATTAGCTCCAACCAAGCATGCAGGAGGTCCAAAAGCACACACTTGACAAAATAAGCACTTACGGAATCGAGGACGAAAGGAGGGATTTTTAGTCGCGAGGATCCAAACTTAAAATTAGGCGCCCCGAGAAACCAACCCAAAATCAAGTTAGGGACAAGACACAAGTGCTAAAGAGAGCATAAGGGTGCGGAGGGAGTCGAAGAATAACCACTGGAGCACCACGGTCGTCAATGGAGCTTGAGCGATCGAAAATGGCAGAAATGGTGCTCTCGGGTGGTAAGCGCACAAACGCACAAAGAGGTGCTATGGGCGACAAGGAGACTGAAGAGGAATCCAAGGTGGAGCTCGAGGACCTTAAGTAGCTGGAGTGCAAGGAAGGGAGCAAGACAAGCTCCACGGGCGCACCGAGCCAAGGTCCTGCCATGGACCATCTTGAGTGACAGGAGTAGGTAAAAGGGAGACTTTGGGGAAAAGCTCTGACCTGCAATTAATGCCTTGCGGCAAAGAGCCGTTGAAGGACTCCCTTGAGGTGACAAGGCACTGCAACCTCACCGCCATGGCCTCGCATCCACGCACGCCGCGAGAAGAAGAAGAAAAGGGGATCTCGGGAGGTCGTGAGCGCCGGATCATGGATGGACGGCGAGGATTGCCCAGCATCTCGGAGGTCCAAACGGTAAGGAGGTTTGAGATGTTGGGTTGAAATCCAACGCCCACACATGCGCCTAACCGATCGCGCCGAAAGTGCTTTGGTGATCGGGTTCGACTGAGCCAATTGACTTGGACTTGGGTCGACTTGAGCCCTAGAAGTTGAATTGAAACAGAGAACTTTGGGGAATTATTTGAGGTAGCAAACTAACTCCAAAAATTCTAAAATTTTTGAAGGAGCTTGCTAACTTAGATATTGACCTTGTATAAAATTTCCAGAGTCTTTTATGTAGTGCATTTTTCCCCAAAAAATTCTACAAGGTGCTGACCTAGGGTTTGACTAACAGTCCAGCTGGTTTGACTAACCTCCAAAAATATTCAAACAATTTCTAAAAATTGTGAAATTTTTCAGAGGGGTCACACACCATCCCTAGAACTTAGGAAAAATATTTCCAGAGGATGATCACAAGATTTGACAAGAAGGTTTTTGATGGGCAAGATTTAGGTCAAAAGAGACTTGTGATCTGTATTTCCATAATTCTTTTACAAGAATTCTCCAGAACATCCATGAGTTACAAGATGCAAGAAAAGTTTTTAATTTCTACACATTTTCTTACATTTGAAACACAAGCCAATACTTGAGATGTTACAGTTAACCCTTACAAGGCTAGACATAACTTATTCTATTAATAAGGTCTGTCAATTTCTACAAACACCCACTGATGTGCATTGGGCTGTTGTCAAAAGGATATTGAGGTATGTGAAAGCTATTTTTGGTGTTGGACTGAGAATCCAACGATATTCATCCTGTCTATTAAGCGCATTCTATGGCTCAGACTAGGCAGGATCACCAGAGGATTGTTACTCAAAGAATGGCTATGCGTTATTCTTTAGACCCAATTTAGTGTCTTCGAGTTCAAAGAAACAACCGACAATATCACAATCTAGCACTGAGGCTGAATATAAAGTAGTAGCTAATGCAACGGCAGAGGTGATTTGGATGTAGTCTCTGCTGAAGGAATTGGGTGTGTTTTAGTGTAGGCAACCAATTATGTGGTGTGACAATCTTGGAGCTACTTACCTCACCGCAAGTCCGATATTCCATGCACGCACAAAGCATATAGAAATGGACTTTCACTTTGCCAAAGAAAGAGTCGTCAATCAGTTACTAGATGTTCAATTCATATTGTCAGCTAATCAAGTGGCAGATGTCTTCACAAAAGCGTTGGCTCTGTAGTTATTTAAAAGACAGTGTCGCAATCTCAACCTTGATATACCATGTTGTGATCAATGGGGAATGTTAAGAAACATATCTGTTGCAGAGTTCGGAATGTCGATAGATATCACACCGAAGCTCTTAGAGAAAGGCTGAAGTTCAAAGATACAAACTAAATGTTGTTTTATCTGTAAAAGGATTGTATCTATCCATTGTCGTTACTATAGCACGTAAGAGATAAAACTTTGCTTTGATAGATATGATCTCTGCGTTTGATTGTAACTAATTGTAACTACTTTGTCATATCTCTTCTTACCGATTCAGAGTATAAATACATGAGGAACTCATCTGAGTTCATTACGTCAAATACAAAGTTTTTCATTGGTAGGTTCTCCTCAATTGTTGTCTTCAGCATGAACAAAGCCTTGTCAGCCTTGATGCGCCATTTTCGCAATGCTTTGACGTTATCCTTCCAGGGGGTTGTCTTGGTACCTACAATGACCTCCCATAAGTCCTGACATTGTAGGTAGGACTCCATGCAGGTCTAGCAATAGCCATAGTTGTGGCTATTGAGCTTCTTGATCCCACTGCTTGCCCCATCAAGATCCGCTATGGTGACTAACATCTTACGTCAAGTAAGCTTTGGCCCCAGACCAATGAACTTCATAGTCCCAGACTATGCACTAGCAGAGTCTTCCCTTAGTGCCTTGTTGTTGCCTCATCCACATCGCTGGCAGTCATGGGCTTCCTGCTCTTATACCAATTGATGGAAATTAAGGTGGCCCTAGTGCCCACTTTGAGGAGACCTACACCTAATACTACACCAACTATCTATCAAAGTCGGTTAGCCTTTTAATTTCTACTTACATAGTGCACTATTAATTATTGACTTCTAGGTGACCGAGCCGCTCACGTTGAAGCCAAGACCATCCAGATTCCGGACAACCGAGCTGCTCATGTTGAATCAGTACTTAATAATGCACTAAGTACTTAGAAATAGCACGGCCTAACCAAGAGACTTCAATTACAAAAAAAGAATACTTTATTAATGCACCAACACTATTACACAAGAGTGAACACACATCTTTGGTGGCTAACCTAGCACTTACACCCTATAATCACCTTGCCTTCTACCATACTCATATGCTATAGCATGGCAAGGAGTCAAGGCCTCTATTTATAAATACTGAGGGCCATTAGAATATTGACAAGTGTCAATATCATAGCCCTTGATATAAATATCAAGAACATCCACACTCTTATGAGAAAATATCTGTACTCTAAAGAGTTTCCTAATTTATTTAACTAGCTATTTTATAGTACTCCCTAGAAAATATCTATGATCTTGCAATCTTTGGAGATATCTAGAAGCTT
Organism: Ampelocalamus luodianensis; assembly: GCA_036346255.1. NCBI lineage: Eukaryota > Viridiplantae > Streptophyta > Magnoliopsida > Poales > Poaceae > Ampelocalamus > Ampelocalamus luodianensis. The sequence goes on from CM070633.1 coordinate 15,597,547, forward strand.
GCATTGCCAACTTCTAACACTCTTGAATTATCAGGAAATTATTTTGGAATATCAGAGTGCTTGCAATTTATGCGCGATGCCAAACGATTCTGTCACTTCTTGTGCCCCCAAAGAATCCATGGTCATCGGGCCCACTTTCGCGATGCTTAAAAGCTACATATATGCCTAAGATTTCTTCTGCACTGCTCGTACTTAGTGGTGGGCATTGGTCTGTGCCGTGCGTCGCAAGACAAAGACGGCCCGCCTCACCTCCGGTCAGGCCCAAGCACGGCCCAAAGCCCACCGTCCCGGGGCCGTACCATGCCGGGACCATACCGTGCCGGCCCAAGTCCAGCCCTAAGTAACTATAGACGACGGAGGCGACGGCGTAACGATGGTGGCGGCGACCGCTATCTTCATTCCTCTCGTGCCCGCCTCGTTAAAAACCTAGTTAAAGTTGAATTAATTGCATAAAAACATGGACACATAAATATTTTGGGAAAAAGTAGAATTTTCTTGATATTTTACAGATACAATGTTACTGAGTCGTTAAAAACCTTACGCCCCTGAGGATGGTTCTCCAAGTAAGGAAAAAAATATAGTAATAATATGCGTACATACTAACTACTCATCATTGTCGAGATCGTTCGTGTACTCGAGGTCAACGTACGCTTGCACGATCTCAAAATCCTCCAGTTGATGTTGTTGCCGCTCTTTAGCCAATTCTCAATCCTTGGCGATGTGATTGCCTCCACCATCCTAAGCTGGAGGAGTGGGGAGAGGTAGCGGCTAACGGTGTGTGAGGAGGAGAGGGAGGGAGGTTGCTGGAGGAGTGAAGGGAGGCGCGACCGCGCACGTGAGGAGTTAGAGGGAGGGTGGCGGTCAGCGGCGCGTGAGGAGTGAGAGGGAGAGAGGTAGCTGGGGAGTGGTGATTGGGTTGGGAGCTAGGACTCGGGAAGTCGAGAGGGGTTGGGATGGGGAGCCGTGTGGGAGTTGGGCCAGCCGGGAGTAGGGGATGGGGTTGGTTGGGCGTGGGGGATTGGGCAGGCCAAGGAAGGGTTGGGCTAGGTCGGGGATTGAGCCGGGGAAAGACCGGCCTCTTTCGCACTGCGTCGCCGGCCACGACCCAACGATCGTGGCCGTGTCGTGGCCGTGCCGCCGACAGTCGCATTCTCAGTCCAGCTCGCCCGCCATTCGTGCCGCGCCGCCCGGCCCACCACATGGCATTCCGTGCTGTATTTGGACCGTGCCATGCCGACCGGGCCGGGCCAGCCCAAAAGCACAGCCTAAGTCCCAGGTCTACTCGTACTCAGTATGTTTAGCAGCTGCTTTTATACTTATCCTTTTTTCCCCAACAATTAATAATACAGAGGCAGAAAGGAGATAGAGCAATCTCTCCAATTTAATGGCCATTACATGATGCAGCAACCTGCTGGTTGTTGCTCTGGAATGCTGTACACGTCAAAAACATAGGGTGGTGGTGCAAAAAACGGCACCTTGGTCTTGTCCTTCTTGTCTTCTTCCTGCTCTCCAACTGGCGAAACCATGACAATCTCAACATATCCGCATTGCTTCCTCAGAGCTTCAATCAGCTTGATCGGGTCGATGCCGTCGCCAACCATGGCGATCTTGTCGTCCCCGTCGATCTCTATGGAAGAAATCCCTGTATATATATATATACATACAGTTAAATTTAGTGTTAATTAATCATGGTTCTCGTAGTTGGTAGAGGGGAGAACGAACAGTGAAGGGTTAATTTAGAGTTAAGCGGGTATAAACAGTGGAGATGAAGAATGTTTAAATATTGATCTTATCTAGATGTGTGCATACCTATTTTTGGAAAAAAATTGCATGTGCCACTAGGGAAAAAGCGTACCAGTTTCATCCTATATTTCTTCCTTAAACGTACGGGTATAAGAAGTGCGTAGTCATCAATATCTATAGCAAAACTAGACGTCAACACACACTAGTTACTCTACAAATTAACCTATGAACTTGCCTTGATGTTTAGCAACCAGTTTCATCACTTTGGTCTTCTTCTTGGGGTCCTCCATCTGCACCTTCAGCACCACCTTTTGCTACAGACAAATCAGCGGGTTTAGCCACACTAATCTCAAAGCAAGTTTTCCTGCAGACATCTGTATAGTATGTTCATGGTGTATGATGGAGGGCAAACATAAGAAGAAGACAATTTGTACCTTGACCATCTTGGGAGTAGGGATCTACAAGATCTCCTGATCTGAAGCGAGAGAGCTAGCTGTTGTTGGTAGTGGATGATCAGTGAATCTTCAGTGCTTGTTGCTATGGATTTATATACTGTGGATTTATATACTGGACCTATGGATCTAAGTACAATGGGTTTACATCAACTGCCTATAGTCTCTACCACGTAGAATTTAAGTTGATGTGGATTTTTTTAATAATGAAAGTACAACTCCCACCTCTGCACCAACTAAGAATACACACACCATTATACCATCAGCTAAAAGCTTAAAACAAAACCGCCAAAAGCCAACAATGACAAACAAATTATCATGCAAAGGCTAGCCTAAAAACCATCTAGCCCCGCTCGTGGATATGGATGAAAGAGAATAAAGAGAAAGAAATATGCTGTCTACAATCCTATAGCCGATCAGATCACCGAACCAAGTAGAAAATATCTTAGATCCATAAAAGTATTAAAAGATTGTATCATCTATAAAGACAAGTGAAAAGAGAACCTATTGTATGAGCTGTCTATAGTCTTTGTATACAGATGATATCAAGAGTTACTATAGACAGCATGTATGTGCATTTATTATACTTGCCTTCTAATGGCAGTACTTATTTCTTATTATTACCTCCGTACTCTTTTGGTTAGCGCATTGAGCACGGCTGTTTTTATACTTGACCTTGGTTGATTTGGTTGTCGTATATGCACCTCATGGTCCTGATCCACATAAGCATGACTTATTTTCAGATCGTAATAGTTTTTTTTCCTGCTTTAGTTACCTTAGATAGTAAGTGATCAAATTGTTTACGTTTGATTAAAGTTGCTTCCTGTATTACCATTTGGAATCGTTCACTTCTAATAAAATTATCCTAAGATTTGGAATTGCTGACGTTTGATCATACGTACATGAGTTGTAGGTTTCTTGTTGATCATGACTGGTCCATTCTCGTTCTTCGCATTACATTATTTTCTCAAACCTTTGACTAGTGTTTTGGCATTGGGTCATGTTGCTGACGGTCAGGCACTCACGAACAAAAAAAGATACAAGATGTAGTCCCATCTTATTGTCAACTTCATCGGTGCAATGTGGTTTACAATAAACAAAGCCCTGTATCCCTCTAAGCTATAAGAAAGAAACGCGCTAAGTGCCCACATAATAGAAATATTTCACAACAACTAGATCTATTTTCCTTGAATTTAATTTTCTGTAGTTTAGGATGGTTGTACAATCTCTGAGTACCATATGAGAACCAATGAGAGTGACTGTAATGCTTTTTAATTATCAAATAAAGCTTACACAGGACGGTTCAGTTAGTTTTGATCGAAACAAATAACACTAGCTCTTGACTTGGAAAATTGAATTATATGACTATATGTGCGCTATAAAATCTCCACTAACCTGCCTATTTATGCACGAACCAATGCCTTCTCCCACTTTACATGTAAAGCAAGTTAGTACTTTATGTTATCCATTAATATTAATTACCATCTCGTGGCATGTTTATAACGTAGGAATTTCACATTAGTATATATATTTTGTTAAACAAATCATTAAGTTTAGAACAGTGATAATGCCAGGAAAATATCTTGCTGCTAGTTAGCAAGCCTATATGATCCATATGCTTGCATGCAGTCAACAGAGACTTGCAGGTATTACTCTTTGGTCATAAAAGAGTGACATCTTGGAGATCGATATGGTTCCTAAATAAATGCAACTTTGACGAAAAATTCCTGTTGACTTTGATGAAAAATTTCTATTGTAATTATTTTATAATACCTAATGAAATTACAATATTACGAAATTATTTTCGAGACAAATCTACGCATATCATTTTCATATACCCAATGTTAATATTTAGGAAAAAGTCCGGTTTACTCCCTCGAACTATCAGAAAAGTCTGGTTTTGCCTCCTGAACTACAAAACCGGTTATTTAACCCTCTAAATTTGCAAAAACCGGTCAATTAACACCTCACATCGGTTTAGAGCGATGGTTTTGATGATGTGGCTCACGCCTGTGTTTATCCCAGTCAGCATGTGTTTGACCAGTTTGACCCACTCGCTCTTCTCTTTTCTTTTTTCCTATCCCCAATCCCCCCATGGCTCTCTCTCTCCCCCACCACCGAAACAAATCCGGCTCCTTCTTCCTCCCCATTCTTCTTACTCCCAACTCCGCATCGCCTCGCCGCTTCTCCGTGCCTCCCTTTGGCGCACTGCCGGCGCCGCGGCTCCTCGTGCTCACGCCTCGCGCCGACTCGCCCACCACGCCTTGGCCCGCGCGCGCCCCAACCTCCTCACGGGTCCCTCCTCTCTGGTCGGCTTGGCACCTAGCGCCACCGTTCTTGCGCGCCCCCTCCTGTGCCCGCGACTCCTCCCTCTACCCCAAGGCTCGGCCCCACCATGCTACGGTACCGGCGTCGCCTCCCCCAGCCCGGCTTGGCCCTTCGGCCTTCCCATGACCTCCCCGGCGCGGCGTTGCCGCCGGCGCCGCCTGCGCCCTCTGCCACCTCCGGCTCCTCCCCTCGCGAGCGCCCACGCCCGGGCGCCGTCCCCTTCTGCTCGGGAATGGTGATGGGGTGATTTGCTTGATGCATATACATGTTGGGATGGATGGAGTAGACTGCTACCATGGTTGCCGCCTACATGATGAAGTCACCGGAGATGCTCGTGGCCGACACCGGTTGGGAGCGGTGAGGGCGGCGGCAGCGGCTTGTCGGAGCAGCGGACATGGGGGAGAGCCACTTGGCGTGCATGTACTCGGGTTTGCGACTTGCAAATGGTGGTAGAGGCAGCAGAGTAGTCGGATGGGAGGAAGTCAAACTCCTCATCGTCGCTACCGTCGTGGTGGCCGCTCCCGTTGAAGCAGTTGCAGCGCCCACGCAGGGGCTGCTCCATGGCGGCCGCGTCCTCCATGAAGCTAAGCACCATCCGATCCAGCCCCACCGACCTCGCCCACCTCGCGCACGGCGCTCTCGTCCCTATCCTCGTCCTCTCCTTCCCATCCCCGCCACCACTCGCGCGGACACCCACACCAGAGCCTTCGAACCTCGACACCTCGCGGCGCGCGCCGCCAGGCTGCTCCATCGCGCTTGGATTGAAAGGGTATAGCGATTGATGCTCGCTTGATGCCGACATGGATGACACATATACGCTGACCTGGATGACACATACATGCTGATTTAGACAAAATCGGTCATGTCAGTAAAACCACCGCTCCAAACCGCTGTGAGGTGTTAATTGTCCGGTTTTCGCAAATTTAGGGGGTTAAATAACCGGTTTTGTAGTTTAGGGGGTAAACCAGACTTTTCTGATAGTTTGAGAGAGTAAACTGGACTTTTTTCTAATATTTATAAATATATCGATAGTCAAAATTTAGAAAGTTTGATTGTATGTATCCCAATATGTCACTTTTTATTTACTGGAGGGTGAGTATTTTTCTCAGCCATGTAGTTCAGAAACAATTACATCAGCAAATGCGTAACCAGGGCTGCATCAGCTAGCATTAATCACTGTACAGAGTGTGAATACATGGTCTAATCATCGCCTTTCGAAAAGGGTCCTTTCTCGGCAACGTCTAAAATATATCGGATTCTCTGTATCGAAGATTCAATACAGACGATCTTCAGTGCATGGCATTAGAAGCGATCACCCTCGTCTGGTCTTGATCAATAGCAGCAGTGTTTTTGCTGCAGTAAATATTCCACTGTTGATACAATACATACTATAGTGCCACTGCACAGCACTGTTCCCACGCAAGGGAATTCTCTAGATCTACTTGTTGCTACCTTTTTGGCATATAACTCCTTTAATTTTGCGATAGTTTTCGTCAATCTCATCTCCTTTGAAGCAGAGCAGCTAACCCTAACGTCAGCCCATGCGTAATTAATTAGGCACTGCATCAGCACGCATCACTTCACAGCGTGTGAAATCCACATGCATATCCTTGTCATATATCTTTATGGATGACAAATCATAATATAATCATCCATGGCCAGATCAGCATAAAGTGCTACGCAATGTGGATGCCGACATAGATGCTATGAATTAAATTGGCACGCCATGTCAGCAGTTCTACTACGAGATTCATAGAAATTGCCTCCTTAAGAAATTACTAAAAAATTTAAAAAATAGAAAACCTAGACCAGAGAGAGAGTCAGCCTAGCTCGGGGCATAACTCATCGCTGGCTCCACCCTCATCGCTGGCTCCACCCTGTTTACGTGGCATGTGTGCGGTCTAAGCACTTCTATTATGAGATTTGACATAAGTACAAGGACCATTTCGTAATGTTGGAAGATTAATCAATACTTGGCTAACCTTTTTCTGGAGGTGATGAAACTTTTGCTTTACACCCCTTGTGGCACTAGAAAATGATGTATAATGGCCACAAAAGTGGGTCCAGTAAAAATATTGGCTACGCACCAAATGGATACAAAGTTAACACGGAAAGTTCGGGCAACAAATGTTTGTCGAAGTGAGGATCGATTTGATTGCTCAAGATTTTGAGGAACATCTGAAAATTGTTTTGGAAATGATCACCAAATACTCCCTCCAGTCTCTTAGAAGTGATGTTTTTTTTATTACTTTTTGGTAGTCAATAAGGTATAACTTTTGACCTAAATTGTATTATCATGGATTAAAAGCATATATAAACATGGTTTGGCAGTATTTTTATGACATAGATTAAGAACATATTTTTATGAGAAATTTAGTCTTACATATGTACAAGCTAAATAATTCAAACAACATCTTTAATCAAAATTAACATGGTTTGGCGGTACATATTCTAGCTATGGCGCCATTCTTTTTTGACTAGTGGGAATTACTTATTTTTGGCTACGCACCAAATTGTTTTGAATTACTTATTGCAAGCTAAAATATTGACGAACCAAACAATTAATTTATAGCCAAATAGGTAAGGCACGGATGAGTTCTGGTGCGCTTTAGGGCTGGATGAGTGTGAGGTAATTGGGTTTGATCCCAACAAACGCAGGGGTGATATCCTTTCTCAAAAGGGAAAAAAAATGTAAGGCATGGTCAAAATAAGTGGAAGTGAGTTAGCTAGCGCTCTGAAACAAGTTTGATTATTCAAAAAATTGATGAAAAAGCCGGAGAAATGAAAACATGACACCAAGAAGAACTTCTTTTAATCTCGGTATAATAATAGTACCATCATCAGAACTGCGTAGTAAACATATATAGTCGATCGCTTAATTTATCACTCTCACCAAAGTATCATTCTTCTCTTCCGTTGCTGCCATGTGAAGTCCAACACACCAAGCTTACTTATCCCGAGCAGATCTTCATGACAAGTTGTTGAGGAGTTAATCATCTCAAATGATCTTCAAGATCATCAGATCGATGGTGTGATAAACGATCTACATGAGGCAGCAATCTGGCTGCCTGGGCTCGTTGATGCACAGAGGAGGGTAGGTCACATACTTGGGCCAGGTATAGTACTCCTCTCTCTTCTTCTCCTCCTCTTTCTTCTTCTTCTTCTCCTCCTCCTCTTTCTTCTTCTTCTCGTCGACCGTCGTGACCGTGTCTATGATGGCACACCGTCTCATCCGCTTCCTCAGCACCGTGGTCAGCTCCACGGCGTCGATGCCGACGCCGACCACCTCAACCTTGTCGTCCCCTTTGACCTCGACGGAGGAGACTCCTGCATCCAAGAAAGCGAGACGCCTAATGAACTGGGGAGAGGCGTGTGGTGATGTCTAGTTGTGTTAGTTGATGTCTTGTCCACACAGCGGAGAGCTTAGAGTATGTACAATGCAGGTGTTTAGAGAGGTGTTTAGCAAAGAAAAACTGATTTTTTTTGCCACATAGGATAGATGAGGTGCTTATTTTGTAGCATCAATGCTTGATTAAGCACTGGTGCTTAAGAGGTGCTTATGTATATAACTATAGATAATTAATAGATAATACAATTATCTAAGCACCTACAAAACAGATGTTTGCATTGGAGGAAACGATTTTTACATAGGTGCTTGATGACGTGGCTACATTCTCTTTCTTTAAGCACTCGTTTATAAGCATCTCGCATTGTACATGCCCTTATAGCAGCTTATTTGGGCGATGTTGCCTCAAGTATGTACTGTTGTCTCTACAAGAAAAATATGCACACACACCTTCCTCTATAATTTTGTAGTTCGCAAGTTAAGCAGCGTGAGAACAAAATCAGTATGATGACAGAGAGCTAGCTAGAAGGATGTGGTTACGGTATTACCATAATGTTTAACAATTAGTTGCATAACTTTGGACTGCTTCTCCTTGTTCTCCATGTCCACCTTTATCACCACCTTTTGCTATATAATAGTCACATGGAAATAAAAAATAAAAGCTTAGTATATTATATTCGCATAACTTTGGACTGCTTGATAGTCTTTTTAGCTCCATATATAAAACAAGAAAAGGAAGGTTTGGTGATAACTAGGAGTAGATGTTTTTTTTTTTGGTATGTCTATAGTGCTAGCGCGAGTCTCTTCTCTGGCTGCGGCGGTAGGGTTCGGATTCACCGGTTAGATTTAGGGGTTCATAGGGTACCCGACTATAGAGTATGGGTGGGGAGACGTGAGTTAGGTTCTGGACGAGTGGGTGGGATAGATGAGGTAGTGCAGCGAGGCGGCAAAGATGCCGTCAGCCACAGGAGGCGACGACGGTTGGTTGTGGCAGAAGCATGATGGACCGTAAAGGCAGGTACGTAGCGCGCGACAACATGCATTGGATCGGAGACAGCGACATAGGGGACGCGGGGTGTAAGAAAATAGGACCATATACCCCACAGTTGCATGTTCTTGCTGACAAAAACAATCAGATTTCCCACCTGTGCGATGTCAATCCGACGCTCCATATCGACCTCCTCCTTCCATCGTCAACCGCTAGCCGGCCTAGGCCCAGCTCGAGGGCTCATCTGCTCGACACCTCACAACCCTAAGCGCCATTGCCTACCCTTCCTCCACTCCCTATCGCCACCCAGTGCACCGATGGCCTGCCACTTAGCCGAAGATGTCCTGCAGCGAGCCTCGCCCACCGCTACCACCTCCTCCTTCCCTCCTGTTGCCGCCGCCCGCTTCCTCCCCTCCTACTGCTGTCGCTTGCCTCCATCGCCCCCTCCCCCGCCCCGCCCTTCTTCCTCATATTTGGCGTCTAGTGACGTTGGATCCGCCGCCACCTCCTTGTATTTTCTAGTTCCTGCTGTCCCCGCCAACTTCCACCGCCCACCGCCCTCCCCAAGCCTGTGCATGGTAGGCGGTGCCACCGCCGCCACCCATCGCCAGTCCTCCACCGCTCCGGCCTCCCTCTAAATTTGGGTCCTAATCTGGCGAAGCATCACCCTAACTCGCCGTTGTCACTACTGGAGAGGAAGAACCCGCCGGCCAGAGCACGAATCGTCCAGCAAAATCGTAAGGTCGGAGCTTGGACTGTTTTTTTTAAAAAAAAAACATTTGACGGTTTTTTAGCAATTTCGAAGAAAATATTTTGCTAAAACAGTACTACTCCATGATCTATATGATTTGAAAGGAGGAAGCACATAACTTCCACAGGAAGCAGCGCAAACAAGGGAGAACATACAAACGGTACCTTTGCCATCTTGATGACCTCACTCTGCTGGCAGCCGCAACACGCGCGCGCACAAACCGTTCCTGCCGTCAAGCAGGAACCCTGTTGCTGTGCGTGTACTGATCACTGAATGGCAATGAACTATAGACCTGTCCTTTCACTGGAAAAGTAAGATCGACATGCTAATGGAAATTTTGCGCGGACCTCGTTGATTAGAGAGTCGAGCACGGCGTTTTTCTCTGACTTGACCGACTTCGAATGTCTCATTTTTTTTCTCGCCTTCGTCGCTGGACCCATCTGTAGGGATCTACTCTCTAGCAGTCTCCTGCGCCCTATACATGACACGACAAAGCAAACCTTGCTGTTTTCCTAAACTTGACACGACAAAGATACTCTGTAGTTTGTTTTTTTGGGAAAATTATGCATTGTATAGTTTGCTTTGGACCTGTTGTACGTTGTCCCCTCAGAAACAAGTTTGAGTATCCAACGTAAGACTTTTTTTTTTTCTAATCCAACTTAAAGTACACCTACTGTTATTTCCCAATCATACTATAGATGACTCTCAACACCTTAAATTCTTAGCGGTGAAACTCATATAAGACTCAAATTCTAGGAAAGAAAATAACAGACAATTGTTGAAAAAGTTTCTAGCGTTGGCATTTCTTTAGGAGTTGATAATTCTGCGATTAGTAGTTCAATTAACAATCTTAAGAATATTGAACTAAGACGTTTAAAAAATAAAGAAATTGTAGAAGTAGAAGACATAGAAGATGAAAATCTAGATTGCAATGATTCATCTGCCTTCAGTCACTCCTGCAGCGATTTAGATGGTGCTTTAGAGGATGACCAATCAAATTTTACTTTAGTGACCTATAAAAAGAGGTCGAAAAAGAAGAATCTTCACGATAGGCCAATAAAATTAAAGTTAAAATGAAATGTCTTTTTTGGAATAGCAGAGGTCTGGGAGACTTGGCTAAACATCGTTATATTAGTGATTTGGTTAAGGAACAACATTTAGATTTTGTGGCCATTTTAGAAACTGGTAAAAAGGACTTTTCTGTGGCTTGTCTTAACCATCGTTGTGGTGGGCGGAATTTTTTATGGCATTTCTCTCCCCCACAAGGTCGGTCGGGGGGTATCCTTTTAGGGGTGGATACTCGTGTGTTCGATATTGGCTCTATTGATGTTGGTGATTTTTATGTTAAGTTTCATCTGAAAAACAGAGAAGATGATTTCCAATGGATCCTTGTGGCTATGTATGGTGCAGCTCAAACTCAATACAAAGAAAAGTTCCTTACTGAACTTGTTCAGGCCTGTAGGAAAGAATCGCTTCCTATCTTAATTGGGGGTGATTTTAATATCATTAGGCATTCAGATGATGATAATTTTGAGTATAGGTGACCTTTCTTGTTTAATGTCGTGATTAATAACTTGGATTTAAGAGAAATAACTTTATCAGGAAGACAATATACTTGGGCCAATTCTTTAGCTAATCCAACCTTTGAAAAGCTGGATAGAGTCTTAATGAATATAGATTGGGAGTCTAAATTTCCATTGGTCACGGTTAATGCCCTGGAAAGATCTTTATCTGATCACACGCCCTTGCTTTTGAATACAAGCGCGGCTTCTTTTAGAGGAAGTCAGCCGTTATTTAAATTTGAATTAGGTTGGTTGTATAGGGAGGGGTTCAGGGAGTTGGTGGCAGATGTGTGGAAAAAAGATACTATTGGGCATTCAGCCTTACAAATTTGGCAGTGTAAGGTCAGATCTCTTAGAAGTTTTCTTCGGGGTTGGGCTAAAAATATCAGTGGAACGTACAAAAAAGAAAAAATAGAGCTTAATTTATTAATTGATGAGCTTGATAAAAAAGCTGAGATTGTGAGGTTGTCAGATCACGAGCTTAATATTAAAAGGGTTGCTAATGAGAGATTGGCTCATCTTCTAAGAGAAGAAGAAATTAAGTGGTATTAGAGGTCCAAAGCGAATTTTCTTTTAGACGGGGATAGAAATACGCGCTATTATCATTTGATTGCGAATGGGAAGCATAGACGTCAAAGAATTTTTCAGCTCGAACAAGAGGAAGGAATAATTCGGGGTGATGTACAATTAAACATGTATATCACCAATTATTATAAAGATTTGTTTGGTCCTCCCAAAAATAATCATTTATCTATGATTGATACTGTTGTGAATGATTTACCTCAAGTCTCCGAGGTGGAAAATAAGTTTCTTACAGAGTCATTCACTGAAAAAGAGGTGAAGGAAGCGATTTTTTAAATGGATCAAAACAAAGCACCGGGGCCAGATGGCTTTCCTGCCGAGTTTTATCAGGAGTTTTGGGAAGTCATTAAATTTGGCTTGTTAGCTATGTTTCAGGATTTTCATAATTGCTCTCTTTCTCTCTTTAGCTTGAATTTTGGGATCATTACTTTGCTTCCTAAAAAAGCAGATGCTAAACAAATTCAAAGAAGATGCACCCATTTGTCTTTTAAATGTTAGTTTTAAAATTTTTACTAAAGTTGTTACTAATAGACTTATGAGAGTTGCTCATAAGATTGTTAGACCGTCTCAGTCGGCGTTTATGCAGGGGAGATTTATTCTTGATGGAGTTGTTATCCTTCACGAAACCATTCATGAATTGCATAAAAAGAATTTGGATGGGATTGTTTTCAAGATAGATTTTGAAAAAGCTTATGACAAAGTCAAATGGCCTTTTTTAATTCAAACTTTAAGGATGAAAGGTTTTTCTGCTAAGTGGTGCTCTTGGGTGGAAAGTATAGTTAAGGGAGGGAGTGTTGGAATAAAAGTGAATGATGATCTTGGCTCCTTTTTCCAAACTCAGAAGGGTCTTCGGCAAGGTGATCCTATGTCCCCTATTCTTTTTAACATTGTAGGGGACATGCTTGCCATTTTTATTTCTCGTGCTAAAGAAGCAGGCCTCTTATCAGGAATAGTTCCTCACTTGATTGAGGATGGGTTCTCAATTTTACAGTATGCTGACGATACGGTTCTCTTTTTGAATAATGATTTGGAACAAGTCAAGAATCTGAAACTCATTCTTTGTGTCTTTGAACAGTTATCGGGGTTAAAGATTAATTTTCATAAGAGTGAGATCTTTTGTTTTGGCTCCGCCAAAGCTCCTGAACCTCAGTACACACAATTATTTGGTTGTGAAGTGGGTACTTTTCCTTTCAGGTACTTAGGCATCCCTATTCACTTTAAAAAGTTGAGGAATAGTGATTGGAAAGGAGTAGAAGATAGATTTGAGAAAAAAACTTAGTAGTTGGAAAGGAAAAAATATGTCTGTGGGGGGATGGTTAGTACTTATTAACTCGGTGCTCAGCAGTCTACCAATGTTTATGTTTTCTTTTTTTGAAGTGCCTAGACAAGTTCTCAAACGACTTGACTTTTATCGATCTAGATTCTTCTAGCAGGGCGATAATCATAAACGTAAGTACAGGCTTGCTAAATGGAGTTTAGTTTGTTCACCCAAAGAGCATGGCGGTCTTGGTATTCAGAACCTAGACGCAAAAAATAAAAAGCTTACTTGGTAAATGGCTATTTAAACTGCTTAATGAAGAAGGGGTTTGGCAATCTTTGCTAACTAGGAAGTATTTGGGTGACAAGAGTCTTTCGCAAGTGGTTAATAAACCTGAGACTTCCCATTTTTGGTCGGGGCTTATGAAAATTAAAGATCATTTTCTTCGATTTGGGTCTTTCCAGGTTCAAAATGGGATGCAAACTAGGTTTTGGGAAGATATTTGGGTAGGAGATTCTCCGTTAAAAAGACAATGCCCTACCCTTTATAATGTGGTAAGGAGAAAGGATGATACTGTGGCAATTATTATGAGATCGACCCCTTTAAATATTTCCTTTCGAAGACCTATTATTGGATCCAAGTTAATTGCTTGGAACGAGTTAATTTTGAGAATTGTGAATTTACAATTAAGCTCCCAAAAGGACATCTTTAAGTGGAATTTAAATAGATCTGGTTTGTTTACGGTCAGGTCTTTCTATGGGATACATATTAACAATTTTCAAGTCCCTATTAGGAATTTATTTTGGCTAATTAAAATTCCCTTAAAAGTGCAAATTTTTCTTTGGTATCTTAAAAGAGGAGTTATTTTAACTAAAGATAATCTGCTTAAACGCAATTGGAGGGGAAACATACAGTGTTGTTTCTGTATTAAAGATGAAACAATTTAGCATCTTTTTATTGAGTGCCCAGTTGCACGTCTTGCATGGTGGGTTGTTCGATGCGCGTTTAATTTAACTCCCCTTGTGAGCATAGCAAACATGTTCGGGAATTGGTTAGCCGGTAGTCCAATAGCTTTAAAGTCACAACTCTTCGTGGGAGCTAGTGCCTTATGTTGGTCTATTTGGTGTTGTCGGAACGATGTTGTTTTTAACAAAAAGAGGATCACTAATCCTTTGCAGGTTATCTTCTTGTGTGGATTCTGGTTGCGTGCTTGGGCAAATTTACAAAAATCGGCCCAGAAGGACTATATGGTGGATGGAAGCCTAAGATTGGAGTTTATAACAAAGCAACTCCTCAACTCTCATGGGTGGCAGCTTAGTCACAGGATTGGCAATTGATCTTTTAATTTTCAATAGTCTATCTATGGTTGTAAGGCTTCTAGCCATTTTTTGCAACTTTGGTTATGGTGGTACTTTTATCGTTTTGTCTATTTGTGGTTGTAAGGCTTCTAGCCATTTTTACCAACTTTGGTTATGTTGGTACTTTTGTCTTTTTAATAAATGGGCTGTGTGCATCTTCGATGCAGAGGTCGGAAGAGATTTTTCCTCTTCCATTATCTAAAAAATATAAAAAGAATATGGAATAGAACTATTACAGCTGGATGCAACATACAAACACTCAAATTAGTAAAACTTAAGTGGTATTTCATAAAAGCTAAAATGTGGAAAGCAACGATAATGACATCTACCTACCTAGTATACATAATGCAAGGCATATGGACCACATAATTGGCATGCTTACATTTCTATTGAAGAGTGTATCCAAGCACAAATAACAAATTGAAAAAATAAATGCAGGGATATTCTTATGCATAACAGAGGTGAGCTGTAGGATGTTGAGATCTCTTGAGGTGGGGGATATGCGGACCTAATTATATTACTGCAGCACTAAGAGGACTGGAATAACATAATTAGTGGCTCAGGTGTGAGATCAAGAGGATTGTACACAACCATTTCAATGAAAATTTCCTAGATAGCAGAACCATAGGTTCAATAGCACTACGACGGAAAATAAAGAGACCTTTCCACAAAATATTTTTTTTTTATTCTACAATCCTTATTTTTTTTGGCACTTACATGTCAATGCAAATATGGAATATATATTCATTGCTATGCCTGGGATCTAGGTATTGCAATCATAGATACATCTTGTCTACTTGAGAAAGGACTAAAAAAGGCAACTGTCATTGGGCTACTTACACACTTGACAAAAGAATTCTGCAGGTAAGGAAGCTTCACATATTTATCAACAAACTTTTCCCCATTTGATGCATTCCTCTATAAATCTCTGCATAATCATATGAATTCATTGCCCTTTTGGCCCCCTAACGCCACTCAATTGCAAAAATAGCCTCTGTGCCGTTTTATTTGCAAAGCTAGCCCCCCTCCCTCTCTTACCGCGGTCGGTGAGCGCGGAAGGTGGGTGAACAACGCGAATCTCCGCGGGAATGGACGGCGACCGCAGAACCGGGTGTTTCCGCGCTCGACCACCGCGGAAAGGCCCTTCCCGTGCTCACGCACCGCGGCAAGTGGCGGGTCTCGCGCTGGGCTAGCCTCCCGTGCCTTTCCGCGGTCCCCGAGTGGGGAAAGTGACCTTCTCCACTTTCCGGCGGCGTAAGGAGAGGGAGGGGGGCTAGATTTGCAAATAAAACGGGACGAGAGCTATTTTTGCAATTGAGTGGCGTCAGAGAGCCAAAAAAAAAAAGTCTGATCATATCAAACATTGTAGTCATAACTCAGAAGACACAAAAATCCTAAACATTGTAGGGAGGAAAAGCTGGTACATAATTTGTGGCTGTAGGGTTTTAAATGCATTATTTCCTTACAAGCATTTCATAAACGTGTTTTCTACAATGGCAATGTATACACCAAGATTGATTCAATCAATGCTAATTAACAGGACATCATTAGGACTTAGGATGTAATGCAACGTGTGCACCAAGATCACGATCTTTCACAAACTTCAACAAATAATGCAACTGCACAATCAAAAGCCGCTAACATTCTGAACAGAACAAAGGGGAAAAAAGAGGCCGAATATTCCCCATGCTGTATCAAAAATGTCATACCTCTGAATTAGAATAACCTCTGTATCTAATAATGTATTTCCTAACATAACTAAGTAAAATAGGGAAATGGAGAAATGGTATCACAACTCGAAACACTGATTATAAATGACTCACCAACATAGGGGTTGAACGAATAATAAGGAAGTCAATGTAAAAGGTTATAATAAAATAAACCTTTGTCTCAATAGAATATATCAAACTCTTTATAACGTGTATAAACAATGGTCCTCAACAATGGAATCTGAAATCTACGCATCATGTTCTCTTAAACTAAAATAGATTTGCCAAAATAAGAACATAAATCAACTTGGTGCGAACTAATACTGCAATGCAGAAAGTAATCTCAAATTTGCGCTATATGGGATTCTCGGATCCTATATCTTTTACGGTTAACAGTAAAGTAAATGATGCATTGAAGCTATAAGATATAGAAGAACAATAAAAAAAATAAAGAAAAGAGCACATCAACCAGTAGCAACGAAGAAGGCAGGAATAGAGCTAAAATAAATAGCATGGTGAAAGCAATGTTGGCTGCAACGAAAGAAAAGGGCAAATGAACCAACGAAGACACATCCACATTTGGTTTTAATTTCGATCGTACCTCTCAGTAAAACAAACGATCACCAAATCAGAAAGTAGGAAAAGATAGCTACTTACAAAATAATGGAAGCACATAAAAGCATTGTTTATACATTTCTATTCCGTTCCGTTTCCAAAATCATGGACAATAAGCTTTCATTTTCTTGCTATGCAAAATCACATCTTTGACTGTTAAGTATGTATATGCATATTTTGAATAATATAACACACTATCTAATTCGGTATAACCAATCCTATCAATTTACCAGAAATTAGCCATCGTATATCTTGGCTGTTAGTAACAGGCTCGTTCTCGCTGTTCTCTAATATGAATCATATTAGAGACTGTGATTGTATTTAATACTGATTGTATTTAATACTGATGGTTTTGGTAAACCGTCTGTGATGAGGCATCCAATATTAATCTTTTTGTAGTAGTATAAGCATACACAAATAAGGAATAAGTACGATCAAATTGGATCTCCTTGATGAATGCACCTGGTAGGAGTAAAGAAATCCGGATAACTCCTATTAACACACAATGAGAAAGATACCATGGTAACACATCTCATGATAAATTCAATCCATCTTTTTGTAAATCCCAACTTCCTCGTGATACCTTCAAGATACTCCCACAAGTGTTCAGAATTTCGACCAAAAAATAGATATTTCGGTTTTACCGGTGGGGGCCGGTAGGAATACAAACCGGTCTAAAAAATCGGTTTGGATAAATTTTGTCCAAAAAATCAAATTTGTTTGAATTTTACTCAAATTTGATTTTTAAAATTTAAAATCCAAAAAAAAAATCAAATTTTGATTTGAAAATTTTGACCGAAATTTTTTTGATAGTTTTTTTTTCCGGTATCCAAAACCCTGACTCCCATTCAACTCGATCATAGGCCTTGGCCTTATCAAGCTTAATAGAACAAGCTCCGGTTTTGCCCTTCTTTCTTCGCAGATAATGAATACATTCGTATGCCGTGAGAACATTATCAGAAATTAATCTACCCGGCACAACGGCAGATTGCTCTTCAGAGATTGTATCATCCAAAATAAGATGCAACCTGTTGGCAAGGACTTTGGAGCACAACTTACACAACACGTTACAAAGAGAAATAGGTCGGTATTGTGTGAATTCTTGGGGATTTCTGACTTTGGGAAGTAACACAATTACCGTCTTATTCACCTCCATCGGCATCTGGCCCGTCATTGAGAAAACCAAGGACCACTGCAATAATATATAACTTCAAAATATCCCAATGCCTTTGATAAAAGCCAGCATTGAAACCGTCCACACCCCCGGCGCCTTTGACGGCTCCATCATGAACAACGCCTGTGATACTTTCTCCTCAATGAAAGGAGCACATAACAGCGAATTCATGTCGTCTGAGACCTTCTGCGGAACAAAAGGTAGCACTTCGTCTGGGTTAGTATGCTCCCAGGCTTTGAAAAGATCCCCATAGAACATTGCTGTCATGGTCTCCAACTCATGTTGAGCCATACACATATATCCATCCTGCTCTAGTTGTAGATGTCGCTTGGAAGAAACTAGTGTTACGATCACCCTCTCGCAGCCACTGAACTCTAGAGCGTTGTCTTTGCATGATCTCCTCCCTAGTAGATAATTCTGTTAGGGGTGCAGGTAGGGCGGATCTATCTGCTAAACCGTCGGCCTGCCCCGCAAAACCAGCCCACTTAAACTCCCGCAAAAAACCGCAAAAGCTGTGCAGTTTCTAGTAGGCCGGCCCGCTTACCCCATCAGGTCGCCGCATCTCTACTACTTAAAAATTGGAGTTGGTAATGGTCGTCCGTCGTACTATCAACCACGTCCGTCCGATCGGAGACAAGAGGATGAACAGCCTTGATACTTCGTGCAGCAACCCACCTCCCTCTCCTCTCACGCCTGCCACAGCAACTGCTCCCACGACCTATCTCCTCCCTCCACTCCATGATTCTCCTCCTTCCTCCTATTCTTCGCCTCCTCCCACCCGCCGCTTCCTCTCCCCACGCACCGCCGCACAACCTCCACTCCCCGCCCACCTCAGTCCTCGCCCCGTCGTCTCCCCCTCCCTACTCCTTCCCTCCCAGTCCAAGCCGCCCTCCAGCCGACGACGAGGACGGGCAGGAGGAGGATGGGCCGACCAAGCCGCTGTCGTCGACCATGGCACACCAGTGGGCCCGTCCTTCTCCTCCAACGGATCGAAGCCTGCGGATCCGAAGGACCTCATCGCCGGTATCTCGACCTCCCTCCACCTCTGACGTGGTAGAGGTGGGTACACCAGATGCGAATGATGACAAACAATTCGGAGATGTCGTCCTCGCCCAGACCGTCGCCATCCACGAAGTCGTAGACATCGACGCATAGGGTCGAACACGGGAGCACCACTCCAGGCGTATGCCACCTTGGTAAGCAATGCCATGCCCTCCTTTGCCCCAGTTCCCTCCAATCCTTACTTCCCACCATTCTCATCTCCTCTGGCTTTGCAGCGTCGTTTTCGTCCTCCCAACAGAGAGCAAAATACCTGCTGAAAGAACGCGGATTTGGTGACCATGGGGTGGTACGTGCTGTTCCTCTCTAGGTGTGTTGCGAATCCCCTTCCCCTACTGATTAGATTTAACATTTTTGTTTTGGGTAGGTGTTGTAGACCTGCTCGATCTGGCGTGGGGGCTTGAGTTTGCGGGTGCCTCCCCTTCAGCTCCTGGTTTGCTCCTTTGCTTCGGAGAGGTATCGATTGATTTGCCAAGGCAAATTTACTCTTTTACCTTTTCTTTATCTAATTCCATTCTTCTGTTCTTTTGTTTTGTACTTGAGATTCTCTTGTCGCAATACACGTAGATAAGTATCTGCAGCTGCTTTTTTTGTTGAGAAATTGTTGCGTTGTTTATGCTTCTCATTTCAGTATTTCACTCATTCGTTGTACTGACATAATTCTGTCACTTTTATTTATTTGCCTAGAAATCGAGCTCCTCTTAATGCCTGAAGAAAAGGCTATCTTGGATCAGGACGAGACCCCTGATGTCACCGAAATATCATCAGTTAAGTGTATCACAGACAATCTTTTGGTGTATGATACATTTCTTACATTGTTACAGCATCGAAATGTGTCAAACTTAAATGAATGTGTGGACGATGGACTGTTTCTTCTCGTAAATGTTGGATACTGATTCTAACTTCTGAAATTGCATTGATTGGTGCAGCCGAAATGGCACCCACTTCATAGTTATGCGTTGGCGCTGCAGATACCTCTCATGGACAAGCTTCTGGACAGTGGTGTTGACATCAATTTAGTTGACAAAGTAGGTTATGTGTTCATGATTTTCCATTTTCATGTATGTGCAAAAAAAAACCATCTAGGATGGCATATTTAATTCGGGAGTGTTGCTGATACAGGATGGCTTCACCCCTCTTCACAAGGCGGTGATTGGCAAAAAGGAGGTTATCATTAGCCATCTCCTGAGAAAAGGGGCAAATCCTCATGTCAGAGATAGGGTAACTAACACTGTCTTTTTTTTTCTGAATTATCTGTTCCATATAATGGTAAAGTCCAGTTGAAATTTACAAAACTTTGTGAAGCGTCATTTGCAGTTGTCACACTGGTTTAGTTCCTCTGTAGCAAGAGGGCAATTGTCATCTAATTCTGAGACTTTCCTTTATCCTCTCACGTGAATTAAACTTGCTCAATTTGTAGGATGGAGCCACACCATTACATTATGCAATTCAAGTTGGTGCCCTGCAAACTGTGAAATCACTGATTAAGTACAGGGTTGATGTCAACATTACTGATAATGTAAGTTGGAAGGGCACACTTTTCTTGTCAGCTCAACCCTTCTCAAGGTCAGTGTTTTCTCTTTTATAATATTTCCTTTCTTGCAGGATGGATGGGCGTTGCTGCATTTAGCCATACAGAGTAGAAATAGAGATATTGCAAAGGTCTTGCTTGTCAATGGTGCAGATAAGACAAGAAGAACCAAGGTATGCCCCTATGGTTAATGTTTTTTACCAACAGTATAATTCCAAATAAAATCTACCTATGATCATTGCTGCTAATGCACTCAGATTCTATTTTGCATACATTTTCATGTCATTTTCTGTGGCTTCATAAAATTTTAGCGGTGATCATGCTTTTCTACATTCTATGCAATCTTTAACCTAAGCCAATTTTGTATCCGTAGTTTCTTACAAAGTTGCTAAGCTTACTCATTTCGTTATTTTATCATGGGAAAAATGTTAAATTGCCTTATTTATGAGTATGTCTCTAACAGACTTCTTTGATGATTTTATGTGCTACTGAGATACAAATTTATCTGCTTTGGTTTGCAGGATGCTAAAGAGGGCACAACAACTGGGGTGTCCGCAAACTATATGGCAAAGACAGTCATGACTCTTGCATCTCCTGACTCAAAGCCTGAAGACTTCAATCGGCCTGGTCATATTTTTCCTCTGAAGTACAGAGAGGGTGGTGTTCTGAAACGAGCTGGACACACTGAAGCATCTGTTGATCTTGCTATGCTGGTTGGGTTACCTCCTGTTGGAGTCCTCTGTGAGATTGTGGATGAGGATGGCTCCATGGCCCGCTTACCAAAGCTGCGCGTGTTTACTAAAAGGGAGAATTTGAAGATTGTATCAATTGCTGACTTGATTAGGTGAGTTCTATCTGTCCAATTATTTTTTCCCTTGCTGTACATTTCCTGTTTGTAGTAGTTTCATTGTTCAAATCTTGTTGGCCACATATTTCACCTGCTGCACTGTTTTGGGTCTGGCTTATGAACTATCTACTTACATTTGGCATTTGCTCCTACAATAGCTCACCCTTGGTGCTGTATTAACCTTTGTCCTTTGCCATTTCGCAACAAGGCGTTGTATTAACATTGACTACTAACTTTGAATTGTATTGTATGTTTGTTGTGTTTCAGGGAGCATCTGGGAAGTATTTCTTTGGGGGGAAATGAAGGACCACTAGCATCTAATGATTTAAAAATGTTTGCTAGCTGTTACATGAAGAATGATAATTTATCAAAAATGTAATAAAGTATCATAGCAGTATATAAAAAATTGCATTCCTGCACTATATTTGTTGTACAAGGCGGCAGCATATGCTTGTAAACATTGGGAATAGATGAACGGGTGATGACAAGCTCATCACAATAGAATAGAATTGTATATGCTATCATTGGAACATCCTGAGGAAGTTATTTGCATAGGCCATCAGCTTGACATCAATGTGCGGCTGCAAGATGCATCAGTAAGTGTTATTAACCTCTCAATTAGATCTCGGGAAGTAATAAAATCATATTTAGTTTAGTTTACAAGAGGAGATTCAAAATGACAAGCCAGTAAAGAAGTGTATTTTTTGGGAAGTTGTGTACATCTGTACGTTCATTATTCGTCGTATGGTGTTACTTAATTTTCTCTTGCTATTCTTAATTTGTATGCTTCACACCATGAAATGATTTAAACATTCGATAATTGCACATTCAAATGAATAGTTTGCTTTAGACATGGTTAGTGTACATTGCATATAATTTTTTGGTGCAAAGTATGAGTTCTCGTTGTAACGCACGGGCATGTGACTAGTAAGCGCATAATACACGACGCCCCCACCCGCATGACAGGAGTAGGATGAGCCGAGCCACTTCCTTGCGAATCGATATCCATCTCTCTCTTGTTCCACTACCTTCCTTCCATTGCTGCTTCCGAATCCGACCCTTTGTTCGGCGCGAGCGAGCTGGGAATGGAGAGCACCAAGCGCATGTGCACCGCCATGGTAAGACCACTACCACCTAGCGCCCCCTTGTCGTTGTTGAATTCGCGATATGTGACTTGGTGTTTCGATTCGAAACACGTTCGCGGATCTGGAGTTGGTATCTGGCCCGTGAAGCTTTTGGAGTTGGGGATTCCGTTCGAGATCTCGAGTTGTACTTGTCCCCCTCTACGTGTCTTTGATCAAGTAGTTTGACATGGCTTTGCTTTGCTCGCGCACTGGTCATGCCACTCGGTTCTGACTTCTCTTAAGCACCTGGTCGATTGGGATTTTTGATTCGGTCCTACTTGTGAATTGAATGCCATCTGTTATCGTCCTTCTGCTCTGGCATTTGTTGAAACCTATTTCTGGACTCCTAAATGAATGTTTGCATGCTTTCGAAGATACCAAGGAATGGTTGTAACAGCTTCAGATTTAAGGAACAGTAATAATATGCTTTATGAACAGTAATGAAATGTTGTTTATAACATTACTGTTCATTATTGAAATTTGGGTGTGTTGTTACAATTTAAAACCTTCCTTTTTAGTCAAAATTTAGAACTTGTTTAAAGCTTTAACAAAAAAAATATTAGTCAATGTTGGTACTATGACTGGAAAGTATTTTTATTAAAATCCAGATAAATTATCTTGGCTTAAAAGTAATTTTATTGAATTTTTAGAGATTATTTTGGCCTTGATAAAAATAATTGACTTTAAATAAACCTATTCGGGTTAATTGAATTATTTATGTATTTTAAAATATGGAACAGTGGGTTTCAAAATTTATTTGGGAAATATATCATCCCAGTAGCCTCTCTGTAAAATTTCATATTTTTACAAATTTATGTGCTATTTTAAAAGCCGGTCAAACTTTTAAACATTTGAATTGGGGCTGGTCAACTCTTCCGGTCTAAACCTAACCCCTGGTACTATAGCGAATCGAGCCCAATAAGGTTGGGTCCAACCCGGTGCAATTGGTCCGGCTCGGCCACGTTTGGGCACGAGCCCAACACTACACGTGACGTGAGCCGTCGATCTCCAAGCGAACGGGCGAGATTTGCGAAGCTGCGTGGGCTATCCACATACGCGAAGCAATCTCCACCGTCGGATCATATCCAACGGCATCCGGTCTTGATTCAAGATCCTATCGTGCCTCTAAACCTCAGCCGTCAGATCTCAATGGACGGGCCAGATTAGTTGGGTTGTTCGGGCTACCCCGATGAGCCGTGTAATCCTGACCGTTGGATTCAAATCCTACGGTGCGCCATTTTCGTGCAATGCCATTTTTAAATGGTAAAAGCCGAAATGAGCGCGAGCCATTGGATCCTCAATCAACGGACCAAATCTTGTGGGCCGTTTGGGTTGCCCGAACGCACCACTCAACCTCCACCTTTGGATCCTAATCGGACGGACCGCATCCATTGGGTCGTTCGGGTCACCCGGGCTCCTCTTCAATCTCCACCGTTGATCTTAAATCCAACCGCGCCGTCCTTTTCTTTTTGAACTTAAAGGCGCGCAAATGTTGGTGACCGTCGGATTTTAATCCTACGGTGCCCTTTCAAATCGCGTGCGTATAAGTCCGGATTTGGTGTAGCCGTTGGATTAGAATTGTGCGGCCCACATTGAAAGGTACCGCTTAGATCTTTTAAACATCCATCTTGATCGCAGCCGTCCATATCTAATCGGACGGTCGATGTTCTTTGATCTTCGTAAAGCACGCTGTTGTCGCGTGACAGCGGGCCGCATGTCAGTGAGGTGCCTATCTTCCTCCTCGCGACTGTATCTCGCCGCCGACTTCGTTGCCGGAGAGGTGGTGTTCCGCCTCGATTTTGGCAAATCTTTTCTTGACACCTGGCCCTAAATTGCCACCGCAACATCTCTAGAACTCTCTGGTTTGCTCTGTAGGATCAAACCCGATATAAACCCTAGCTTTTGAGCTTATCCACCATTGTTGACCGAGATAGCTTTCTTCATCTTTTCCTTTCCACTGAAGTATCCCTGGCTCTCACTTCTTGTTTATCCCTCCTGATGCTTAAGTCACTTTGTGATGTGAGTTTAGCATCAATTGTAGGTTGCAACCGTGAGATCACTCTCTGTTGAACCGAGCCGGTTAGAGCATCACTTTGGTGATTTCTTGCTCCGGTGAGGTATGCTTCACCCCTTCCTACCAAGAATGGGTATGGTGATCCTTAGAGCATCTCCAGCAGGGCCCCTACTTGAGCCCCTAAAACCAAATTTGAGGGTTTGAAACAAAAACAGAGGTCCAGCAGGGCCCCTACTAGAGCCCTCAAATTTGAGGGGCCCCTCAAATCCCCCCTCCAGCCCTCATTCCTGGGGGCTCTAGACCAAGCCCTCAAATCACGGTTTCCTGCGCGCCCTGATCCCGATTCTTCCCCCGCCATCCTTTTTCCCCTCCCGCGCCGCGCTCCTTCCCCCGCACGCCTCTTTCCCCTCCGCGCGCTCTTTCCCTCTCGCGCCGCCTCTTCCTCCCGCAGCCGCCGCAGCGCCGCCCACCTCTTTCCCCGCCCGCCTCTTCCTCCCATAGCCCGCCGCGCCGCCGCCGCCTCTTTCCCCGCCGCGAAGCGCCGCCGCCTCTTCCCGCCCCGAGCACCGCCCGCCCCGCTATCCTCCGCGACTCGCTCTCCTCCGCATCGCCGGTCTCTCCGGCTCGACCGCATCGCCGACCTCGACCGCATCGCCGACCTCGACCGCGATCGCCGATCGCGATCGCCACTCGACCGCGACCACCACGGCGTTTCCAACCGCCGCCGCCAACCCGACATCCTTCACGCCAGTTCGCCGCTGCCATCTCCTCCCGCCACCTCCACCTCCGCTTCGTCCACCTGCACCTTAGTCGCTCTGGTTTGGTGTTGCAACTTGCAAGTCATTGTTTTTGAGATTCCTTTGGAATTTGGCAGCAATTTGGACTTCAGAGAAATGAAAAGGAAGGCAAGTCCTCCGCCGCATGAGAAGTATCTTTAGTGGGTGAAATGAAGTGAATTTTTCTCTCTATGTTTTGTGGACCATAATCTACATTTTTAGTGACTCGGGTGTTCCACAATGATCCCGTGGCAAGTAGAATGGAGATTAATTGTCTAAAAATCAGTATATAGTTTTATGATTTCACAAACCATCAAGTTCTAATTCACTGATCTCTTAATTCTATGCAAAACATCACAAGTTTCTATTGCTTCTAGCATGCTTAATGTTACTTTTCTTGGATGGTTGTAGGTGTTTGTTTTTGTATGCCCGAGTATGATACTCCACAGAATGCCTTGAATCAAGTAAGTTCATCGATGATTATCCTTGTATTGGTACTATTAGTTCAAATATGTTTATGTGCTTTTGTTCTGTATGAAAAACAAAATGCTGACAATCATATATCAAGCATCACTTTTTGTATAGGAGGAACGAGTATAAAATGTTGACATATTGAACCTTTAAGGTCTGACGTTTGTTATTTAATAAAGATTGCATGCCTGAATTATAGTGCCTCTAGCAAAGCGGTACATCCTGTTGAAGAAAACCCACCCAACCACAATAGAGCCTAGAGGTTTTTGCTTTAGTACACACTGCTATGATGCTTGCACTAGTATCTCACATAATCCTGTGGGCCAGTATGGGTGCTCATGTGATTATCATTTACTACAAGGCTCTGCGATAGCTACCCATAAGAGCATGAATCTTTGACTGGTGATGGTAGCTCAATTTCAGGCAATTAGCACATACTTGTGGCTTGCAGTAATGGCAAACAACTTTTTTCTTTGTCTTCTCGTCAACATAGAATAGGAGCACCGGCAGATGCAAACACCAAATGTTTGTTGCTTTGTTTAGTTACAATAAGAGATTGGTCCAAGCTATATTTGGGGAGTGAGCTTGTATTTGGTGATCAAATTTCAATTTCGGGCCTGGTTACTGTCAGAATGATCTCAGGGCATTTGGCCCAACGGCCAAATGCCAAACCCTTTGACCGCGCCCTGATCGGGGGCGTCCAACCCAATAGGTCGGGGGGCCTCGCCGCGACGCCACATATAGAGGTGGGGCCGGGCGCACGCATGACGAGGTTGACCGTGCCGCCACCATCCCCACCGACAAACCCTAACCCGATCTGAGAGGGTGGCGCTCTAGCAACGGGAAGCACCACCGCCGTCTCCTTCATCGGATCTGCGCCGCCGCCGTCGCCGTCATCCTTCTTCCCCGACCGTCGCTGCCCGTGCGCAGACTTCACCGTCGAGACATGGCCGGCTCCTCCTCCTCTACCTCCGACGGTCAGTATCGTCTCTCCCTCTACCCTTCCCTCTCGGATCTAGAACCCCAGTGCAAAGAAAAGGAACCACAACAACGGTATCAGAGCCAGGTTCTACCGTTCTGTGCCGCCGGCCTCTGCGCGGAGCCGCCGCCGCGCCGTTCGTCGCGTCGCCGCCGCCAGAGCTGCCTCGGGCAGCCGCCGCTAGCCCCGCCGCGGCTGCCGACGGATCGGCGCCACCGCCGCCAGCCGCTGGTCTGCGAGTGCGCCGCTGCTCTCATCATCTCGCTGCCGCCGCCGCTAGCCCGCGCGCTTCTTCCGCCACGACGGCTCGCGCCGCCATCGCCCGCGCAGGTCCACGCGAGCGCCGCCGAGCCGCCGAGTAGCACGCCAAGAAAGAACCGCCGAGCCGCCGCGTTCCTCGCGGTCGGCGCTGCTCCGCTTCGCGTAGCCGCGCGATCGCCGCCGCTTCCTCCTCACGCGTAGCCGCGATCGCCGCCGCCTGGCGCCGAGCCACCTCCGTCGGCGCCGCTCCGCCCGCCTTGCCCCGCCGCAGCCATCGTGGCGAAGGAGCGGCCGCGCCGCGCCTTATGTCGCCTCGCCCGATCCGGTTTTCCGGTGGGCGCCCCGCTAGGGTTTTGCCCCTTATGTTTTTGGGCCGCGAATGCGCTAATGGGCCAAAAGTGAATATGGGCCAAAATGGGAAATTGCACAGTAACTCTTGCTAAATGAATTTTATTATTTTTTTCAGAAGCAATTATGATTGAATTTAAATGAAAATTGAATCAAATCTCTTAAATTTTTTGCACCAACGTGTTAATTTTTTCAGAGATTAAATGTGTACAGTATAATGCTTCTGTATAATGAATTATTTAAGAATAATTACAGTTTCCGCTGCAAAAGTTAATGTTGATTGATTTTTCATTATTAAATTCAACCAACGGAGAATTTAATTTTGAAAAATAGATATAATTTCAGAATTTATGATATTGTTATTTTCTGACCAACGTTGATAATAACAATATTATAATTTTTTAATTGATGATTTTATGCGTTATTTCTATTTCTGCCCAACGGTGATGTAGATTTAATGTATAGATAAAATTGATTTAATTGTATGTCGTATTTTTGACCAACGTTGGAAATAAGGCATATAATTTTGCTGTTATGTTCTCACTGAATATGAATTGTGTTTTCAGGAGGATACTCCTTGATGGGCTACATCAGGGATATCCCGGTTCTCAAAGGAGATAACTACGGTGAATGGAAGAAAAAGATTGACCTGGCCTTCATCTTGGCTGAGGTGGACTGGGTAGTCACCACACCGTGTCCCACCGAGCTGTGGCACCGGTGAGGATGAAAATGAGGTCATGCCGCTGGGCGCACTGCATGCAGGGACTATGCTCCCATAAAAATGGCATATGATCTTGATCATAAAGTGGTCACCGCCAACAAGAAATGTTTGGTGTGATAAAGAACACGATTGAGCCTCGCATGTGTGGGCTCAATCGCAGAGTGTGACATCACACAGAGTACCTTGAGAAAATAAAGAGTCGGTTCTCGGCTCTTCAAAGACATATGCTACACACCGATTAAGCGACTTGTGACAGAAAGGTATACTGGTGGTGGCAGTGGCATAAGAGAACACATACTAAAGATGAGCAACTTGGCATCCAAGCTTAAACCAATGGATTTGGCTCTCAAGGATGAGTTCCCTATTCATTTGATTTTTGCTTCCTTGCCGGATAAGTTTGACACTTTTGTTGTCAACTACAACATGCAGCCCGAGAAATGGGACTTAGAAAAGTGCATAGCTATGTGTGTGCAAAAGGAGGAAAGATTTAAATCCTCACATGGTGGTTCTATCCACTATGTGAAGGACAACAAGAAAAAGAACTTCAACAGTAACTTCTCCTTAAGGAACAAGGGAAAAGCCCATGTCCATCAGCCTCAACAGAATAAGTTTGCAGTAGACAAAGATCAGTGTCTTCACTGCAAGAAGATGGGACACTACAAGAAGAACTGTCCCAATTACTTAAAGATGATAATGGCAAAGAAAGGTGAGAACATTATTACCTTCATAAATGAGTCCCTGTATGTACAATATTCAAAATCTACTTGGTGGATTGATTCAGGTGCAACTGTTCATGTTGCCAATAATATGCAGGGATTCCGTTCGACAAGGAATATGCAAAGAAAAGAAAGATGCATTAAAGTCGCAAATGGAGTCCAAGCTGAAGTTGAAGCCGTTGGCGATCTTTCATTAGAGCTAGCTGATGGCTTCACTCTTTTACTTAGAGATGTTCTTTATGTTCCCTCTTTACAGAGAAATTTGATTAGTGTTTCATGTTTGGACAATGATGGTTATGATTGTCATTTTGGAAATGGCAAGTGTGAAATAATGTTCAATAAAGAATGTGTTGGTCTTGCCATCTTACAAAATGAGCTTTATTTATTATCATTATGTGATAATGTGAATGTCGTATGCGAAAATGAGAACGTCACGTGCGAGAAAGTGAATGAATCCTCGTCTACGAATGTAAACAGGAAACGAAAGAGAACTCTAGATGCGTCGTCAAAATTATGGCACTGTCGTTTAGGCCATATTTCGAGGGGGAGAATAGAAAGACTAGTTAAGAATGATATTCTTCCTCCATTAGAGTTCTCAGACTTAGAACAATGCAGAGACTGCATTAAAGGAAAAATATGTAAAGAAAATTAAGAAAGACGCCAAAAGAAGCACAGGAAATCTACAAATTATTCACACAGACATTTGTGGTCCTTTTCCTGTGAAAAGTGTGGATGGATATGACTGCTCATAACATTCACGGATGATTACTCCGTTATGGATATATTTATCCAATCAAAGAAAGAAATGAAGCCTTGGATAAATTCAAGATATTTAAGGTGAAGTTGAAAACCAACACGATTTAAAGATTAAGATAGTCCGATCGACCGTGGGGAGTACTACGGTCGACATACCCCATATGGACAAGTTCTGGACCTTTGCAAGGTTTTTACAGAAAATGGTATAATGGTCCAAAGATTCTACACCGGCGAACCTCAAAGAAATGGAGTAGCCGAAAGACGCAACCGCACTCGATGGATATGGTGCGAAGCATGATGAGCTATTCCACACGCCATTGAGTCTATGGATGGAGGCGTTGAAAACCGCCATTCATATTCTCAACAGAGTGCCTAGTAAGTCGGTGCCCAAAACACCGCACGAGTTGTGGATGTGAATAGTTCCTCACTAAACCACTTACGTGTGGGGGAGTCCTGCTGAGGCTAAAGTATTTAACCCAAACCTTGGGAAGCTTGATCCCAAAACAGTAAATGGCTTGAGGCCATGGAAGAGGAGATGAGATCCATGAAGACTAATAAAGTCTGGGACTTGGAAATTATTCCTAAAGGAGCCAAAACAGTAGGCTGTAAATGGGTCTACAAGACAAAGCTTGACTCCCAAGGGAATGTAAGAAGATACAAAGCGCGACTTGTGACAAAAGGCTTTACGCAAAGAGAAGGGATTGATTACAATGAGACCTTTTCTCCAGTCTCATGTAAAGATTCCTTCAGAATCATAATGACATTAGTAGCACATTATGATTTAGAGTTACATCAGATGGATGTAAGGACGACATTTCTTAATGGGGATTTGGAGGAAAATGTTTACATGGCACAACCGAAAGGTTTTGTCATGGAAGGAAATGAAAGAATGGGATGCCGCCTAAAGAAATCGATTTATGGGTTAAAACAAGCTTCAAGACAGTGATACTTGAAGTTTGACAGTACAATAAGAAAATTTGGGTTTAAAGAAAATGTAGATGACAACTGTGTTTATGCAAAGTTTAAAGATGGGAAGTTTATCTTCCTAATCCTGTATGTGGATGATATCCTACTAGCTAGTAGTGATGTTAGTCTGCTACTGGAGATAAAGAAGTTTTTGTCCTCAAACTTTGATATGAAGGATCTTGGTGAAGCTTCGTTCGTTCTAGGGATCGAAATTCACCGGGATAGAAACAAAGGGACATTGGGACTATCGCAAAAGACATACATAGAGAAAATCTTAAAGAAATTTGGTATGCATAAATGTAGTCCTTCACCTGCAACTATAGTCAAGGGCGACAGATATGGGGATTTTCAATGCCCAGAACCAAGATGAGATCGATCAAATGAAAGCGGTTCCATATGCTTCACTGTTTAAGCTTACGGTATGCTCAAGTATGCACACACCCTGACTTAGCATTTGTTACCGGGTTACTTGGCAGATTCCAGAGCAATCCTGGAATAGAACATTGGAAATTGATAAAGAAAGTCTTGCGTTATTTGCAAGGAACAAAAGGCCTCATGATGACATACAGAAGATCAGATACACTCCATATAGTGGGGTATACAGACTCTGATTATGCGGGAGATGATAGAAAGTCAACATCCGGATATGTTTTTACTCTCGCTGGAGGAGCTATATCGTGGAAAAGCTCAAAGCAAACCGTCACTACATCGTCCACAATGTATGCCGAGTTTGTAGCATGTTATGAGGCTACGGGCGGTGAATCAAGCTAAAGAAGTTCATACCCGGTTTGAAAGTGGTTGACGACATCAATAGACCACTTAAGTTGTACTGCGATAATGAACCCGCAGTAACGTATGCCCACAACAATAAATCAAGTGGTGCTGCCAAACACATTGACATAAAGTACTATGTTGTGAAAGATAAAGTTCGGGATCAAATTATAAGTCTTGAGCATATAAGTACAGCAAAGATGCTAGCGGATCCGCTTACTAAAGGCTTACCACCCAACGTGTTCGAGAGAACATATAGCCGGCATGGGTTTAAGGAAAGCCTATGATTCTGGACTAAAAGATGGCCCAAAAGATTAAAGTAACTATTTCAGAACAGAGAGGTGTATTGTAGTTGTTAAATCTATCGATTGACCGTGACGATGAGACATGTTCTGCACTAATCGTGATGGAATGAGTAAATTCAAAAGTAATTAAAGTTAAAGCATAGATTGAGATCAAGGGGAGAATGTTAGATTGATCTCTCTCCCAATTAGCCCAACGCTAATCGGGCCTTGATCGCGCTCGATCGGGGCGCCCATTAACTCTTGGTCGACGGGCCCCGTCATGTACGCTTAATAAATAGAGGTGGGGCGGCGGCTCGACTCACGAGGTTCGCCTGAGCCGCACCCCCCCCCACCGACAAACCCTAGACCGATCAAACAGAGGGACGCGCAGTCAGCGGCAGGAAGCACCGTCGCCGTCACCTTCACCGGATCCGCCCACCGCCACCGTCTTCCTCTTCCCGACCGCCATGTTGCCATGGCCAGCTCCTCCTCCATCGCATCGGACGGTCGGTACACTCTCCCTCTCCTCTCCCTTCCCTCTCAGATCAAGAACCCCAGGCAAGAAAACAGATTCAAACACCAAATGTTTGTTGCTTTGTTTAGTTACAATAAGAGATTGGTCCAAGCTATATTTGGGGAGTGAGATTGTATTTGGTGATCAAATTTCAATTTCGGGCCTGGTTACTGCTAAGCAGCTGTTAGGGTAGTGGTTACCACCAGTTCATCACAAAAGCTCAACAACGGGGGTAGTAAAAAAAACTCAAAACCAATCAAATTTAGCTAAAATTTAGTTTATTTCTCTATCCTATGTTATGAAGTTTCATTTTGAACAGTTTCATTAAATACTGTTGTAATGTGCTCACTAAAACTCATCCTAAATGAAATAAACTAAGGCACCCAGTTTAACCTATTCTGCTGGTCTGCCTTTTGCCTGCATCGTTGATTTGCCATTTCCTTCCGAATTTTTGAACCATATACTTCTTTTTTTGACGAGAAACAGTAAGGGAGGCCCCTGAACCCTATACATCTTAGTATGACTTAGTGGAAGACCTGTTATTTTAACCTATTTGAGCCAATGGTATTAATTTCTTGTATCAGCTGGTTGTTGAGTCATTTCCCGTGTCACTGTGATTTGAACAGCTTTATTTCAGCTTTTGGAAACAAATAGGCCCTTGAAATCATGAAATAATTTATTAGGATCTGGAACAAACCTTTGAAATAGTTTTTTCAGTTTGTTCTGCAGTAGTAATCATGTGATGGTCAGGCAAATGCTCTATAGTTACGTCATACGATGTTTTTCTTTTGTAAACCTATAGTTATATGTGCTGTTTTTTTTTTTTGCACAGTTTGAGATATGTCGTAGGGAGGTAATTAGTCACAGATGATGTCCGACGACATTGACATTGATGACATTGCAATTTTACCCATTGGTACAGAGGCTAGTCAACCTAGTGCACCAAAGAGGAAGTCAATCCGTGCTGCCAACTACTATCAGGAGGAAGATCTCCAATTATGTGAATCATAGGAGAACATAAGTTTGGATCCTATCACTGGAAATGAGCAACCAAGTAAAGCGTATTGGAAGCGAATTCATGATAACTTTCATGCCAACAAAAAATTTGTATCTGATAGGAATGCAAATTCTCTAGAGCATAGGTGGGTGACAATTCATAGGGAATGTCAGAAGTTTCAAGGATTATTTGAGGAGGTTGAGCGCCAACATCCTAGTGGAGTGCCCTACCAGGAACATGTAAGGATTGTTTTTATTAAGATGTTGCATCTTTTCATTAAGAATTTGTACTGACACATGTCTTCGATTTCAGTTGCTAGAAGCTCAAAATGCATATGCAAACAATGATCCAAAGAAGAAGGGGTTTCCTTTCCTCCATTATTGGTTGAAGATTAGGCATTGCGAGAAGTTCATGCCCCCAATCAACAACAAAAGGCCTAGGGCAAGCAATTCACCACCAACAGCAATAGATGTGTTTGATGTAGAAGATGATGAGAGTAGAAAGAGCCAAACCCCTGACTCTTCCATGCCTAATGGTAAAAGGCCTATGGGGAGGAAGCAAGCAAAGGAGAAGTTGAAGAAAGGAGGTGAACAAATGAATTATGCAGGGTTGCTGGAGAAATTGCTTACAGAGAAAGAGAAAATTAGAGAGGATAGGTGGCAGGAGAACAAGATGATGCAGGAGCGCAAGGTATCAATTGAAGAGCACAAGGTATCACTTGAAGAGCGCAATGTTGCAAATGAGGAGAAAAAGATGATATGGGATCAAGAACAGAAGATTATGTTTTGTGACCTTAACACATTGGAGCCCGCCCAGAAGACATATGTGATAGCAATGAGGGCTCAAATTGCAGCTGAAAAGATGGCGGCCTTCAACATTGCTTTCGGTGGTAGCAGTGAAGGACATGATGCTAGTGGAGGGCACGGTGCCGGAGAAGGAATTTGATAGATATTTCATTGTGATATGCATGTTTTATTTTGGTTTAGGACTATGTTTCATTGTGATATGCATGTTATATTTTGGTTGTGCGCTATGTTGCATTATGACTATGTTTCTTTTGATTTGCTGAGATGAATTATGATTTCACATGAAAGTTTTAAAGTGGATTGCGCTCTGTTTGAGATATGACTGTACTGTACTTGACTATACTGCAGATGGTGTTTACCGATGATGAAAACGATTTGCTTGATCAATGGTGGGAAGAAGAAGAATCGGATGATGATGATTTGGTTGCGGCCATGCTAATTATTGCTGATGCTGAAGAAAGGAATCATAAGAAGCTTCGGTGTGGTTCAGTGCTTGGTCGTCAAGTGGTGCCAAGAGACAGGCATGCTGGTAACTTGCGCTTTGTTGCAGATTATTTTGCAGATCCTCCAATTTACAATGACAAATTTTTTAGGAGGAGATTCAGAATGTCTAAACCATTGTTTTTGAGAATTGTTCAAGGAGTCGAGGCACATGATGACTATTTCAGGCAAAGGCCAAATGTAGTAGGATTGCTTGGAGCCACTGCCCTTCAGAAAGTGGTTGGAGCTTTTAGGATGTTAGCATATGATGTTCCTGCAGATTCCATGGATGAGGTTGTGAGAATCGCTGAGAGCACTATGATTGAGGCCTTCAAGCACTTTGTTCGAGCAGTGGTTGAGGTTTTTGGTGAGCAATACTTGAGGCCACCCACTGTTGAGGATACTGCAAGGTTACTGGAGATAAACAACAATAGGGGTTGGCGGGGATGCTGGATGCATTGATCAGTATGCATTGGAGGTGGAAGAATTGCCCGATCGCATGGAAAGGTATGTACTCGGGACATGTGGATGGTCCAACTATGATCCTTGAAGCGTTGCATCGGAGGATTTGTGGATTTGGCATTCATTTTTGGATTACCAGATCAATAAATGATATCAATGTTCTTCAAGGTCTCCCTTTTTTTGGCTAACTGGACTTCACCTCCAATTGAGTATATGGTGAATGGCAACAAGTACACCATGGGTTATTATTTGGCGGATGGGATCTATCCTTCTTGGGCTACATTTGTGAAGAGCTACAGAAACCCACAAGGTAACAAGAAGTCTCACTTCACACAAGCTCAAGAAGTGGCTAGGAAGGATGTTGAGAGAGCATTTGGTGTTTTGCAGTCACGCTTTGCTATGATTAGGGGTCCTGCAAGATTTTGGGGGAAGGATATGCTATGGTACATATTGACAAACATGTGTGATCATACATAATATGATAATTGAGAATGAGAGAGATGGCGACGATGTTGGGGGATATGACTATGATCAAGATGGGGGTGAGGAGCTGAGGCAGGAGGAATACCAACGCCGTAATCCAAATGTGTTGTCCGAGTTTCTCAGGATACACAATGAGATTGAAGATAAAGAGGGACATGAGAAACTCCGAAATGATCTTGTGGAGCATTTGTGGGCGCGACATGGAGCACGTTAGTTGTTTAATTGTTTTGTCGGACTATATGTTTGATGATTATGTCATTTGATTTGCAGAGACGTTATGAACTATGTTGTGATCGACTATCATTAAATTCGGACCAAATTTGTCTTTGAATTTAAATTTGAATATTTGTATTTTCATTCATAATTTTAAGTATAGTGCTTTAGAGTTATAGTTTAAATAAATTATTATATAATGTGATGTTCTCAAATACATATGCATATAATGTGTGAGGAAATAGAGGGAATTAAGAAGTAGGGGCCCTGTTTTGAGGGCTCTTGTTGGAGTGCAGCCCAGAAAACAGAGCCCTCAAAAGTAGGGGGAGCCCTCAAATTAAAAGTAGGGGCTCTGTTTTGAGAGCTCCTGCTGGAGATGCTCTTAGAGCCTAAGTCTTTCTTTGTTTTCGTTTTGGTCAAACCAACGAAGAGGACTTTGGATTTTTACTGTTTTGACCAAGAACTTGACTTCGTCTTCTTCTACTCTAGCTGGTAAGCTTAGACCTTAATTCTTGTCACCTTAAGCACCCTAAGGATGTTAGTAGCTCGCATGAGCCATCCACTTGTACATGTAATACTCCAACCTTCTTCAAACTGAAAAGTTGTTTTTATATCTTTTCGGTCTTTCATATCATTTTCAAATCCTAGGGTTTACCTTGTTATCTTTTCAGCTTAGTTAGTTCTTAGCTAAACCCTAGTAGCATAAGCAGTTGTTCTTTTGATTCTTAATACCCTCTACTTAGCTTTATAGCATAGTTCTGCCTCTGTCAGCTGTTGTCGACCAAACCGATAACCTCTGTAATTTTGATGGTTTTCTGTAATCTGACCGATTAGGGTTAGTCTAGGGTATTATCTACTCTAAAGATCAGCTTAAGCTTCAATTTATAATCTTTTACTTAGTACATTCTCAATTAACCCAAAATCTGCAATCTGCCATGTTTCCAATTATTTTCAAAACTTGAAATTATAACTTTAACCTAAACCCTAATTACTGACAATTAGTGGCAGTAGAGAGTAATATGGGTTATTATCATTATTGGAGTAGATATAGCTTAAGCATGTTGTTAACCATGCATTACCAACTTGGTCATACATTTTCTCATTACATTTTGCTTGCTGTCAGTTCTTGTGTTCATTGGATTTTGTTGTTTCTTTTAGAATCTGGTTCTTCTGAAGTAATTGAGTCCAGTTCTGAACCATCAGCACCTGAACTAGAAGTTTATTACTACCAGGCAAGCATCCTCTCTGCATCATGTTGATCCCAAAGTTTTGTTCTATAGATCTCCAAAATACAGTGATAACTGTTGCATGCTAATTTCCTAAAAAGCAAATGTGATCTGTTAGTAGATAGTTATAACCTAACATTGTGGCTTACCTTAAATCTGACCATACACTCAAACTTAGAGTAGTGCTGTATACTACGACATTTAATTTCAGAAATTTGCTTAGCCATGCAACCCATAGAACGTTAGTGTTTGGCAAGACTATCTTGTCAAACATGGGAGCAACAAATGAATTTCATTCATTTTAACTCTTTGTTCAGTCTATTTAAATCAGAACTGAATTTAAATTTCGTTTGATCCGGACAAGAGGATGCTAGTGATGGTGCCTTCGTACCGAGATTGGGAAATGTGGTGGACTTATGCGGACCAATTAAGGATTGAACTCGACTATTCAATTCAAGCCCCAGCGCACTTCCACACGCGTGTATGGGCGTTGTTTGGTTAAATAAAGGGTAATGCTATTGAGTTGGAAAACAAGGGAGTAAGGACATGTGTATTGATCTCATATGACATAGATGCTTAAGTCTTGGGCCGTGTCTTATGCCATGAATTTTATATCGATCGGATGTTCTTAGAAGGGTGAGGACGTAGATCGTTCCATCACATGTACGTACCTTAAGGGTTCGATTGCGATCTAGTATGTGTAGCGAACACAATCTGTATTTCTTTTGATTGGGTCGGCATTCCCGGCGCAACATGTGTGCCCCGGTTAAGCAGATGCTATCAGTCGTTGTTTAAGCGGGATTAGTTCACACATGGGTTGTTCAACTCAATAGCGTCAACTTGTTGAAAAATACCAAATCTTAGTTTACCCGGCCGGCATACCAAAGGTTGTGTGCTATTATTCCGGAGGCTTACGGGCTAACTAAGTCGTGTGGGTAAAGATGTACACCCCTGTAGGGTTAAAACTATTCGAATAGTCGTGTCCGCGGTCATGGACGACACTTGAGTTGATATCACCTGTATAGATTTTGATTTCAACTAATGTTTGGGTTCTAGTTTGGCATGAGGGAATTCATGCAATGTTTTTGTTGGTGGTGAACAACCACTCCAATGATGTTACTGTTTATATTTACATTTCATGTACTTACTGTTTTAGTCCAATTTGATTTATTAAATTGGTTTATCAAAACTTAGCAATTGTAGGTTAAGATGTATTGCTTTATGCAAAATTGAGCCATTATACCTTCCTGTTGTGACCTTAAGCATATACAAATTCTAATCCTTTGAATAGGTTCTATTAACACTTTCTTTTAGTAGTTTGTGTAAGTCTTGCGAGTACCTTCTGTACTCAGGTGCTTTCACCATTTGTTGCAGGTGAGGATGATTATCTGTATGAGATGCCCGTTAGCGTCGATCAGGGTGACGCTAACGAGTGAAGCTATTTCTTTCCTCCACGCAATAGCCTGCGGGTGATGGGGCCATTGGTGGCTTTTGTTGTTTTGTTTTGCTTCCGCTGTTA
Organism: Ampelocalamus luodianensis; assembly: GCA_036346255.1. Lineage (NCBI taxonomy): Eukaryota > Viridiplantae > Streptophyta > Magnoliopsida > Poales > Poaceae > Ampelocalamus > Ampelocalamus luodianensis. Next base: position 15,635,737 of record CM070633.1, read on the forward strand.
AACTTTGTAGTGACCAAAGTCACTTGATACTATAGTACTAAACATAACTGTAACTTCGTGTTTAATTATGTAAATGTATGACTTGTATGTATGATGCAATGTTGTTTAAGGATATATGTGCAATGGTCACTGATCCTGGGAACCATTGTAAGACATATATCCGGGAACCTGAATATTGGATTTGTTACTTGTTAAATTTATACTTCTAGCGTGATCTTTAATAAGGGAGCCGAATTGTTCCTTAATTAAGAATTATGCTACAGTATAATTTTAATTCGGCACATTTCCAATATTTCGGGGTCCTCACAATGGTTGAATTGAAAGAATTGGATTGAATTGAATGTCATCTATTGAAGTATTCATGTCAACTAATTGCATGTTAAAATGCTTTTGAAGATACCAAGAATGGTTGATTCAACTAGGCAATGACTTGAAGGCTGAATCGTGCGGATTAGTACTAATCAAAGACTAGACTTCACTAGTACTAAGCAAAAGCTGTGCGTGCTTTGCGGGCTGCCACCAAGCCCACATATGCATCTGTAGATTGCATTGCAGGCTAGCGGCCAGCCGCAAATGGCTCAGCAGCTAGCGAGTGTGGGCGCAGGCTGTCCACAACCCGCCCACTTGCACCACTAAATTCCATCAAGCGACGCATAACACCTTTCTCTTTAGGTTCTCAGCCTTTTCCTTACTCATCTTGGTTTCAATCAAGAACATCACATCAGGATGGTACGCCTCCACAAGGTTGTGGAGTTCAGGAACCGCCGCAGACTTCTCACATCCACGACAGTTGAAACTTAGGAGATTCATTGTGCCCAGCGGGGTCACGTTGTAACCTCCGCCGATAGTGCATTTGAGTTTGAGATCTCCATCTTTTGTTTCTTCAGACCTGCTGCAACACACTCATCCAACTCCGCAATTGATGAGCTCACAACGGGAGAGGAATAATAGATTTGAGAAGAATCTGCCCAACCCTACCTGGCCGGAGCAACATTTAGGGTTGGGCTAGGCTTGAAAAAGGCGGCTTGTGGTCTCCTGAGAACTAGTCTGGCCTACAAAAATGTCATACGTTCTAAGGCATGTCATAAACATGCACATGTTCGTAGGCCAAAAAGGATCCCAGCTGAGCCTCGTGTTGGATTGGACCGTGCTGCATGCCTAGATCTAACCAGGTTTACTTCTGAGCCATAGGTTCAAACAGGTTGAACACAACTAAACCCACAGACTGCCGCATGCAAGCCCTATAGCAATAGCTTTATTATTCCCAACATTTCCTCCCTCACACATCGGTTATGTACTTCCGCAACCGTAAAGTCCAAGGAGATGTTAGACACTTAGGTTCTGATACCAATTGTTAGATTGGGCCTTAGTAGCATACCTAGGTCTAACCGGGTTTACTCCCTGAGCTACAGGTCCAAACAGGTTGAACACAACTAAACCCACGAGCTGCCGCATGCAAGCCCTATAGCAACAGCATTATAAGTGATATTAGGCCTTCTTTCTCCAAAAGACTAGTCCAATAAGTAATCTTTCTCATGCTTATAAGTTGTGTTTTTTTCCTTCCCATAACCAATATAAGACTATTCCCAACACCTCAGACCAGCCTGAGTTTTGCTTGGATCTAGAGAGCAACACGACTGGATCGTGACACAAATATTTGCCAACACCACAACCTGTTAGCTACATTACCAATCTAACGATTAGGTCATAATTGACAAAAATAATCACTGGATCATAAATTGCCAAAAAGAAGGGTAATGAATTTCTAGCTTTTGTGGGAGTACCAGAAAGACATAAAATACATCAAGAATAAATTGCGTAAAAAATGAAGTATGAACTATGTAAAAATATTAGAATTTCTGGCAAGCTGCTCTGATCCCTTTTGGGTCCCTTAGTCCCCTTTAATAGCTTGATCCTAGGGTCTTAGACTGGTTTATTTCTTGTCACTATAACTAATTTAGCCTCTTTCTTCGATTTGGCTTCTACTCTATTATTTCCAGTCCCATCATCATCATCATTTTCACTTAGACTCTGGTATTCCCTATTCTACCAATTACCACCGCTACCCTACGTGATACAATCCATCATCCGATCTTCATGCTTACCTAGGCCAACTTATTATGTTGGGCTAAGTCCTGCCAGATGTCGTGTCAACTTTCAACACAAGGAACTTTTTTAATCTTTTGGACATTACATTTGTTTAATTCCTCCAATGTATGATGTTGTGGAATTCTTTTTATTATTTAATTCCTTTTTTAAAATTATTTTTAAAAATAGTCTCTTCCTAACTTTATTTCTGATTCTGACCTCCTTTGACCACATCATGACCCGTGGCGTAACAAAACTATGTTGTCACGCCACCCACTACGGCGTGACCAAACTGTACTGTCACGTCACTCCTTTTGGTGTAACAGGACTTGGCTCAAAAACGGACACGTCCAAAGTGGTCGGTAGCCTGACAGTACAGTTTGATCATACCATGGGTTATGGCGTGACCAAAGGGGTCAGAATTGAAAATAAAATTAGGAAGAGATTATCTTTAAAATAATTTTTTTAAAAAAAAGATTAAAAAGAGAGAGAAAAGGCTCGATGTTGTGACGTCTTTTAATATTCTTTATTTTTTTAAATTAGATTTAGAGAAAGGTGGTAGTTTGTCTTTGAGCCTTTGCTCAGAAAAAATTGGAACATATATGCTAAAGAGAAGGTGGCAACTAGTTGTTCAGTGCGGATGGTCAATGTCAAATTGTTATGCGTTAGAGCTTGTGATCCATTGGTGGACCTCATTGTGTTACCAATTTGGTCTTTTCCTGGCCTAAATTTTCACAACACTTGGATCTTTGGCGTTATATCCAGCTGATCTAAGGCCACAACCAATAATGTTACTGAGAGGACTGAGCGGGGGTTCAGTTGGCAAAGGAGAGCTCTAGGCTCTCAGCTTGCTACGGTTCGAGCGTTGCTCCCGTGTGCGCCTCGCGGGGTGGGGTGTTTCTTTTTTAATGTGGGTTGGAGGGGAATAAAATATTCCGGATATCAAAAAAAAAAATAATGCTACTGAATTTTGATATGGCAGAAATCCTTGCCAAGTTGGAGGGATTCAATGGGATCTTTAATGGTGTTATAAAAGTGTAAGAGCATGTACAATAGTGTGACGTCAGCTGTCTGTAAGACTTACCATATAGGACATTAGATGACGTGGATGAGAGAAGGGGGAGCATAAAGAATTAGACCGTCTCTCATGCAGTAGTCGACTCTAACACGAGAAACAATACACATTATATAAGAAGGGAGTTGTCTATAAAGACATGTAAATAGTCAACCCGTTGTAGGAGCTGTCTTTAGTGCTGTCTATAGATGACATAGAAAGATACTATAGCTGCAGTTGGCTATACTATTTTACATGACCTAAATAAAATGACAAGTCCTTTTGTTTTTCCGCGAGACCAAAACGTCCTCTTCGTGTTACTCTTTTGGTCAACTTTCTCAAAGTAATTTTTTGTAAGGGTTCACTTTTGGATTTATTAAATGATTATATAACAAACAATTCGATAAATTGTCATATGGGGTCGGGTGTATCACCGGGGCCATAAGGGCCAGACCCAGCCGGCGGCAACCTAAGGCTTAGGGATAAGGCTCTCTTTACTTTGCATGCAAGTTAGCTCATGATCCTTAAGATCAGATTTTGTTGGGATCCTTACCCGAAACACGTCACATAAACACATACAATCTCATACGCTCCTTAGCCGAAACACGTCACATAGACAAAACATAGTCTTATTTTGTGTTAGAGCTGATATGGAAACCTGGAATATCTTTGTACTAAAAGCACCACTATATGTTGCAATTGCACACTCACTACCAGAATCCTCTATTTTCCCGAGTGCCTCAAAGTTTCCTGAGTGTTTCCAAGAAAACACTCGGTAACTTCCCGAGTGTCTCATAAAGCACTCGGGGAGAAAACAAAACACTCGGCAAACAAATATTTCCCGAGTGTCCAATCGGACACTCGGGAGATTTTGACGGGAGCCCCTCCAAAACGGTGAACCGACACGTTCTCAACGGGGACAAGTAATTTCCCGAGTGTCTGTTCGTTGCATACACTCGGGAGCGAATGAATTTTTAGCGCCATTTTTTCCCCCACCGCGTGCCCGTTTTTTCGTTGCCAACACAAAATCGCGCGAGGCCGCGAGCCAAATTGCCAATCCCCCACCTCCTCCACTGCCGCACCCCTCTCCTCCCCCACCTCCGTGACCGGTGCCGCCTCCCCGTCCTCCTCTTCCTCCACCATCGCTGCCGTCTCCCCTTCCTCCACTACCTCCGCCGCCGCCGCCTCCCCCTCCTCCACCACCTCTACAGCTGTCTCCTCGTCTGCCACCGCCACACCCGACGCCTCCCCCTCGTCTCCTCCCCCACCTCCGCGACCGGTGCCGCCTCCCCGTCCTCCTTTTCCTCCACTGCCTACGCAGCCCCCGTCCACCTCCCTCTCTGATCCCAACCCCGCCACCTGTCCCCTCCACCTCCCTCTCTGATCTCGATCCCGCCGCCCCCCTCTACCTCCCTCTCAGATCCTGACCCCGCCACCCCCTCCTCCTTCCTCTCAGATCCGGACCCCGCCGCCCCCCTCCTCCACCGCCTCGGCCTCCATCTCATCCAACGCCGACGCCGCCGGCCTCCTCGTCTGCTGCCACCGCCCCGACATCGACGTCCTGCCGCTCGGCTCTTGCCCCGACCCCCGCCTCGTTCCCCTCCACCTTCCTCTCACCCAGCTGCTAGCTCCATCACCTCCACCTTCCCCTCCGCCCCCGCTGGAGCTTCTTGCTTTGGCCTAATGGTGGTGCCATGGAGACCTCCTCTGGCCGCATCCTTGCGTCACCGCCTCTAACCTCCCTGGCCCAGCGCGGCCTAGGGCCGCATCGCCACTCGGCCCGCCTCCCTCTGGCGCTTGGCCCACTCAGGTGCTTCTCCTCTCTGGTCCCCCAGCTTGCCCGTGACTCGCCGTCGTCACCGCCCCCGCCGCCGGCTCGGCCCGTGGCTGCCGATGCCTCTGCTTCCTCTGCGGCTTGGCTCCCTTGGCCTCTGGTTTTACTTTTGGTTGCGGCTGGATGTGGTTCACAGACCCTCTCCCCTTCTTGGTTGATTTTGCTCATGATCTTTAGTTTGAATTAATTTTTGAAGTATAATTGACGATTCTTGTTTATGCAAGGTGAGGTGATAATGTGGATTGCTATATGGTCATGCATGAGGGAAGTGATGGTGATGATTTGGCCGTGGCTAGCATGAGTACCACCCCTTTCTCTCTACTCCTTGATCCCTTGCTCTGTGATGCGAAGAACTGGGGGCTTATGGATGTGCAAGAGGGATGGCTGTGGTGAAATGGTGATTGATGCATGTATTTGTTTGGTTAAAATGATGTATTGCCAACATATTTAATTTATGGTTAGTCGAGGATACAAGTATTCATGGGTTGATATATGTTTTTTTATATACAAGCATGATTCAGTTGTGTAAGCACCAAAGAATCCCATCAACAGATCTATTGGCAATGCTACGCAAGTACTTTATCGATGTTATATTACCGTCAATGTAGTCTTCTCTACTTGCATTGAATTGTGTGTTACTTAGATAAATTAACTTCATGTATTTGTACTTTTAACTGTGGTTCTTGATATTAGATGATTGAGGAAGCCATAGAAGATGGCATTGCCTCAATTCCACTTAGTTTGGATAGAACGCCTGATGTTCAACACACTCTTGATGTCATGGATCATCTTTTCTCATGTGAGGTACAAGCATGCGAAAAGAATGAGGCTATTCTGGAAAAATCTGGAGGCCAGGAATCTAACGCAGGGCCAGCCTTCTTGAAGCTGGTATGCTGTGTAACATCCCAAGTTTGGCTTGTGTTTCAAATGTAAGAAAATGTATAGAAATTAAAACTTTTTCTTACATCTTGTAATTCTTGTATGTTCTAAAGAATTCTTGTAAAAAGAATTATGGGAATACAAGTCACAAGTCACTTTGATCCAAAACCTTGCTTTCCAAAAACAATCCTGTCAAACCTTGTGATCATCCCTTGGGAATATATCTCCTAAGCTCTTGGGTTAATGTGTGACCCCTCTGAAAAATTTCACAATTTTTGGAGATTGTTTGAATGCTTTTGGAGGTCAGTCAAATCAGTTTGAAAACTGGTCAAACCCTAGCTCAACACCTTGCAAAATTTTGGAGGAAAATGCATTGCATAAAAACCTCTGAGAATTTTACAAAAGGTCAATATCAAAGTTAGCAACATCCTGTAAAAATTTCAGGATTTTTGGAGTTGATTTGCTACCTCAAATAAATCTCCAAAGTCTGTTTCAATTCAAAACCCTAAAACTTGAACTCTGGTCTGAGTCAAACTTGGGCTCGAGTCAAACCCGAGCCCAACCGTCTTGACTCGGTCGAGCCAGGTCCTAAAGCTTCATCGGGCGCGGTCGTGTGGGGGAGTGATTCAGCCGTTGGATTTACATCCGATGCTCACGACCTCCCCTGCTCTTTTAACCTCTGGAGCTCTGGTGTGATCTCAGTCGTTCACTTCCAATCGAACCGCTCACGACCTCCCCAACCTCCTCTGACCTTGTTCTTCCTCGTGCCGTGCGTTCAACAGTGCACGGCATGGCCCGGTCCTTTCGTGCGCCCTCGTCAACGTCTACTTGGTCGGGTTAGTGGCAGCGTGTTTGTGCTTTCGGCCCAAAGCCGTGCTCCGCGCTGCCCCCTCGTTTCCAGTTCTGTCTCGGACTCGCGCTCGACCACAGATCACAGCGGGGTCCCCTCCCTTTGTGCCCGTTGTTCGCTAGCTTCTTATTGCCTCCAAGCTCCTCCTTTGGACCTCTTCCACTCCCAGTCACTCCCCCAGCTCACTCTCGGTGTGTATGAGCGCAAAGCACTGAGAGCTCCGCTTTCCGCCATTGTTGCCGTGGAGCTCCATCGGCGACCTGGGTGCTCCAGTGGTTCCTTAACTTTCTTTTTCATGTCGCTTGGACCACTTGGTCGTCTGGAGCTAATCCCCTGACTTGAGTCTTGGCTGATTCTCAGGAACGGCTTAATTTCGAGTTTTGGGTCTTCGCGGCCGTAAGGACTCCCCTTCGTCCCCATCTCCGGTAAGACCTTCTTGGCTCAATCCCTCACTCCTGGACCATCTCCAGGCCATCGCAAAGTGATCCTGACCATCTTTTGCATCTCTTCTTGTCCAGAAGTTCTTGTCCGCGTGGTCTTCCTCATCTCCGGCGAACTGCTCCGCCGCAAGGTCTTCTCTGAGTTCCCTCAGACCTCCTCGGCATCCTGGTGAGTTCACTTTAGCCCCGTAGTGCTCTAGGGCTCGTTAGTTTAGGTCCTTGCGATGCTTTTAGCCGTTTTCGGATTTTGCCGAAAACACTCCTCCGCCCCTCTCCGGCTCGCCGGTGTTCTAGGCCTGCTCCGCCGATGAGAGTACTCTCGATGTATTCATGATAGTATTGTGCACGTTTTTGTGTGGTTGGTTCGCGCCGCCGTGGCCGTGGTCGTTGGCGATGTGCCGACGAGCTCAACGCGGTGGTTTGTACTGTTGTTGAATTTCCGACAAGTCCCCAGACCACTTGGTTTAATCCTGGTCGTAGGAGACCTCCTCAGGATTAGATCTGGACCATAGACTTCTTTCTGAAAAGCTTTAGTCTTAAGACCTCCCCCTAGTTTAATCTCAGACGATGATGATTTTTGGAGGTTAGCTCTTGGCCGTAAGATCTTACTTTGTAAGACCTTAAGCGCCAGGACCACCCCTGTTTAGATCCTAGCCGTCTAGGATCACCTCGATCTAGATCTTAGTCGTAGAGTCTTTATCTGATAGGCTTTGAGTCACAGGACCTCTTAGAGCGATTTTGGCCGTTAAAGGATATCTGTGGTTAGCTCTGAGCCGTTAGATCCTTCTTTGCGAAACCTTTAGTCGCAGGACCTCCCCCTAGCTTAGATCCTGACCGTTAAGACCTCCCTAGGCTGAATCTTAGCCGTAGGGATCACCCTCAGTGTTTTCGCAAAAGACCACCATGGTCATTTTGTGAAAACCACCCCCAGGACCTTCCCTTGGGGTCCTCTTTGCAAAAGACCACCCCTGGTCCTTGTAAAGAGAACCTCAGAACCTCCCTCTGCTTTAATCTGGATCGTTCAGGATCTCCCCATGGAGATCTGAGCCGTCCAGATCTCTTCCTGTTAAAACCCTGTCCTTACGGACCTCCTCGTGTTGATCTTGACCGTTGAAGACCTCCCCCGCGAGATCTTGGCCGTCGGGATCTCCTTCCTTTAGATCTTGTCGCGTAGGACCTCCTCCGAGTAAATCTAGGCCGTCCAGGACCTCCTCAGGTAGATCGTGGCCGTCCCAGACCTCCTCCGCTAAAATCCTTAGCTTTAGGACCTCCCGTCAGCTCTGGACCGTTGGATCTTGATCTAATGGGCCAGACCTCCTCAGCACTTAGAAGTTCTAAGTGTTCCGATCCTTGCGTGCCGTCCATCTCACGATCTGCGGCTCGGATCGAGAGTGCATTCGGACTTCCGAATGTGTTTGCGCTCTGAGCCCTCCATCTCTAGATCTGCGGCTGTGGATGGTGGATACGTTCGGACCTCCGTTTGTCCCGCTCACCTTGAGCCATTGGATCTTGATCCAACGGTGAGACCGTTTGGACCGCGCGCGTGCGCTAATCTAATCTCCAGCGCACGTGGGCTGTCCGATTCGCGATCAATGGCCCACAGAGTTCCATGTCGTTTCTTTTTGAGTAGGTTTTGTTTAATTTTGGTAATCCTTTATTTGACAACTGGAAATGGTTTTAAACTTTGAAAACTCATAACTATTTCGTTTTAAATCCTTTTTAGATGATTCCAACTGTGTTAAATTCATGTTTAACTAGAGTTTAATCTAAAAATGCATATAGACATTGTTCTGTACCAGAAAACCTTGCAAATAATATTAACTTGTTTTCAGCCATTATTGAATATTCTAGAAATTGAATTTGAAATTTGTAAAATGCATAACGTTTTCTGTATAAATCCAAACTGAGCAAACTCAAGCTTGTAAAGTTCCTCTTTTAGAATACTTTAGCATGGCATAGGTTTTGGTCATGTTTATATTTCTGAAAAATGATTTGTGCTAGTTTTACAACTTGGGAAAATCATAAGTAATTCATTTTAACTCCATTTTGAGTAAACTCAGTTTTGTTGTTATTAGAATACCCTGTTCTACCTATCATAAAAATTTCATGTTTTAGATCATTCTAGAAATTTATGCCATCAACAGTACCAGTAATTAATTTAGTTGAATTTCTAGGCTGAGAGAAATGGTTTTAGCTATAACTTTTTCATACTTAGTCTAAATAACTCGATTCTTATTTCTAAATTCATTTAAAATCATAACCTTGCTGCTGTATAAATTTCATGGGATTTGGATGACTTTTTCTTTTGAGTTTCTTTCGGTGTTATTCGTTCTTATTGGTTTATCACGTTTTTGCGTTAGGTTCTGAAGATAATATTGAACTTGAATCTGATCCTCAGCAGCAAGACTCTGACCTCCAGCAAGGAAAGTAGATGTAGCATCATTTGATCATGTTGTTCCTACTATTTTCAAATTCTAATATGTTGTTTGCAAATTCTACGTATGCATTGCTATCTTGTTATAAACTACTGTCGATTAGTTGACCTATTAGATGCATAATCTGTAGGTAAATATTTATCCTCTACTACTGAGCCTAGGATTATCTTGCTATGATTTTGGGTTCGTTGGATGAGCCATTGTCACTTAGTAGTATGAGTTAAAATGTTTAGTCATGCTTAGCTATCGGTAGAAATGGGCGGTTGTCGACTTAGTCGATGACTTTGATCACACAAATGCTTATTATGATTTTATGTTTCAGCTTGTGTTATGTTTAATTGTGAAAACTAAAAACGAAAACAAAATGATTTGGACTTGGGCACATTGGTATGTTGGTGTGATTTTGGGTGTGACTGGAACGGTGCCCGAGTAAACAAGGACCGAACATCTTGTTACACTAAACCAAGCATTCTTGCGTGCTAACCACACTAGAGGGTATGGGACCTCTCTTGACTTAATACTTTGGCATGTGCTGGCTACGAGTCGCAGGAGGGCGTGTGTGTGTTGTGTTGGGGGTAAAATGAGGTGGTTTATGTGTTGGGAGCATTGTAGTTGTCCGAAAAGCTTTACCCCGAGGGGTAGTTGTCTTTTCGGTTTTACAATGTAAGCGTATGGGTTTCTATCCATACGAGCGGCTCGTAGTTGATACACAATATTGGAAACGTCTCGTAGGACTTAGCCGTGCTGGCATACCTTTGGAAGTGTGCTAATTTCTGGCTTAAAGGCGGTCTGAAGTGTGGGTATATTGGTACACCCCTGCAGGGTTTTGATCTATTCGAATAGCCTCGTCCTAGGTTATGGACACGCTTGGGGAAGTCTTTCAAGAGTTAGACTACAACACTTTTAAATAAAACTTGTTGGGTGGTACGGATCGGGGATTCGTGCTATGTTGTGGTGGCTATTGGGTTAGTCACCTCTAGGTGGTTACTTGTTATTTATTGATACTCGCTGTTATTTCAAAGTTTAAAAACGGATTTTACCAATTGTCTTCAATCTATTACATTATTGCAAATGAAAATTGCTTTGCGCGTCCACTTAACCTCATAACCAATTCCTTTGATACAGCTCTCATGTAGCTATGTATAGGCTTGTTACTCGTAAGTCTTGCGAGTACATTTTTGTACTCACCTGCATTGCTTGTTGTGTGGAGAGGAGGAAGGTGAGCCCCAAGGGCCTCACTTCTGTGAGTTGTGCTGTGGCAGTGTTTGGGACGGCTAGCTTGGCGGCCCGATCGGTTGCCTTGTGGGTTATGGCTAACCGGTCCTCTTTTGGTTAAAGCCATCTTATGGCACCTTTTGTTTCCGCTGTTTATTGATACTTGATGTCATTTGGTCGATCAGCTCTTTTGTAATAACTTTATATTATGTATGTCTTTTGCTAGACTTGGTATTATGTGTTGTATGGAAATGATGCATGATTTTGTAAAGATGTATGTGTGCTGCAATTCTGGGAAGCCCATGTCCATCGAGGCACGCTGTATTTTGTTTGTGATGCTAGGGCCAAAGGAAGACTAAGTATTACGAGCTAAATAAACCGAGGTCTCACATGCTGCTTCCCCCCTGTAATTTAATTTTGTCTTGTGCTTTCCAGAAAAAGTGCTATCTTGTTAGTATATTCATCTTTGCGCTATGTGTATGAGATAATAGTAATCCTTCAATTTTGGTTATTTTTACTAGGCTCGAGAAAAGCTCAGTACTGCAGAGTATAGAGAGTTTGTTGAATTTATGAAGGCCTTAAAATTGAAAACCACACACATCAGAGACTCACTAGAAGCAATAGCGAAACTTTTTTTCCCCTCCAGGGCGACTTCCACTTCTTGAAGGGTAAAATTACATTTGTTATTACCATGGATTTGGCAACTTCATTATTTTGTTCGTTCCATGTTCTCTACTAAACTGAATACTAAACTATTTACACCTTTGTTATGCCTGATTATTGTTCTCATTTGCTTACAGGTTCAGGGTTTTTGTTCCTAGGAATCATCTCCCATTATATGAGCAGCTTGTTCGAAGATATACTGTGGCTAATAGATAATGACATAATCTGTTGCACATATCTAAAGGCATATTTCACTCTGTTCTTGCTGTGTCATATTTTGTATTAAACGATAGTTGCAATGCTGATTATCATCTATGTCTAATTATTTGTCAACATAATATTCTTATCATTCTTGAGGTGCATGTCATAATTTTTACAAGGTGATATGACCCTTCTGACTTCTGAGGAAAATAAATGGACATTACAAAACTTAACATTAAGCCTGTTTAGTGTATGAGTGGAAGATTCAGTGACCTTTCAAATACAGTTTTTGTGTCTGGCAAAGTGGAAATAATTGTGGGCCTTCTATATCTTTTTGTTACACTCCATAAGTTCCTTTCACTAAAATCCAAAATCGTTTCTGTTTTTTATTGGATGCCAACTTTTGGGGTGCACTAATGTTTATGCTTCCCTTGGATCTGTGATGGTGGTAGATAATATTTTTTTAGGGAATATAACAGGGGAGTTCCCTGCTGTTAGTCCATAATATGATGATTTAAATGAATTCTACAGGAATCCTTTATTCTGTATTCTTAGTTGTCTTCACACATGTGTTTTGCCTATGTGTTTTTGATGCATTATGTTAGTAGACCTGTTATGTATTATCTAGGTTAGTAGACCTATTATGTATTATCTGCCTGGTGAAGAGGTACTTGCTTTGGGTGCAACTTTTGGGCCAGAGCCCCCTACAGAAGAGGTACTTGCTTAAATTCATTTGTAAGTCAAATACTACTACATCTTTTATCTCATATAATCTTGAAGATCTGAAAATATCTCAATCTCACTATGGGGGTCCCCAAAACCATCTTATTTGTTCTATAAACTTCTATAGTTCTATTACCATGCCAGGTATATGGTAAAGCATGACTTTCATTTCTTAAAAAAAATCAAAATCAAATTTGCTCTATTATTATCCTTGAAGCAACTGATAACTGGCCTGATTTCACGGTGTATTACTTGGTTAATAACTATTGAAACTTTTGTTCTGTAACCATTATAATGTTTGCTAGGCTAGTACTTAGGCATTGAAACCTTTGCTCCCTATGATCAATGCTGCTGGCTTAAATTTATATTAGAATATTGTTTCAGTTTTGTCAATTCACTGTTTGCTTTTCTTCTATTGATAACTGGTTATCGGTTTTTAACTATTCTGAGATTGTCTCCTTTGTCCTATAGACCATAAAATGGATAGTCAAGCCTTGAATCTTCTTCCTAAAAGAAATTGCAAAGTATTGACTACAAGTTATCTATGTGGCACTCACATGCTGTTGTATGACTTGTAGCTTATCTATGCAAATTTTGTTGTGGAGGATGTTGCTACCAGGATGCAAACTCTGGCAGTGTAGTTACATATGAGGTATGTTCTCATGGGTGTTAGTTCCAATAATCCAGAGGCCAATATATGTATGCCTTCTGGTCTTGTCTTGTATGGCTCAAAATATAACGAAAATTGTGCTATAAAGTATAAATATATCCTGCTTTGTTTCTTGTGTTACCCTGCAATTCTTATACCTATTACCATTATATTCCACATTGAGCACTAGAGGTTTTTTATCTTTTTAACACAGTTCATCACGTAGGACAACCAGAAGGCGAACAAAACAACTTCAATTATGTCCTGACAAACCTACAAGCTATGTATTTATAAATTTGGGCAATAAAAGCTATTTTATTTTGGATTGGAGCCTTTCATGTCTAAGCAGAAAGTCTAAGCTTAAACTACGGAGATCAAAGAACCAGCCCTTGTTTTCATGTTGTCATTTCAAATACTTGTCATCTCATTTTCTATCATGTAAATTTGGAAGATGGATTCCCTAATGTTGCTTGTTGGTTATGCGTTGTACTGACAGCATTGTCATCAGGAGTTCTCTCTAGTGTTTTTTTCCTCCTAGTGCTTTCCTTCCCGTTATTCTATATTTAAGAGCTGCATCTTGATGTATTACGCTGTCGATCTGCTGTCTTAGTAGAAGTAATGAAGACTCAAACCAATTGCTTCTGCAAATATTACCAGTCCTTTGCTGTCAGAGATAGTCATACCACCTTGTGTATAAAGCTTATGTTTGCTCAAATTTTGCTCCTAATCATTAGCTTTGGAAATTTTATTCTGAAGTTATTTTTAACACTATTTTGAAGTTGATTGGTAGATTGTTAGCAACTTAGTCTGCATTGCATGGGTATTATTTTTTTCCAACATTGTTTAGATCCATTCACTCATTAGCTATATCTTTTTTTTTGGCCAAGGAATGCTTCATTTATAACATTGATCATGAGCATTGATCATGAGAAACATTTATCTTGCCACACTGTATAATTTATGCTTCTGTTTTCATGATACCTTTGACAGGGCCGATTCGAAATCCTATGCCTCTCTGGATCATATTTAGTGATAGATGATGGTGGCTCACGAACACAGGGTTATCGGTGGGAGTGTTGGTGGAGTCCTTACAGCAGCTGGTACTGTTCGCATATGCATTTTCTAACATTTTGCTGAAATATCAGCATGTCATCAATTTAGATAACTATCACCTATGTTGTCTTTGGATCATGTGTGGCCTCCCGATTGTACTTGGTTAGCATGCCCAGAAGAATCACTATTATGGGTTTATCGTGGTGAGGCTAGTCCATCGGTTTTTAGTTTTTTTTGACACAATCTGTTTTCCTCGCTACAGGTGATGGTAGGGAGTTTTATGTATGCGGGATCAAAGAAAAACAAAGGCAAAGCTGAGCAAGGGGAAGAAACCGAAGATACCAATGGCGGTGGCGAGGAAGGCAAAGCTGAGCATGCTTCCTAATCTTTCAAATTGTAATACAACGTGAAACTCATGGTTTCCATCAGTCAGCCATGTAGGTATAGCTATCCGGAAAAGGACCCCATTCAGAATTGTAGTTGCATCATCACAATGAATAAATGGCCTGGTCGCCGGTGGATTCTGTTGAAAATGGAATTTAACTACTTGGTAGCTATCCTTGTTCATTTATTGGCTTATTGCAGAGTATATTGTGAGCTTGGGAATTATGTCAATGTTGTTCAATCTATATATGTAATGATTTGTGGTATTTATCTTGCTGTGGAATTATAGTTTATTTGATTGCAAAATCAGTGCAAAACTAAATTGGATCATATATACCCTGCGGAAAAGTATATTGTTTCCCGAGTGTTCAGGACGAAAACAATCGGGCAATATGGTCACATGGCCATCCTTTCCCGCTGTCACTCAAATTTCCCCTAGTGTCCAGGACTATTTTTCCCGAGTGTCATTGGTCGATATACACCCGGAAAAGTATTCCGTTACGGTGGGGAGTTCATCGTGTGAGCTAGTTTCCCGAGTGTTTTAGGTTTCCCGAGTGTAACCCAAAACACTCGGGAAATATCATTTTCCTGAGTGTAATCTCTGGAGCACTCGGGAAACCAGTTTGATTCCCGACTAAACCATCCTGAGTGGTTTTTCCCGACGGCGGGCCTTCAGGACCTAATTTCCCAAGTGTTTTCTGGACTTTCCCGAGTGTTTCGGGCACTCGGGAAAGTACTGGATTCTGGTAGTGACTATAGCTCCTATAGCGGCCGCAATTGTATGAAAACCCTAAAGCGGCCTCTATATAGGCATAGGCACGTTGCCCCTCGATTTCTATAGCAGAGTTATGTAGATAAGGAATTTTCTTCATATGCTGCTTACACTTAAAAAGGTTCGACATGTAGATTTGGTGCCATACAAGGAACCACCCCTTAAAATAATTGTCGAAAGATGTGATGGACATCGACAAGATGTGTCCAATATGTGAAAATGATTATTGGTTTGTCCAATGTTAAGATTCAAACCTTTTCTTATGGACTACACAAGGGCATGCATGCCCCATAAGTTCCAAATCCATTTTCAAGTTCAAGCTCCCCATTTGCACAGCAGACATCCGTTCGACAATTTTAAGTATTTCATCCCCATCACACCCAGGTGTTTGGGCATGCATGCCCACACACACATCCTGGGATTACGCTATTTTCATTTCTTTAGTGAAATTTCAATATAATGTGTTCTGTTTTGCCCTTCAAACCTGCTTAATGATTTTAATTTGCCATGTTGCAGCTGAAGGAGGTGGCACCTCTGCCGGCTTAGATCCTCTACCAGAACCAAAAGAAAAGAAGCCTGAAACTGCTAAGACCAGAAGCGAAGAAGCAGTGGCCTTAGAGACCGGCAAGCGACCAAGAGGGAGGCCGCGAAAAATCTTGAAGAAAGCAGAATGATGACATAACAAGATATCATCAATGCATTTGTAAAGCTATTCAGCTTTATCGTGAACGGAAGTGATGAACTAGAAGTACTGATATTTCTCTTATGTTTCGAACAGATATCAATTCTGGAAGTGATGCCCCGTGTGCACAAAACAGTAATGTTTTTTAAGAAATAAAAAAATAAGTTTTAAACAGTTATCTCGAAGCTTTAGGATACATATAAATGATTATTTCAGTTTCCAGGATGTGGCAAAATAAGGTTGCCTTACAACGTCCAGACTCCAGAGTTCGGCTTGATACGCGTGACCCGCTGGTCTTCCCGATGAGGCTTGTTCCTCCCTGTTGTCTTCACGGGTAGCCCAAAAGCAGCTCCTGGTCTTGGCTTCTTTTCTTCACGTAAGGCAACAACAGTTTCTTCCCTCCTAGCAGTACCTCGCCTCGATCCTTCTTGTTTGCGGGAGAGAACAACGCCAAAGCAAAAACAAACAACGAGATCAGAATCAAACGTGGTAGGAAACCGGGCCCACGACCAGTAATCTTGGCCTAGGTGGCCACCTCATCCACCCGTAGCCTATATATAGGAGGGGACCCCAACCTTTGTACGCACATTCATTGAGAAGAGTAATAAAGAGAAGTCTGTAGTCCCCTCATTTCTCTGTGTTCATCTCTTATTCTGTTCTTATGTTCTTGCATCGTTCTTACGATTCTGAATTTGTCTACGAGGTAATCGCTCGGACTGGACTCACCAGCGACGGTTCCTCAACATGTTATCAGTACGATCGACTCTTCTCGCATCGAAAAGGTAATCGTCGATGAACGACACTCGTAAATTGAATCGTACTTTCTAGATTACTTTAAATTATGCAAATTTGCTTTCTAGATTGGTTTCCTACGGTGTAAATTCGCTCTAATCTACCACAAGCCGATTTGAAGTCGCCAGCCAAGCCGATCGGTGGGTTGCATGAAAGAATAGATGATGATTGCACTGTAGTTTGTAGATGCAATAGCACGAAAGGCACCATGTGCATAGCACCGCCTGCAAGCGGCTGTCACCACCTCCGCGATATGTTACCGGTCGGCTAGTTCGCCACCACGCATCGCCACGGAAGCAACGACAGAGCCACGCCGCTAGCACACGGCAAGCATGCACACGTCGGCCTGAAGCCGGGCCACCAATGCAGTCCCGCACTACATTACACTGCATTGCACGAACAGTAACAAAAAACGCCGACGACCCTGTAGAGCCGCACCACCCGTCAGACATGGAGACGCACTCGGCCACCTCCCGTAGAGGAGCTGACACCCGGGCCGCACCCTCACATGGCCGCGACTGCCACCGGAACCGAAAAAACACCGCCTGTAGCGGCTCCGTCGGCCCCGACCGCTCCTTTTTGCGTGCCGCTGCACCATGAAGCCCCCGGTCGGCCACTTCCTCGCATGGCACCGCCGGAGGCACCCCGCGCCGTCACGTGTGCTAGAAGCCGTCGGCACCGCCTCCAACCCGTCGCCACGGCCGGCTACAAGCCACCCGGCTTCGTCGTCTCGATGCGCAAAGCCGCCCCGTCGGCCTCACACCCACCGGCCCGCAGCCACCTCGCTCGCCGCCGCTTGCGGTCGCGCCCCCGCGCCGCTTGGCACCATCGGTCGCCGCTCGCCCGGCCGCCGTGGTCGCCAGGTCTTGTGTCGGCGACATGGCCCCCATGGAGTGAGCCGCCGACGCCATTGGAGACATAGTGCTAGGGGAAACCCTAGCACCAATCTTGAAGGCCACCGTGGTAGGCCAAGAGAAGGTCGGCCCGTTTACTAAGCAGGCCCAATGGAGGGCCCGGTCGGCTGGAGAAAAAAAATATAAAAAAGGGGGCCCGTGAAAAAAATCCCAAAAATTTGCGAAAGAGACCCTCGTAATTCCAAAAATTACAGAGATAATAGCGTGGGTGAGGAAAAATTTGCAAAAAAAGGGCCTCGAAAATTCTGAAAATTGCGCGCAAATTTTCTCCGTACTGAAATTTGCGTGTTAACCCCTAGAAGTTGTAGAGTTCGCCGAAAAGTCATTTTTCCAGCAGAAAAGGGTCTCGGGAATTCAATTTTTTTGCATATTTTGAACTTTTGAAGCATGTTTAACTTTGTTATTGTTATTTCTATACAATTTATTTATTGTATTTGCTATTTTTGATTATCTGTGATTGTTTATATTACTTTTAATCATTAAAAATAGTAGTAAATCAGGAAAAATACGTAGAAAAATACGGGAACATTAAGAGAATTCTTGCAACCATTTTATGCACATTACCAGCAGTAATCTTATGGACCTCTTGTATAAATATGAAGATGACTGGAATTACGAACCGGGAGTTCGAGGAGCTGACCCAGCATGGCCAGAATTATTTGACTTGGGCTTCAGATGTCGAAATCGTACTTGGAGCCAAGAAGCTCCGTGCTGCTATTGTACTCGACGCCTCGCATGATGTCATTCCAACTGCTGAGGAGAATGATCAAACACTTTATTTCCTCAGACACCATCTCTGTCTAACACTCAAGAACGAGTATATGGTAGAGAAGAGCGCATTAGCTTTATGGACCGCCCTAAGAAGCGGTTTGAGAAACTGAAGTACACCATCCTGCCTCGGGCAGAGTGGGAGTGGATTCGACTACGTTTTGCTGACTACAAGACCATGGGAGTACACCGCGCTTGCACGAATTTGTACCGTCTTGACTATGTGGTAAAGTAATCACAAATGCGGAGAAGATTGAGAAAACTCTCTCTACCTTTCACCCAAGTGCGGTGCAATCCGCACGCAACTACCGTCAGGATGGCTACAAGGATTACGCCAAACTGATAGACATTATGCAAGTTGCGGAAGCTTAAGATGAGGTTCTCAGAAAGAACTACATCTCACAGCCGCTTAGTAGCAAAGTTGGCCATGAAATCAACGCTAGCAGCTACAAGGTGAGAAAGCCTCACTTAAATCAAAGAGGCAAGAAGGGTAAGGTCATAGATCACAAGACCAAGCAGAATGCTCAAGCCAAGAGAGGCGAACAAAAGAAGCGCGATGAGAAGCTCTATGGTCAGCAGGACCAAAGTTGCTACAAATGTGGCACTTGGGGACATTGGTCACGTGTCTGCTGTGAACCGCAACACGTGATTGATGCTTTCAAGGCTAAAAAAAGGGCAAAGAACAGCATGAGGCGCACCTCGCCATTGCAAGCACAGAAGATCCACAATCATTAGTTGCACCTATGGATGTGGACATCCCTACAGCAGCTCCCATCACTCCTTCTTTAGACATCGCAGCGGCTGCAGCCGTAGTTGTCGAAGAAGAGAAGATAGAAATAGACCATATTCAAGCAGAAGTTTCTTCATACTTCGCTGATTTGATCTAGTGCATGCATTGCACTTAGTTTTTACAGTCATTTGCAGTTTATGGTTGTAATAAAATTTTGAATTATTGAATAATGGTTGTAAGCTCTAGAAGAGCAATAGCAATAAATTCTTATGATGAGTCCAGTAAGACTTTTTCCCGTATTAATAATAGCAAGTTTGTTCTGAAGTATTCTATTTATGTGCGGATTGCTTTCTACTCTATATTAATACATACTTTATATATTAGAACGCGTGTGGCGCCCTATGGAAGAAGTGTGCTTAGCAGATACCGGCACAACGAATACCATATTGAGAGAGACGAAATTTTTCCAGTCGATCAGCAAGAATGCTGGCAGTCTTACGACAATCGCTGGCAGCGATACTTGTATAATAGGCTCAGGAAGAGCCACAATTATACTCCCGATGGGCACGATATTGGTCATTGAAGAAGCCTTGTTGTACTCGGAATCGACTAGGACTCTCTTAAGCTTTAAAGATATTCGCGCTAACGGTCTACATGTAGAGACCGAAGAAGAGTATGGTAAGGAATACCTGTTCATAACAAAGTGTGAAGAAAATGGAAAAAAAATGTATTAGAATAATTTCCTTCATATGAATCTGGGCTATACTACACTAATATTAGGGCACCTGCAGCCTATACTGTCCTGAAAATATCTTTTAGAAGCTCTGAACTTTTCTGTGTATGGCATGATAGATTAGGCCACCCCGGTCTTAGGATGATGAGAAACATAATTAACAATTCTCAGAGACATAATATCAATGTAAAGAGTTTTCCGAATCCAGAAGATTTTGTGTGCCCTGCATGTGCCACCGGGAAATTAATTACTAGACCTTCTCTGAAAGTGAAGGATGAAATCCCTGCATTCCTAGACCGAATCCAGGGAGATATTTGCGCTCCTATTCAGCCCCTGTCAGGGTCATTTAGGTACTTTATGGTGCTCATCGATGCTTCCTCGAAATGGTCGTATGTATGCTTGTTGTCTACGAGAAACCACGCTTTTGCAAAGCTAATCTCACAGATAATTAAAATAAAGAATAATTTTTCTGATCATCATGTGAAGTCCATCATAATGGACAACGCCGGAGAATTTATTTCAAAGGCATTTGATGATTATTGTATAGCAATGGGAATTACCGTTGAGCACTCGGTACCACATGTCCACACCCATAATGGACTAGCAGAGGCATTGATTAAAAGAATTAAATTCATTGCCCGACCGCTTTTACAGAATTGTAATTTACCAACTACATATTGGGGACACGCAGTTCTGCACACAGCAACTTTCATCAATTTTAGACCGTCGGCATACAACATCCATTCACCTATGCAACTAGCACAAAGGTTAGCACCGAAAATCTCTCATCTCCGAAGGTTTGGTTGCAAGTTTTATGTACCTATACCACCACCGCAGCGAACTGCAATGGGCCCTCTCCGAAAGTCTGTGATATACGTTGGTTATGAGACAGCATCCATAATCAGGTATCTGGACCCGATGACTGGAGATCTGCATATAGCCCATTTCGCTGATAGCATATTTGATAAGGATAGTTTCCCGTCATTAGGGGGAGGAAATCAAGCTCTTGATGAAAAATATCGGGAAATAACGTGGCAAGCCACGGGAATACATGCACATGACCCGCGCACTAGTGAAGCAGATAGAGAAGTCTAGGAGATAATTTATTTGCAAGCATTAGCGAATCAACTGCCTGACCACTTTAGTGATTTGAAGAGCGTGACCAAGTCGCATGTGCCTACACGCAATGCACCGGAGAGGGTTGAAATACCAAAGAAAATAGAAGGTATCCTTAATTCCGTGCAGAGCCCTCAGAATAAAAGGACGAGAACTCCGGTCCCTCGAATATCAAGTAGCCGGGGACGCTTGGCGAAAAAGGATAAGAAGGACTTATCACAGCCGATCACTGAAGTTCCCCAGAATAAGAAGGGGAGCTAGTTGAGACCTGGCACCGGTATGGAACCTTCAGCAAAAGGCATACCGGATTTGAATATACCCACGGAGGGAGACATCAGCATGGATGTGTGCGCACACATCGGAGCTGAAAAACTAAAGGGACTTGCTCTAGCAATTGAAAGCAGCGGTGAGCAAGTAAAAGCATTAGCAGAACCGCCCCATGTAGAAATAGCTATAAATTATGTGACCATGGAAGAATCTATGAATAGAGCAACAGCCAATGTCGACATCTATTTTGCAAAGAAAATTGCCACAATTATCGATTTTGATCTAGAGCCTGCATCGCTCGCTGAATACAAGAAAAGATCAGATTAAAAAGATTGAAAGAAGACAATAGAAGCAGAATTAATATATCTGAATAAAAGAGAGGTGTTTGGGCCTGTAAGCCGCACGCCACCCCATGTGCACCCTGTAGGGCATAAATGGGTATTTGTTCGAAAGAGAAATGAAAACAATGAAGTTATAAGATATAAAGTAAGGCTTGTTGTACAAGGTTTCACTCAAAGACCTGGAGTTGATTATGAAGAAACATATTCCCCAGTCATAGGCGGGACTACCTTTAGATATTTAATCTCAATGGTAGTAAATCTGAATTTAGAAATGAAATTAATGGATGTGGTAACTGCATACCTTTACGGGAACTTGGATTCGAAAATTTATATGAAGGTATCTGAAGGTATCCCTATCCCGAACCAAGACAGAGCAAATAGAAATCTATACAGTGTGAAACTCAGAAAGTCACTGTATGGACTGAAGCAATCAGGCAGGATGTGGTATAATCTCTTAAGCGACTTTCTTTGCAAGGAAGGCTGCACGAATAATGAGGATTGTCCATGTGTATTTATACGACGATTCCAGGATGGATTCTGTATAATCTCAGTATATGTAGATGATCTGAATATCATCGGGACCTTGGAAGATATTAAGAAAGTAAGCTCTTACTTGGAGTCAGAGATCGAAATGAAAGATTTGGGTAAAACCAAATATTGCCTAGGCTTGCAGCTTGAGCATACCCCTGAAGGGATTTTAGTACATCAGTCAACCTACACTCAGAAGGTGTTGGAAAGGTTCGGCTTTGAAAAGGCATATCCTTCGAAAGTGCCAATGATCGGGAGATCTTTGCAGCAAGACAAAGACCCGTATAGACCTAGAGAAGAGGGGGAGGAAGTATTGGGATCAGAATTCCCATACTTGAGCGCAGTTGGAGTACTCATGTATTTGGCAAACTGTACTAGACTGGACATTGCTTTTGCAATGAACCTTCTAGCAAGGTATAGTGCAGAATCTACCAAAAGGCATTGGTAGAGAATAAAGGACGTCTTCCGATACCTCCAAGAAAGTAAAGATCTTGGTCTGTTCTATAGAAAGAACCAAGACCTGACAATGACTGGCTATGCAGATGCCGGGTACCTGTCAGACCTGCATATAGCTAAATCACAAACAGGCTATGTATTCCTGTGTGGTGGAACTGCAATTTCATGAAAATCGTCTAAGCGAAGCATTGTATCGACTTCGACGAACCACTCAGAAATTATAGCACTGTACGAGGCCGCACGTGAATGCTCTTGGCTTCGGCGGATGATTCACCACATCGAGCAGTCATGTGGATTGAATACCGCATAAACTCCCACTATTATCTACGAAGATAATGCAGCTTGTGTTGCACAAGTACAGATAGGTTATGTGAAGAGTCCTCTCATAAAGTATATCAACCCCAATTTCTTCTATGCTCATAAAATGCAAAAGATGGATGAAATTAAAGTACTACATACTAAGTCATGTGAAAATCTTGCAGATTTATTCACTAAGTCACTTCCTGCATCTAGTTTTGAAAGGTGCATACGTGGAATTAGAATGATGAGACTTAGAGAAGTGCGGAATTCAGAGGGAGAACCTTCACAAACTCGTTACTAAAACTTGATCATGAAGATCAAGTACCTAAAGAATAAATCCTGGAGATTAAATGAAATTGGGTGGATTGCACTCTTTTTCCCTTGACGAGTTTTCCTCAAGTTTCTCGGTTAAGGTTTTTAATGAGGCAATTCGTGTAGCATAGCAGAACATGATTTATGTACTCTTTCTCCAAATTTTTCCCACTAGATTTTTATGAAGTTTTGACGAGACATGGACATGAAGGATGAGAGTCCAAAAGGGAGTGTTAGGAAACCGGGCCTGCGACCAGGAGTCCTGACCCAGGTGGGCACCTCATCCACCCATAGCCTATATATAGGAGAGGGGACCCCAACCTTTGTACACACGTTCATTGAGAAGAGCAATAAAGAGAAGCTTACAGTCCCCCTCATATCTCTGTGTTCATCTCTTATTCTGTTATTGTGTTCTTGCATCGTTCTTATGATTCTGAATTTGTCTACGAGGTAATCGCTCGGACTGAACTCGCCAACGATGGTTTCTCAACAAAATGAATGAAAGTTTTCTTTCAGTAACACTGCTTCTCTTTTTTTTTGGGTCTTTTCTTTATTTTTTTGACACAATTTCTTTACACGGTTGCAAACCTTATAAAGGCTGAGTTCAAAGAATCGTATACGGACTCAACGTCCCACTCGATGTCTACAAATAGAAATGGACTCAGAAACAAAAACTTACTCCAATTCGTAAACAAAACTACTAGAAATAAGATTAATTCTATCAATCACCTCTTTAATATTGTTTTTTCACACCGGTATTCTCTCCCATCTCCGAGAACTTATTCGCATTGTCGCCAACGCACTCTAGACAAACAACCGTGCTTTCTCTTCTCTTTCTTTTCTTCTTTTATGCCCATATCAGGTGGAGCCCGAACATCGGAGGCGGCGCTATCCACATCAGCCCCCACCCCCCTGCTGATGCTGACGGGACCCACCACCAAGACCAACCTAGCCACTATTCTCTACACCAGCTGTCCTGGTAACAGCGAGCAAATTGCCCGACCTCTCACCACCTCCATAGCATCCCACAAAAGATGAACTCTTGTGAAAGCACGTCGTCAGCACCACATCTGGATTATCAGCAGCTTGTTCATCATCTGCATTAGCAGTTCCTGGATCATCATGAGAACATGTATCCTTGCCAGGTTGTTCCCGGAGAATCAACAAAGCCTTGTCTTCTTCTGGAAACACTACATGTGTTGTAGGTAGGCCCCGGCCAAGAGAACCAACTCCGACAAATTTTCCTCCCTGCTGCCGAAAAGACTCACTGATGCCAGCAGCACCAATTGCATGCGTGTCACCTAGACCTCCCAAGCCGCACCCTTTTGCGCCATCTGCATGCAGCGTGTGGAGCCTGCTGCCATCACGAAGCGACCCGCTGTTTGCTGCTGCTGCTCGCATGCACGTGGGCCCGCCGATTCTAGCAGCGCCCGATGCATGTGCGTGGGACTCGCCGCTCCCTGTAGCGCTCAACGCGCCTTGCTGCGGCCTGCGTGCCACCCTAGGGTACCGCTATGTCCTTGACGGGTAAGATCAACAACGTCCGAGACCTTCAGTCTGGCGGTAGAGATAGGTTCGTGGAGAGAACCATCTACGTCTGCACCTTGTCTAAAACTGAAAAAGTGAAACCATTTTGTTTCATACCTGGTTCGATACCCAAGTTCCACTCTAGCTCCTTCAGACTATTCTTCAGATAAACCGGCTTATAAATTTTCAGAAGAAATTTGTACAACCGGTTCAGGGATTTTTTTCACCTTCATCAATAGATCTCTATTTTTTGTCATAGATACGCAAGATCTCATCCTGCAGCACCACCCTGCACCCTTTTTTCACCAACTGCTCCAGACTGAGTATGTTGTTGCACAAACTCGGTATAAATTAAATATTGGGTAGCATCTTCTGATCGTCGTTCTTGCATTGCAACAGTATTGATCCTTTGCCTCTTATCTGCACCATGCAGCCGTCGCCAAACTTGACTTTACCCGAAATCTTCTCGTTAAGCTCATGGAACATAGAGCGATATTTCATCATGTGATTGCTTACTGTGGATATCATGGGGATATGCTCATGATCTTAGGATGATGTGACAATTGGCAATGACATTGAAGGTTTGCGAAAACACAAGTTTTCGGCAAAGTTCGATTCTGTCGAGTCTCGAAGGATCGACCGCTATGGTGGCGGTCGACCGGTCCCGTCTTGGGCCGTTTTGTCAGTAGCGGTGGCGGTCCGACCGCCCAGAGGCGGTCGGACCGGCGTTGTGGCGGTCGGACCGCCTGGCGAGCGGTCGACCGGTCATTAAGTGAAGTTTGGATTTTGGAGCTAGGCCAAAAATAGAGGTGTAGGCAAGAGAGAAGGTTCTACTACTCTTGGTCCCATAATTTTTGGAGTCTCGGACAAAAGTTCTATTCGCTTGAAATTTCCAGAGGTTGCGGATTTCGAGTTGAAATTTTGGCTAAGTCCCCGGTGGCGGTCGACCGCTTACGCTGGCGGTCGATCCGGCGGTGTGATCGACGCCAAGGGTGGCGGCTCGACCGGTTTTCACTTAACTCGTCGCCCGTGTGGCGGCGATGGTTGCTTGTTAGGTCAATCACATGGGTTTCAGGCATATGTGTTGCATGATGCATGTTTTGACTAACGTGGGTCAAGTTGTGAAGAACTTGTTCCGGTTTCGATTTGCTTGTCTATTGTTGTGCAGTTGCTTGGTGGTCAACGACGGTCAACGGCGAGGATGATCGGGACTAGGCTTGAGAGCCGAGGTTCGAACGATCGACGATGCCGGGTGAAGTCATTGGACTCAAGTATGGTGCAAGATGGACAAAGGTGACCGAACAGGCGCGGTGCGGCCCGTTGGATCAGCGGCGCGGGGTCGGTGCAAGTGCCATGGTGGTTTCGGTGGGAGCCGGATGGGAGAGACTTGCCGACATGATGAGAGCCGTTGGATCAACCTACACGTGGCGAACAGCGAGTGCCGCGACAACTGGACTCGGTCTTGGAGAAGGACCGAGAAGGGGTATTTTGGTAATCTTACCAAATACCGCCTTGGTGACCTTTTGCTAACCCGCGGCGCAAGGCGGTGCGTGGAGAAGCGGATTAGGTCAAGAGGAGATGAAGACGACGCTTTAAAATGCGTGCGTGTGTGACCCGTTTGTTTTGGGCCTTAACGGGAGCCCATTATGGAAACTCTTCTAGAAGGTCTAGGCCTCCACTATAAATAGAGGAGGGAGGTGGCTGCACCCCCTTAACCCTTTCATTACTTGTAAACCCTAGTTTTTGCTTGTGTGCTTAGGGTGTTGATAGTTGGAGGTTAGGGTTCTAGAGAGTTGGATTTGATTTCGTGCTCATGTATTGAGTCTTTGTCCTCCATTGATGGAGTGGCTGTAAACCAATACCATATCAAATCAATCCAAAGAAAGTTCTCTCAAAGATGAGTTCATTTGCCTTCTTTCTCTCTATTTGGTGATTTTGAGTCTTTCTTTGATCCGCGAGTTTTTGGTTGGTTTCTTGCTATAATCTAACTTGCTGCAACATGTGGGAACCCATCTAGGGTCAACTTAGTCATCAATCACCCACGAGCAAGTTTCTAGATCATATTTCGTTCTTGACTCGGTTTTGACCCACCTTCACTCAAACGGAAAAGGTCTGAACTTTGGCAAGGATCTTCACGATCGTTGCTTGGAATAGGTTCCTGACATCCTTAGGAAGGTGTGTGTCAAGTTTCACGAAGTTTGGACGCACGAATCAAAAGTTAGATCAATTTGCGTTTTGGTTTTTCGGGCTGATTTCACTATTCATTGGCCTGGAGGTCTGACCGCCATGTATTGAGAGGTCAGACCGATTTCCAAAGGTCAGACCGATTTCTAGTTGGAGGTCAGACCGCCCAACTCATTTAGGTTTTGAGTTTTTATGTTTTTGAAGATTTTGCTTCGGGGTTTTGATTGGATTCAATACAAGTCTTCCGCTGTGCATGATTGATTGATCTTCATAGCTTTCATAGCTATTGGAGTGAGATTCATATTGAATTC
The DNA here is from genome assembly GCA_036346255.1 of Ampelocalamus luodianensis. Classification (NCBI taxonomy): domain Eukaryota; kingdom Viridiplantae; phylum Streptophyta; class Magnoliopsida; order Poales; family Poaceae; genus Ampelocalamus; species Ampelocalamus luodianensis. The sequence goes on from CM070633.1 coordinate 15,662,938, forward strand.
AATTAGGGAGAAAAAGAGATCGTGCTCCTATTCACCCCCCCTCTAGTCGCCTTTTCGGTCCAACAAGTGGTATCAGAGCCCGGTTAGTTCAATCTTGATCTTAACCGGTCACTGAACTTGGCGATGGATAAGTACTCCTCCAAACCGCATATCTTCAATGGGCATGACTATGCTTTTTGGAAGAACCGCATGCGTGTCTTTCTTGAGAGCGAACCACGGGGTATTTGGGAGGTCGTCGTGATCCGCTCATCTTGCCTGAGGTTGCTACGCCGGCTTCTGAAGCCCTCTTGGCTAGTGACCGTAAGGCAAAGAATTTTCTGTATGGTGGGCTTGGTAGACAGGAATATGATAGGATTTGCAATCTCGAGACTGCACATGAGATTTGGAAGACCTCAAACCTATCATGAGGGTTCTTCCCAAATCAAACAAGTGCGTCAGCAGGTCTATAAAAGAGAATATAACAAATTCGAGATGCGTCCTGGTGAGAGCATCGATGACATTTTCAGTCGCTTTAACACAGTGATAAATCAGATGAAGGCTGTTGGTATTGAATTTACACAGTCTGAAAATGCCATCCATCTCTTGGCTGCAATCAACACCAGGGAGTGGGAGATAAAGGCTACCGCCATTCAGGAAAATGTCAACTTCTCTGATCTGACCTTAGAGCTGCTCTATAGCAAGCTCAGGACTCATGAGATCCAGAAAGCTGACCATTCTAAGAAGGGTAACATGGCTTTAGTAGCGCACCGCCAAGAGAGCCTCTGATGGGTCGTTTGAGTCTTCTTCTGGAATTTCTCTTGCTTCTTTATCTGCAATCCAAGAAGAGGATCTTGAAAGTATTCCTGAGCCCGAGATGGCACTTTTGATTAAGAAGTTCACAAGGGCCTACAACAATATGAGGAACAAAAAGAGAGGCGGCCCTGTGACTTGTTATGAGTGTGGAGAGCTCTATCATATCCGGGCAAATTGCCCTAAGCTGAAAGGCAAGAGCAACCACAAGGAAGAGAAGCCAGCTTGGAAGAAGCCTCAAGGGTACAAGTCCAAGTTTGATGTCGCCAAGCTTAAGAAGGTTGTTCACGGGTCTTTGCCGCTCTTGGAGAACAATCCTTGAGCGATGTGGACTCCTAAGTGAGGAGGACAAAGAGGAGGAGCTTCTCAAGACAAAAACAAAGGGAAGGCTAAAGATTTTACGGTATGTGCTTCATGGCGACTCAGTACGACATCAATGACAATGAGGTACCTCCTTCCTATGATGATCTTTCGCTAGATGTGATAATCTCTTTGAGCAACTCTTGAGTCGAGATAAGGCTTTAAAACTACCATGGCTAAGAACAAGGACTTAGAGTCACAAGTGGATAATTTAACTCTAGAACTTGTAAATGCTAAGACTCTTGAATCTGATGAATGTTCATCTTGCCATGTTCTGCACTCTGAATTCTCTAAATTGCAATCTGCTCATGATGTTGCCTTGCATCAACTTGAAAATGCTAGAACTGAGCTAATTGAATTTAAATCTACTCCTTGTGATAAATGCTCAGAGTCCAGCAAGTTGGATGCTTCTGGTAATGTGAAATCTAGCTTTTGCACTTTCTGCTTAGAACGTGAAAATGAAGTCAAAGATATCTTAGAAGCAGTTAGAGCTAAATATGCCAAGCTTAAGGACAGTATTGAGACTTCTACATGTGCTTTGTGTCCAGCTCTTAAGCTTGAGGTTGCTAGTTATAAGAAGAGGTTTATGGCTAAAACTTGTGATTCATGTGTTAACTTTAGAAAAGAAATTGCTTACCTTAATGATACATTAGAAAAATTTTCTAAAGGAAAGAAACAGTTAAACATGATCCTTGATCACCAAAGACTCCTTATAAAAACCGTGGGTTAGGATACAACTTTGCACATGACAAATCTAAGGGCATTCAAATATTGAAAATGGCTTAGTTGAATTCGATACCCAACTGCGAAGATTATTTTCAAATGCAGGTTTTGCCCAACCATCTGCTCACCAAAAGGTGCTTCTCCCGGTGGTACCAAGTACCATTGCACCTATTGCAAGAAGGATGGGCATTTGATTGAATTCTGTTGGCGTAGGTTGAAAAACGCTAAGAAAAATATTGCTAGGATGTCATCTAATCAACCTAGAGCTTTTGTGAGACATGGTAATTTAGAAAGGAAGAAACCTGGTCTAGGATTTGCTTCACATGCTTCTAGACAGATAATTCTCATGTTAGAGTTACCATTGCTCACAATGAATTTCAAATAGAATCAAGGATAGCACTTCGCTTTGCATACTACTGCAGATATGTGTCTCAAGATCTTGGGTTCCCAAGTCATGTTTAACTAACCCCATGATTGAGACACATCGTTCTTCCAGCCCTTGATTTTCGTGGATCGCCGCGAAGGAAGGACACGTGGTTCGTCGACTCATTGCTCACGCCACATGACCGGAGATTCAAAATGGTTCACCTCCTTCACGCTGGCCGATCGGTGATGTCTTCATCACCTTTGGAGACAGACTCAAGGGCGGATTGAAGGAATGGGATCAATCGCAGTGAACGACAATTTCATCCTAAAAGACGCCGCCCTTGTGGACAAGCTCAGTTTAACTTACTCTCGTCTCACGACTTCTTGATGATGGCTATGAGACTATATTTAAGAAAAATGCTTGTCGGTACTTGATTCATTTGGTGAGCTCGCTTTTAGGATTTATAGAGCCGCTAGGATCTTTGGAGCCGACTTTTACGAATCTCTTGTCGGTTCTCTTAAATGTTTGATTACATCTTCTTCTGAGTTCTGGCTTTGGCACCGACGGTTGGGGCACATTGGGTTTGATCATCTGACGCGAGTTAGCAACCTTGATCTCATGAGAGGTTTGCCCAAACTCAAAGTCGTCAAGGATGCTGTATGTGCGCCCTGTAGGCATGGCAAGCAAGTTGCCGCCTCACACCCTTCAGTGACTATGGTCATGACTGACGGACCAGGACAGTTGCTTCATATGGATACTGTTGGTCCTGCTAGGGTTCGGTCAATTGGTGGTAAATGGTACATTCTTGTCATAGTCGATGATTTTTCGAGATACACTTGGGTGTTCTTTCTTGCTTCGAAGGATGAAGCTTTTGGTCATTATCATGATCTTGTTCTTCGTTTGGCTTCTGAACTTCCGGTGCCTTAAGAGCGATCCGCAAAGGACAATGGCACGGAGTTCAAGAATGCCTCGTTTGCCTCTTTTTGTGCTGAGCGCGGAATTGAGCATCAGTTCTCTTCTCCACACGTCCCTCAACAAAATGGCGTTGTGGAAAGGAAGAACAGAACCTTAGTCGAGATGGCTAGAACGATGCTAGATGAGTATAGCACACCGAGGAGGTTTTGGGCCGAAGCTATTGCTACAGCTTGCCATATTGCAAATCGTGTCTTCTTGAGACCATCTTTGGGCAAGACTCTTATGAGCTTCGATTTGGTAGAAAACCTCTGCTTTCTCACTTTCGAGTTTTTGGAGCTAAGTGTTTCATTCTTAAGACAGAAATCTAGATAAATTTGAATCAAGGACTTTTGATGGTTTATTTCTAGGTTATCCCGCACATTCGAGGGTTTTCGGTTTTAATGTTGAAACTAACATTGTCCAGAGACATGCAATGTCACTTTTGATGAGACTAGCCTCGGAGCTAGATTCGACGTTGTGTGATACACAGTGAAAGTATTTTTGGAGGAAGATGATGACGGCTGAGACTTGTCCTCCACCTGCTGCTGTTGAGGCTCCTGTCCAAACTCCAGAACCTGCTACGACTACTTCACCTTCACTTGAGGCTCCTGCTGCATCTTCATCATCAGTAGTACCTGCGGAGGTCGAAGAGATGCTGTCTCCCCCAGGCGCTCCACTTCACATTCAGAGGCGTCATCCTCCGGATCAGATGATCGGTAATCTTCATGAGCGAGTCACTCGCTCCAGGTATCACGATCCGAGTCTCTACTCCCATTCTGCGTTTGTTGCTTCTTTCGAACCCCGCGATATATCACATGCATTATCTGATTCTAGCTGGGTTAATGCCATGCATGAGGAGTTAGAGAACTTTGAGAGGAATAAGGTCTGGAACCTAGTAGAACCTCCTAGTGGTCATAATGTGATAGGAACCCGTTGGGTGTTCAAAAATAAACAAAATGAGGACGGTTCTGTGGTTAGAAACAAGGCTAGGTTGGTAGCTCAGGGTTTTAGCCAAGTTGAGGGGTTAGATTTTGATGAGACATTTGCTCCTGTTGCTAGATTGGAAGCCATTCGCATTCTGCTTGCATTTGCTGCTTCTAAGGGCTTTAGATTATATCAGATGGATGTTAAGAGTGCCTTTTTGAATGGTTTTATAGAAGAGGAAGTGTATGTTAGGCAACCCCCAGGCTTTGAGAATCCCAAGCATCCACATCATGTTTTCAAGCTATCCAAAGCCTTGTATGGTCTTAAGCAAGCCCCTAGAGCCTGGTATGATAGACTTAAGACCTTTCTGCTTAAGAATGATTTTGAGATGGGTAAGGTAGACAAGACCTTGTTCATCCTTAGGCGTGGCAATGACTTCTTGCTTGCTCAGATTTATGTAGATGATATTATCTTTGGTGGTTCTTCTCATGCTCTTGTTTCTAGTTTTTCTGAGACCATGTCCAGGGAATTTGAGATGAGTATGATGGGAGAACTCAATTACTGGGCTTCAAATCAAGCAATGCAAGGAAGGGATCTTCATCCATCGACGGCACACCAAGGATCCGCTCAAGCGCCGAGATGGGTGATCGCAAGCCGATCGCCACTCCCATGGCGACCGATCGCTCGATCCGATGAGGAAGGAGAAGCCGTGGATCAACGCGAGTACCGCAAAGATGATCGGCTCCCTCCTGCACTGACGGCCTCAAGACCGACATCCACTTCGCGGTTTGCCTCTGTGCGAGGTTTCAGGCGTCTCCGAGGACTTCCCATCGCCAAGCCGTTAAGCGCATCTTCAGGTATTTACACTCTACCCTCCAATATGGCATTTGGTTTTCCTGCTCTTCGTCTTTGTCCATTCGGGGGTTTTCTGATTCTGATTTTGCGGGCTGTCGGCTAGATAGGAAGAGTACCTCAGGCACTTGTCACTTTTTAGGCACTTCTCTTGTCTCTTGGTCTTCTAGGAAACAATCTTCTGTTGCACAATCCACTGCTGAAGCTGAATATGTAGCCGCTAGTTGTCAGAGTCGATTTTGTGGATGGTGTCCACTCTTAAGGATTTTGGGTTGGCATTTGATAGTGTTCCTCTTTTCTGTGATAACACTTCTGCTATAAACATTGCTAAAAACCCTGTGCAACACTCTAGGACCAAGCACATAGACATTCGCTATCACTTTCTTAGAGATCATGTCGAGAAGGGTGATATTGTGCTGCATTTCGTGGAGTCCGAGGCTCAGTTGGCTGATATCCTCACCAAGCCTTTAGATCCAACTAGGTTTGCCTCCTTGAGAAGTGAGTTAGGGGTAATTTATCCTTACGGTTTGGTTTGAGGGGGAGTTGGCTCTGTTCTGAACTTTTCTTGCTCATTTGAGCTTTTGCTTTTTCGATACCTTCTTCTAGTGGTATTTTCTTTTGATCTTTTGATCTTTTAGGCTCTTTAAGTTTTGTGCATCTCATTGTTTCATATCGCATTCATATGAAAACCAAAAAGATGCATTGTTATATAAGCTTTTCGCTTGTCTTTAAAATTGATGAAGCTTTGCTTATTACCCTTTGAGCTTTAGTATTTCAATTCGCTCAATGTCATGTCTAGTTCTTTGACTTGCTAGAATTATCATGCTTTCACATGTGTAGCTAAGTCTTTGCTGAATGAGCTAAAATTTTAAGACAACTTGAACTAAAACCTGCAATTTGTGGATGTTTTAGCTAGTTGCGCAATTAGTGCTCCTTCTGTGACATTGGCCCTGTCAAAATTGCGGTGTTAGCTCTTGAATCTAGTATTGATCATTGCTTGAGCTTCTTGTTCTTTTAAGAATCTAAATCTGCTCTTGTGGAAAATGAAAAATCAAATTTAAAGATTGTCTTGTGCGTAAAATGTGCCAAACTATTCTCTCGAGACTGCATGTCATAGACATGAACTTGGAGATAGTTTGATGATCCAGACGATCTCATGGGGACTGCTTGTCACAATTGACATGAACCTCAAGATTTGTCGCCCTGGTAGAAGCTTAGGAAGAGTTTGTGGATGGCTCCTAGTCCAGATCTTCTTCACTAAGATATACCTTTAATCAACTTCAATATTCATTGAAAATGAAAATGTTGAAAAATGGGCGCTTGAGAAAATTGAGCAAAATGATTCAATTCAGACTGTTGTCTCTTAATGTGGTCATTGTTAGCTTCTTGATCTCACATTGACATTTTGACATGGCCATATCATCTTAGGATCCCTGTTGATGAACTTGCTAGATTTGAAACTTTGCTTAAAATGCTAAAATTCATTGCTTTACCTTAAGCCTTCTTGCTTAGCTTTGTTATATATGTCTTAACATGATCTTGCTAGCGCTGATAGGCTTGATGTGTATTGAGTGTGATTAGAAATGCTAGCTTACTCTTCTTGGGTAATCTCCAAAGCTTCTTGTAATCAAAAATTGAAAAATTCAAAATATGAAGCCACCCATTGCATTTCATGCATGCTCCGTCTTATGCTTTTTCCTCATTCTGCACTTGTTATCTCTGGACGAGAGGAAGGCGTGATTCCTTGATGACTCCATTGTCAAAGGGGGAGAAGATATTTCGAGATGTGTAAAGGGGAGAAGATTTAAAAGTATTAAAAGGGGAGAAAATTGGAGAATTTGAAATTTTCAAATTTGAGGATCATTGTGAGGGGAGTTTCTTATTTGCATTCGCTTGATCAGATGCCATTTCGAACGTGAATTGCAATTCTTGAGCCTCACGATGATCAAAGGTCATATCGAACAATTGTTCTTTCATATGGACCTTAAGTGAGATTTTAACTCTTTCTCGAAAATGAAGCTTTCTCGCTTTCTTTTACCTTATCTCACTTGCCTATACTATTCTGAAGCCAGCTTGGTCATTTCCATTGCTTTCTCTTGCATATGGACCAAGTTGTGCCTTTGCGCGAAAACGTCGAGTTTTTACTTTTCAAACCTCAAAATTTGCATTTGTTGGAAATTGCCAATGTGTTCATCAAGGGGGAGATTGTGGATATCATGGGGATATGCTCATGATCTTAGGATGATGTGACAATTGGCAATGACATTGAAGGTTTGCGAAACACAAGTTTTCGCAAAGTTCGATTCTGTCGAGTCTCGGTGTCCGACCGGCTATGGTGGCGGCCGACCGGTCTGTCTTGGGCTGTTTGTTGTGTAGCGGTGGCGGTCCGACCGCCCAGAGGCGGTCGGACCGGCGGTGGCGGTCCGACCGCCTCACGGCGGTCGACCGGTCATTAAGTGAAGTTTGATTTTGGAGCTAGGCCAAAATAGAGGGTGTAGGCAAGAGAGAAGGTTCTACTACTCTTGGTCCCATAATTTTGGAGTCTCCGACAAAAGTTCTATTCGCTTGAAATTTCCAGAGAGGTTGCGGATTTCGAGTTGAAATTTTGGCTAAGTCCTCGGTGGCGGTCGACCGCCTTCGTTGGCGGTCGGGCCGGCGATGGCGGCCGACCGCCAAGGGTGGCGGTCCGACCGGTTTTCACTTAACTCGCCGCCCGTGTGGCGCGATGGTTGCTTGTTAGGTCAATCTCATGGGTTTCGATGCATATGTGTTGCATGATGCATGTTTTGACTAACGGGTCAAGTTGTGAAGAACTTGTTCCCGGTTTCGATTTGCTTGTCTATTGTTGTGCAGTTGCTTGGTGGTCAACGACGGTCAACGGCGAGGATGATCGACTAGGCTTGGAGAGCCGAGGTTCGTAACGATCGACGATGCCGTGAAGTCATTGGACTCAAGTATGGTGCAAGATGGACAAAGGTGACCGAACGGCGATTCGGTGCGGCGATCGTTGGACTGCGGCGCGGGGTGGTGCAAGTGCCATGGTGGTTTCGTGGAGCCGGATGGGAGAGACTTGCCGACATGATGAGAGCCGTTGGATCAACCTACACGTGGCGAACAGCGAGTGCCGCAGACAACTGACTCGGTCTTGAGAAGGATCGAGAAGGGGTATTTTGGTAATCTTACCAATACCGCCTTGGTGACCTTTGCTAACCCGCGGCGCAAGGCGGTGCGTGGAGAAGCGGATTAGGTCAAGAGGAGATGAAGACGACGCTTAAAATGCGTATGTGTGTGACCCGCTTGTTTTGGGCCTTAACGGAGCCCATTATGGAAACTCTTCTAGAAGGTCTAGGCCTCCACTATAAATAGAGGAGGGAGGTGGCTGCACCCCCTCAACCCTTTCATTACTTGTAAACCCTAGTTTTTGCTTGTGTGCTTAGGGAGTTGATAGTTGGAGGTTAGGGTTCTAGAGAGTTGGATTTGATTTCGTGCTCATGTATTGAGTCTTTGTCCTCCATTGATGGAGTGGCTGTAAACCAATACCATATCAAATCAATCCAAAGAAAGTTCTCTCAAAGATGAGTTCATTTGCCTTCTTTCTCTCTATTTGGTGATTTTGAGTCTTTCTTTGATCCGTGAAGTTTTTGGTTGGTTTCTTGCTATAATCTAACTTGCTGCAACATGTGGGAACCCATCTAGGGTCATCTTAGTCATCAATCACCCACGAGCAAGTTTCTAGATCATATTTCGTTCTTGACTCGGTTTTTGACCCACCTTCACTCAAACGGGAAAATGTCTGAACTTTGGCAAGGATCTTCACGATCGTTACTTGGAATAGGTTCCTGACATCCTTAGGAAGGTGTGTGTCAAGTTTCACGAAGTTTGGACGCACGAATCAAAAGTTAGATCAATTTGCGTTTTGGTTTTTCGGTGATTTCACTATTCATTGGCACGGAGGTCGACCGCCATGTATTGAGAGGTCGACCGATTTCCAAAGGTCGACCGATTTCTAGTTGGAGGTCGACCGCCCAACTCATTTAGGTTTTGAGTTTTATGTTTTTGAAGATTTTGCTTGGGTTTTGATTGATTCAATACAAGTCTTCCATGTGCATGATTGATTGATCTTCATAGCTTTCATAGCTATTGGAGTGAGATTCATATTGAATTCAATTAGGGAGAAAAAGAGATCGTGCTCCTATTCACCCCCCCTCTAGTCGCCTTTTCGTAATGGGTTCTCGTTAAGCTCATGGAACATAGAGCGATATTTCGTCATGTGATTACTTACTCCATTATCTAAGTACCATATATCAGTGTAACCGTGGTTATCTCCCTCCATACGTAGTTTGATACAAATGGTTGGAATTTTAAGCCTTGCTCTGTTACTGCTTCGACGAGAGGAAATCACTCGCACGAACGTCATGCGTGAAATGTCGCTTTCTCCCTAGGCGCTGGCCCCTGCCTTTGACTTGCCTCATTGAAAACAACTTCCAGAGTTCGGCTTGATGCGTGGGACCCGCTGGTCCTTGACGTGATCCGCCTGGTCTTCCCGATGGAACAAGCCTCTTGCTGGTTCTCTCTGTTGTCTTCACGGAATAGCACAAAAGCAGCTCCTGGTCTTGGCTTCTTTTCTTCACGTGAAGGCAACATCAGTTTCTTCCCTCCTAGTAGTACCTCGCCTCGGTCCTTATTGTTTGCTGGAGAGAACAACGCCAAAGAAAAATCAAACAGCCAGAACAGAACCGAACGAATGAAAGTTTTCTTTTGAGAGCACTGCTGCTCTTTTTTTGGTCTTTTCTTTATTTCTTCTCGACACAATTTCTTTACACAGTTACAAGCCTTATAAAGGCTGAGTTCAAAGACACGGACTCAACGTCCCACTCGGTGTCTACAAATAGAAACAGACTCGGAAACAAAAACCTACTTTGACTTGTAAACAAAACTACTAGAAACAAGATTAATTCCATTGTAACCCTCCTCGTTGTTGAGACGGTGAGTTTCCTAGAGAAGAATACCCAAAGATTACCATCACATTCTTTTATAAGTTCAGAACTTGACAGTGCACCACAGATGTTGCCATAGACAAAAGTCTACCACCACTGGAGTGAAGGTGTCATCAACCTTAGTTCATAACAGGATAAACATCCGTCGGAGAGAGGTCGGACGGTGACCACTTGAGATAGAACAGCATTATACAAAGAGGGCACCGGTTGGGGGAAGAGATGGATCTAGAATAGCCGGCCTAGGGGAGAGACCAAAGCTAGACTTAGGGACTTGGAAAATACTTCTTCATTGTTGATTGCTTCCTTAAAGAAGATACAATGTAATCTCCTTTATAGGGATAACTTGACTTGATTCCTAAGAAACAATCTCTAAATTATAGAAACAAACTAGCCGAAAATAAGCTTTCAAACTAACCAAATTAATCTAATCCCTAACAAAGGAAAGTAATCGTAGGTGAACAGTACACACATGCTACAGTAACACGCCCATGACATTACACCCCTCTTGGTGAAACAACTCGCCCTCAAGTTGCAACATAGGATGACAAACTCCTCCGATGAGTGGGCGAAATCTGTTGGAGCATCATCTTCAACTTCATCTTCATTGGCTCCATCAGGTTGTCTAGTAAGGCTACCTCGATAGCAGAAACCATAGTGTTGGCTTTGATACTAAGTTATCATGAACCTTAGTTCATATTGGGGTAAACATCCGTCGGAGGGATGGCGGACGGCGACGACCTGAGCTAAAACAACGCTAGACGAAGAGGGCACCGGTTGGGGGGAGAGATGGATCTAGAATAGTTGGCCTAGAGGAGAGACTAGAGCTAGACTTAGAGACTTGGTAAAATATTTCTTCATTGTTGATTGCTTTCTTAGAGAAGATACAATGCTATCTCTTTTATAGGGATAACTTGACTTGACCTTTAAGAAATAATCTCTAAATTATAGAAACAAACTATCTGAAGATAAGCGTCCAAACTAACCAAATCAATCTAATCCGTAACTGTGGTGAACAGTACATATATGAATAGTGCATGCATGCTGCAACACTGCCCTTGACAGAAGGTGGCATGATATCCTCACAGTACTTCTCTTTAACGACCCGGTCTTCTCCTCTTTGCTTCCTTAAAGAAAATGAGTTGCACACGGCTCCTCTTTAATGATTCATACTGTGTGTATAGTGCATTCACTATTATATCAGCAAGCTTTGTTCCAACATCTCAGTGAAGGAAGCCTCTTTGAGCAAGCCTACCCGATCATGTTCGTACTACTACGGTCTACCAACATACAAGGCTAGATTTAGATAACTTAATTAGCTAAGACCACCCCAGTTCAACCGTGTGGTTGTACTCTTACGCTTAGATTGGTGGCACCAGCACTCGGTCCTCAATCGACCCGATCGAGGATCTCCCCCCTATCTACTTGTGATATACACCTTTCACACTTTCCAGTTCATAATATAACTCACCTACGCCACAAAACTAAGTTTTTCATTTTCATTTTTGTACAAAATAACAAAGGTAACTCATATGGACCATATTTCAAATTCTCCCAAATCCATACTCACGTTTTCAATATTTATTCAATTTTAGCGAAACTAGAGCTCGGCTAAGCATCTATTCGACATTCCTAACCATAGTACCCAAATTGACATCATCTATTGTCTAAACCATATCCTACAGACTACAACAATAAGGATACCAACATATCAAGGGGGATGATGCATACAATAGGAATTTAACTACCGATACCCAAAATATAGCAATTTTAGCCAAACATTCATGCATGCATAATAGATTTTTGCAAACTAAAATACAATAATTGAAATAATGGGATCAACATGGCCAAAGAACGTGCTTGCTTTGCTTTGGTATCATTGAGTATGATGATGGAGGGTCATCGAATATTTCGTTTGCGATTCCAACGTCTATTCAAAAGAGCTGATAACAAATCACAAATAGTAAAGTAATTTCAACAGCAACAAAATCCAATTTTTTTTTGCATATTCAGATAGAGTATGATTTTATATGAATTTTAAAAAATATTCATTTAATTTGGAGTTAGTATGCAAAAGTTGTTAGCATTTCAATTTTGCTCGATTTGAAAAATCCTGAAAATAATAATAAAAAAAGGTGGCGTTGAAAGCGTATTTTCCGGAAATTAAGCTTTCCAATAGAGAAAGTGCATTTCCTTTATACTAAAAGCGGCTTTTCAATTTTTACATTTTCTGAAAATCATTTTCTTACATGTGTGCCCTATATGTCAGTCTCTCATATTTTAATTTCTTGATTTTATTTATGAAAACAGTATCGGTCCCACATGTCATAGACTCATTAATTATTACCTGAATGATTAAACCTAATTTTATTTTTAATCCTAAGTTAACCCTCTGACACGTGGGGTCCACATGTCAGCCTCTCATGTTTTAAAACCAAGAACAGTAGGTGGGTCCCGTATGTGAGTGACTCATTTACTAAACTGTTTTAAATTATATTTTTTATTATCGTTTCAAGCGGTCCCACTTGACAGTGACTTATTACACTTAACTACTATCATTAGTGTTAACCAAATCCTAAAAGCAAGTGGGACTCATTATCAATGAGAGAAGGAGAGAGAGAGGGAGAGCTGCGCGTGGTCGAGGGCTTGGCGAGCTCGCCTACGGTGAACAGCGCGATGAGCGATGATGTTGAGCAGCGAGATGGAAATAGGAAAGCAAGGCAAAGCCATGAGTGGTGGTGGCGACAAAGGAGATGGCCAGAGGCAGCGTTGCGGCGACGAGGAGCGGCAAAATGCCTCGAGTCTGTGGGGACTTCATGCAGGATGCATCCCACTTGTTTAAAATATTGATTAGCACTTAATGATAGTAGTTAAAAGTACTAAGTCAATGACAAGTGGGACCGGCTGAAAAGGTAATAAAAAAATCTAATTTTAAACGTGTTTAGTAAATGAGTCACTGACATGTGGGACCACACACTATTCTCGGTTTTAAAACACATTTTAAAAACCGAGAGACTGACATGTGGGCCCTAGTTTCAGTAATTAAAATCAGAATTAGGTTTAATCATTAGTTAATAAATAATGAGTCTATGATATGTGGGACTACCTCTAGTTTATAAATGAAATCAATAAAACAAAATATGAGTCACTCATGAGTTGGCCTCACAAGCAAGTTAATAAAAAAACCAAGAAAATGAGAAAAAACCGCTTTTAGTTAGAGGAGACTAAGCTTTCTCTGTTAGAAAGCATAAACCTCAGTACAACTCAGAGAAGAATACTCTTTCTCTGCTGGAAAGTGTAAACTTCACGAAATACGCTTTCGACATGAGCATTTTTTCTAATTTCTAGAATTTTCAAACCGAAGCAAATTAAAACATTAATAACTTTTGCATACAAACTCCAAATTAAATGAATCTTTTTATAAATTCATATAAAATCATGATTTACATGAATATGCAAAAATATTTAGATTTTATAGCAATTGAAATTATTTTGCTATATTAAATTTGCTTCCGATTCTTTTGATTAGACGTCGATTGTTTGAACAACTTTTACGATGATACTCCATCCTCATATTTAGAGCAACCAAAGCAAGGCAAAAACCCCTTTGACTATATTGATCCTACTATTTTAATTATTGTACTTCTTTTTGCAAAATCTATTGTGCATGCATATATGTTCGATTAAAATTGCTATATTTGGGGATAACGGTAGTTGTAATCCTATTTGTGCATGAACCTGCTTGAAATATTGATATCCTTACTGTTGTAGCTATTAGGTTATGGTATAGACAATAGATGATGTCAATTTGGGATTTTTAAGTACGAGTATCGCACAATTGCTTAGTTAAGCTATAGTCTTTACTAAAATTTGCTAAAAAGGATGACATGATGAACATGAAATTGGGAGTTTGAAATGGTGGTCTAGAGAGGTTTATCTCTGTTATTTTGTATAAAAATAAAGAATGAAAAACTTAGTTTGCAACAAGGACGAGTTATATTACATTGTGAGAAGTGTGAGAGGTGTATCTCACAAGTAGATAGGGGGAGATCTTCGCCTAGGTCAATTGAGGACCGAACGTCTGCAAGCCTTATCTAAGCCTAAGCGTATAACCATATGTGCCGGTATGGGACAACATTAGCTAAGTAAGTCATTGAAAACTAGCCTTACACTTTGGTAGGTTGTAGTAGCGAGAGCATGACTGGTGTAGACATGTTCAAAGGGGCTCCCTTCACCATGGTGTTGGGCACAAAGCTTGCAGACACAACGGTGAATACCTCACTTAGACGGGGGTGTACCCGGGTGAAGTGAGGGTGTTCATTCACCAGGCTAGTGCAAGGTTAGGATTAGGTGATGTAAAAGGCATCGACGCGTGCTCTAAGCTGCTTACCAAAGGTAGTGAGCGGTGGTATCGACGGATGTCAAACAAATTAGAGAATTCGTGTGCTGTGGGTAAAGTTGTACACCTCTGTAGAGTGTAAATCTATTTAAATAGTCGTGCTCACAGTCATGAGTGTGCTTGGTGTAGCCTTATAGGTATAGTCTTGGTTTTCATAAAAACAGTTTTGTTGGAAAATGGTTTGTTGGTTTATATTTGAGTTGTGTGCCATGTTTATAGCTGAAAATAAGATGTTGCTCGCAGTCGAGAATGGTTGCAAGTTGTTATTTGTTCAATTACTTGTTGTTCAATATCTATTAAGCTGCTCTTAAAATTCACGTACTATGTATTGATATCTCTATCTCTACTACTTAAATATTACAATTGGTGGTGGTCATTCGTCCTTCAACTCTTTTCGGCGCCCATCCGATCAATAATCAACCGATGACCCAGATCTGCCGCACAGCCAGCAACCGCTTGCATTGCCCCCACGACATCCCACTCCACCCTCCCACCCTTTCCTATTTCCTCTCTCTCCCTCACAATCCCCATCCGCACCGCCCGCCTCCCACTGTCGCCGCCGTCCTCCCTCGAACCTCCAGGCCCCTCCCCGTCCTCCTCCACCGAGCCGCCCTCACCCCTCCGCGTCACCCTTGCCCCTCGCCCGCCTCGCTAGCCCCGCGCCGCCATCGCCCCTCTTGGCATCCCATGCCACTGCTGCCGCTCCAATATCGCCCGCACGGCGCAGCACCATGGGCGCCTCCTGCTTGTCGCGCCTCTGCTGCTGGATTTTCGCTTCCGCCTCTCCCCTTCCTCCTCCCGACTACCTCCCTTGCCCCCAAAGTCCCAAACTCCCATGGAGACGGAGGCCCAACCACCTTCATCGCAGCTAGCCGTGGGAGGAAGGGCAACCGCCATGACGCCCTACCACGACGCCAATTGCACCCTCACGGGCAGCCCCGTGCCGAGGGCTTCGGTCGCCACGCCATCGGGGGACTCCACGGCCCACTCTACTATGTCACCTCCCTGCAAGGTTTGGTTTGGAATTCTTCGTGAGATTTGGAACTAAAATTCTGAATTTTTTGCATTCCTGGCCCTGTAGCTCGTTTTAATTTCAAAAGTAGTCATCTTTCACCATAATTAGCAAAAGTAGCCTCTGCATAGTGCTCCTACCGCGGGTACCGGATGCGGCAGGGACCTGCCCCTAGCCCCGGGTGCGGTAGGAGGCTAGGAGAGAGAAAATAGGAGAGAGGAAAAAAACCAAATTTTTTTTAAAAAAATCCAAAATTTTAATAAAATTACATAAAAATCCTTGGAACATGAATATATTTAATAAAATATTTTTAAATTTAATTGAAGTTTATTTTATTCATTTAAAATGTTTTTCACTTTACCGGCAATGTTTTTATGTTAGCTACAATACAACTGCCCTTGAAAGAGTAAACCAGGTCAATGTAACTGCTGGGGATAATAGCCAAGTCAATCAGGTCAACGTAATTGCTGGGGATAATAGCAGTTACTTTTCACTGATTTTAATTATTTGGTCAAAATTTGTAGAGCAGTAGTGGGAACAAGGATTACATAGGTAAATAGGGAATATTATTATAAGACCAAAACAATTGAGTTTGCCTCATTTGGAGTTTTGATAATTTAGTTATGAAATTTCTAAGTTATCAACAATTTGTAGTATATAAAAAATCATTTTGGGATCACTTTCCACAAAATATACCTTCTGTGACAGAGGTGTGCATGCATGTGAATTTAAGTGCCAGGATGCATTAGGGTTTAGGTTTAAACCGATTAGGGTTTCGACACTATTTGTAGAAATTTTAAAATATAGAAAATGAGTTCAAAAAATTATGAAATTTTATGTAGAGCATTCCGACACAGCATACTTGCTTGTGTAAATTTTTTATAATTTTATTCGTTCAGAATTTAATTCCGAAAAGTGAAAAACATTTTAAATTTTAATTGCAAAATTCCAAAAAGTGAAAAAAAATTAAATGACTAAAATAAAATTAAAAAATATTTT
Organism: Ampelocalamus luodianensis; assembly: GCA_036346255.1. Classification (NCBI taxonomy): domain Eukaryota; kingdom Viridiplantae; phylum Streptophyta; class Magnoliopsida; order Poales; family Poaceae; genus Ampelocalamus; species Ampelocalamus luodianensis. The sequence continues at coordinate 15,679,311 of CM070633.1, forward strand.
ATTAAATATATTCATGTTCTAAGGATTTTTATGTATTTTTCTTGAAATTTCAATTTTTTTTTATAATTTTTTCAGATTTTTCCCTTTTTTTCTTTTCTTTTCTTCCTCTCTCCTATTTTCTCTCTCCTGGCTTCCTACCGCACCCACCATATGGGGCAGGTCAGGTGACCTGCCGCGCTTGGGGCCGGGGGCAGGTCCTTGTTGTGCCCGGTACCTGCGGTAGGAGCACTGTGCAGAGGCTTGCTAATTACGGTGGAAGAGGTCTACTTTTGAAATTAAAACGAGCTACAGGACCAGAAATGCAAAAAATTCTAAAATTCTTTGGGCTGGGATCTGTTGGAATTAACACAGAATTGGTACTTAATTTGCAGACGACGATTGTGGGACTCTCCGCGAGGCGTGCCGCATCAAGGAGCCGCTCTGGATCATCTTCGAGGTCTCCGGCACCATCCACCTCCACTCCTACCTCCGGGTCTCCTCCTACAAGACCATCGACGACCGCGGCCAACGGGTCAGGCTCATCGGCAAAGGCCTCCAGCTCAAGGACTGCCACCACGTCACGGTCTACAACCTCAAATTTGAGATAAACGTTGGTTACAGCTCCAAACACACTTTTCCCAATCTTTAACTTTCATTGGTTAGCTTTACTTTCTTGCTGTTACAATATCATCAAAGCAATGTTGCTCTATTAGACACTAATATGCACTCTGCAGCATCGTAATAAGTTTTACATTTTCTCCTTCAGAAATGCGCAATCTGCATCACAAGGCTCGTGACAATGCTGTGAGGATTTTCCAGGATAATGAAAACTTGAAGCTTGAATTAGACAATAAGAGGAGAGAACTGAATTCACGTGCTAAACAGCTAGAAAAGTTGACAGCTGAGAATGCCATTGACAGGAAGAAACTTGATGATGAGAAGCAAAAGGTAAGTGAATGAACTATCCATGCTAGGCACCAAGCTACGCTCATGTACTGTCTACTAAAATATTATGCCTAGGATACACTATTCTTAACTTAAAGGATATTCAAAACGAAATCAAGATTGTTACCTGCTTCTTTTATATATTTCATATGAGACTTGTACAAGTCGTTTGAAATGACATAACATAACAATGATTTCTATTTGGCACGTACATATTAATATATTATTAGTAAGTATTGTATTGCCTGAATTATATGGTACTGTTCAAAAAATATATATCTAGCCGTATCAGTAATATCAATTTTTTTTTGGGGGAAATGTGATACCGGCATATCGCTATTTCTGCATTGTATCTTAGAGGTATCCTGTGTCAGTAATCGCGCAATCTTGGGCTCTTGGCATCTTGTATGCCATTTTATTTTGAATAGTAAACATCTATTATAAGGAGGGTCATTTGGTACTGCATTAGGATTAGTGGAGTTCCGATTCCACATTTGGTTCTTTTTACAGTAGCTAATCAGGTGTCTTTTCCATCATTGAGCCTTTGTCTTGTTGAAGTCAGGACTGGTATGAATTTCTTGAGCTCATGATGATACACAAGGCAGGACTTGTATGTCATTTTATTTTCAATAGTAAACATCTACTAGTAGGGTGCCCGTGCGTTGTAACAGAAACCCAAAATGTCATTCTAGATGGATCTTTATAAAAATTTCAGGACCTAGTTATATTTTAAAATGATGTGATGTACTAAATCTTTAAACCCCTCTAATTTGGTGTTAAATCGATTGGATATGTTAGAGGTCTATTTATATATAAAGACCAAGGGAGAAAAATTAAGCCATAGGACTTTGACTAAGAACATTGAAACAAAAAAATTAAACATGAGATTGTTCAAGACCGCGCTTCTGCTCCTCGAGCTCCAATGGTGTCGTCGGTGACTCCACCATGGACATCTTGCTCTCCCTCACTGATTCTACACTCCCGATGCCACCTTCTTCACCTCCTCCTCCGGACGCCGTAGGAGGTGTACATCCTACCAAGTGAAAGGTAAAAAATGGTAAGAATAAGGGGGTTCTCTACAATTCCTATCTCTCCCGTCTTCTTCAGAATTATTTACCTTTGGAGGTACCTAAGCGTAGCCTGGCCTACAACGATTGTCATCACTATGCTTAGCCTGCGACATGCCCTCGCTCCCCGCTGGCCGCAGCGCTCAGTCGTTCTCTGATGTGACCTGTGTCGCACCTCCGCCGCCATGCTTAACTACATTGCTATAAAAAAACATTTCTTACAGATTGCAATCATCCACGAGACAAGCATTTCTTCAGAACCAACAAGCTCAACAAATTCTCCTAGAGACAAAAATACCCTCCCAAGATTACACAAAAACAACCTCTTTCTTATTAATTTCGAAAGCTCCATAAATTTCCTACTGTCCATGCCCATACATTTTTTTTTTACATAAATGAGGACTTGTTCAACTGAAATTTTACATCACTTTATGTATATTAATTGTAGTAGCTCAAAGAAATCGTTACAATATCTGGTATGTACTATAGGATTTATTACCATCTAATTAACCACAGGAAAAAAAATATGCATTAGCAATTCAGCATTACTTGCTCATCTAACAATACCAAGTTGAGCCTCTTCCTATCAGCAACAAATCTTTCAACATGAAACTTTTGTAGCCTATGCCCACCAATCAAAAAAATCAGTAATCAACAAAAAGATGATGAGAAAAACTGGAAAAAGATGAAACTTTGGTACATGGTGCACGCAATTCTTGTCTTAAATGTTCGTGAGTTGCTACTGATAACAAGAAAACAATAGTAGTGTTCTAAAACCCGTGACAACTATTTTTTTAACCTATTCCAGTCATTAGTGCTCACTCGGATGATCCTGTATAGATTGTTTCAGGGGCGTCTTGGGTCCATTGCCAATTGTACTTCTTGGTATAAAATATCCAGTAAAATACTTGAAGCCTAGACCTATAGAGAATTGGAATCTCTGGAGATGAATTACTTAAAAATCAATATTTTAAATCAAAGCATGAGCTAACTTTTATTAGTTACAAGCAGTAGTCCAATCTTTGGGAATAAAATCGTGAAGAAATGGGGGTACACAATTGACCCAAGCACAAAGTAGATTGCACGAAACAGGCTTCCCTGTTTATAATCATACCAAATTGGGTGTTCAATAAAAGTTCACGCGCACTGGAAAAAGTTTCCTAAGTACAAAGCATTTGTTCAAATCTAGACTAACAATGTCAATAGGAAAGAATCAAAAAGCTTTTTTTAGCAAGTTTTGGTTGGATACAACTCCACTTGAAACAATTGTGTGGTAGAACAGAAGGCAATTGGACAGAATGTCCGGCACATTAATGTCCATGGGAATCAAAATGAAGCAAAATAGCATACTACATAAATAATCAAAACAACATACTTTTTGGCAACTTTGGCAGCAAGTTTGCTTTGCACAGCTGACACACATAGCTTCCCATTTCCTGCCTATCCAAGCATGCCATAGCCTTCCACCCAAGCCATCACCTGATGACAGCAAGATGTGATTATGTAAAAAGGTAAATGATTTCCATTTAAGGCATGGTGAAACTAACATGCAAAATGCTATTCAAATCGTCATATCAATACTGACCTAATGAGCTCTCCTCTAGTACCCAAACTACATTCGGTTCCCAAGCTTCATCATATCAGTCTGTGCATATCTGCAGAATCAAGTTCCCAAGTTTGTGACATATATACCATACTGTTCATCTGATCAATCAAAATTTGGCATATAAGACAAATTAACAAGTAGTTCAATAAAAATTAAACATGAGATTGTTCAATATGTATTTTTTGGAAAAAGAAAGAAAGTTGAGAACAGCTTACCTTTGTTTTATTTTTCGAAGCCGACGGCCCCTCTCTTCTTTTTAGGCTCAGAGTCCGGTACAGGAAGTGGTTTTGGAAGCTTTGCAGGAGGTGGTTCTTGCCACTTCTCAATCTTCTTACAAATTTCTCCTAACAAGTTCCGCCCAGCTTTACAGTCGGATCACCTCTAATTGAATCAATCCTTGCTGCTAGAGTTGACTTTGCAGCTATAAGTCTGCAAGCACGAGTCCTTAGAGCTGGAGGGGTGCTCTGAAATACTTCAGTTTGTTCAAGATAGCCAACACGAAACTGAGATGTGGTCGTAGAAAATCCAGTTAGATATTTTTGCAAGTGCTCCCAAACCACCACCAGCTCCCATCAGTTTTGAGGCAACAACACTGTCAACAATGGCAGAAAGGTTTGGTGAAATGTAACCCATTCTGCTCTCTACAAAATCAAGTACTTTCTTCTTGGCAGCATCAAGAGTAAGGGCTATATCACATGCTTCAATGGTTTTTTTCTCCAAACTCTCCTCTTTAAGAGGCTTCCCACTTGTTGATGCTGTCACTGAAACCACCATTATAATTGCCAAAGGTAAAAGCCTTTACAGATCTACAAGCGTTAAATCTATCTCATTTCCAATCTTCTTGAATGGTGAAAGAGGGATTCCAGTTCAGGAAACTTCAACCTATACTTGTCCCGTATGAAGTTATGGATTTAATGATCTCATTCTCAATATCTAGCGGTAATGCATTGGAATTGACAATAAGCTGGTACTCTGGATCCTCCTCCAGGATGGACCCTTGATTGGAGAAGTATGTGCCTTTCTGAAGTGCATCTTCAACTTTCTGCAAAGAAACAAATCACAAATGAAACTGTCTATTGTCATGCATGGGGTGAGAGGAAACCTTCTGTGGCCTAAACAAATTTAACAGGATCATATTTTTGGCATCAGCCATAATAAAATTGAGAAATTGTCCATGTTTCCTCTAACCACATTGAAACAGTTTTTCGTATGTCAGATAAGTCAGATATGCACACTACCGTGGGAGGGGGGATGTGTGTGTGTTTTCTCTCAAAGAAAACGAGGATTTTAAGAGTTTGATCACTTACTTGCATTATGTCACTATAACATTGTGTCTTCTGCAGCTTTGAAACACTATCAAGATCATCATAATTAAGAGACTCAAGGCCAGGCATATCATCATCATCACCATCCTCTTCCATACCTGCTGCCTCGGTGTTGTCTTCTTCCTAAAATTTTTGATAATTGGTAAACAAATTGTCAAGAAATAAATCATTATAAAATCCGGTTACATTTAGGGAGCATATGTGACCACATGATTCTGATCCAAGGCTTACATTTTCTTTGCTCAAAACACAGTATTCTTAAAGCTAGTCTTTTTCTCAAGATAAGGCATCCAAGCAAAGTTGATTTTTGTTTCAAATAGGACAACCCAACATAAGAAAAAAAAAGTAGGATTAGTCAAACGGTATATGACATTCTGTAAAACATATCGATCCTCTAGCTATACTCATCAAGTATTTCTTTAATTTGCTTCAAACAAGATATTTCATCAATCATGTAGGGCATGACTTCACAGGTGAGTATGCAGGCAGATCTGAAGTCAAATAAGAAATAAGAAGCATCAGGTTCCTTAAGGAGCTTTCTGGGACACTGAAGTTTCATATAGCCCATATTTAGAATCTGTTTAGGAAACTTCATCAACTATGTATTATTTATTGGAAACAGTGACTAATTCCACAAAGCACAACAAACAGGAAAGTATAAATTGTCAATCATTTTCTCATTGTTCCATTCCAATTGCCACCAAGTGCAGGTTATATGAAGTAAAAGCATACCAGTTTCAATGCAGCAATTGAACCTTCTATGGGCTGGTCACCTCGACCGACAGATTGGAATGCGGGCACATATGAGAATATCAATTTGTTTTCATACATATAAACAAAAAACATTAACTCCGCCTACTGCATCACTTGTGTACAGAATGAAACTGACCTTGCATCCACAATAAAGGCAATAGTGGTGTTGACCGTGTAGCTTGCCCAATATGTTTTGTAAATTATGCAGGACAAAAAAACGACATGTTAATCTTGTTCCTTCAGCAACACTTGCACAAGATTTCCTTACATAAAAAAGAAGTCCAGATGAGAACACCCTTGTTCCAAATCAATAAACTTAATAAAAAGATCTAAATAGCATCACTCCTTAATTTCTAGTTTGGTCACGTTCGGCCATTCAGGAAGCTCTCATACTGTGTTCCCTTCGAAGTATTATTAACATCAATCCAATTATCAATATGATGACACAATCGTTTAGTATGAATTTTCACATGCCGACTGGACAGCTTTGTTTTAGGCAATTTCAGAAAATCCAGGACACCCATGAGCTTCTGAAGAAAGCAAGCAAAACATATATTATTTAGAGAAATAAAGGTTGATTAATCCCCAAACAAGGATATAAAGCAATAGGGACTCACAGTCCAATTGCTGACAACATCTTCGTAGTTTAGAATAATATTCCGGGTCCTCTTGAAATTCACCAAAGCATCAGTTGCCAACTTATCAGACCGCTTTAGTTCGGCGATCAACAATTTTGTCTCTATTGATGGCTTATATTCAGCAAGAACATCAGCCTACAGGGGGAAAAAGATTAGTAGGATTTTCTTTTATTTTGCATGCACATCTTCAACATTGTAGCAGATAAAGTAAAAGTAGTTAACACTACAGAGTACCGGGAATAGAATTTATTTATGGTACCAAAGGTCCAAAAAGGTGCAGATTTGAAATTTAAAATATCTCAATCCGGACTGTGAGTAAGATCAAGAGAAAAAATGAAATGTGAACCTCGTCTCTGGAATGCACTTGAGCTTTATGAATTCCATTTAGTTGCTTGGTGGCACTATCATGAGCATTTGCTAATATAGACACATAACGCTGGAGAAGATTTCTTCTTAAAAGGAAAATTGCAGACACACCCCTTCGGTTGAAGTATTCAATTATCTCTTCATGATGTTTCATTAGACCCTATAATTTCCACCAAAATAAACATATTAGAAGATTAAGCTAAACAGTTTTAAAAATCAAAGGCAAAAAGATTTACAACATATATTAGCAATCCTCAAAGCCAAAACTAAAAAAACATAGCATACGGACAAAATCAACATATCTGTTTCAGAAAACATATATACAACAGAAAAACTCTTCTTAGACAGCAATTTCATCTCTGCAATGCATCTAACTTGTGTCAAAAAAATTGACAAAAATGCACAAGGTTATATTTATTAGCAGTCTATCGTTCAAAAAAATATTTGTTAGCAGTCCCCCTTTTTGGAATGAAGACCTTTAGTAGGTAAACCACCTAGGTAAAGCTGATACTTCAAACACATATAAGATTTGAAATGGGAAAATTTAATGATTGCAACAGAAAGAAGTAAAAAAAAAGTCGCTTGGCTGCCCTCTCTAGAGTGAATTAGGTGAATTAGCATTTCATTCTCCTAGGTTAGGTATTTTAGCAGGTTATTTCCATCAAATCAAGGTACTTTTAACAATCTGTTTACAAGCAAACAAATTTTCCATGTTATGAATATGTTTTGAATAGAAAATTTACAATACTCATGGGGCAGTGCATCACTGCATCAAATATAACTGCATTTCTTGCTTCTCATATAGTTTATAATACTGCTTCAGTTCTACCAAAAATAATTGACCAACCATTCTTCAGGAAAATCTAGCCAAGGATATCACTATCAATAATAATACCTTTGATTTTCCAATCCAATAAACACACCACTATGATATGTAAACTAAGTACTAAGTCAGAATTTATAAAAGAATTAGGTTATGCCTGGACTATAGACCAGGGTTCCAAAAAAACCGTAGTAACCAGATAGTCCTTGTTCCAAAATATACAACCACTTAAGAAGGTAAGGAAAGGCTCCACAATAGACATATACTTATAGAATATATAATTAAGCCACAAAATTATGTTCTGCAAAATTATCTTATGAGGAAGTGTTTGTTCACCTTCCATGGAATAACAAATATAACAGTGCTCTCGTGGCAAAATGATTACCTGATTGAGCATCCACTTCAACCCCGCCGCAGCCGTACATTCATTTTCAGCAGCAATGCTGAACCAGTCCAGATCCTACAATATATCCAGTGTTTCCGTGATAGAGGTGATATTACTACTCCTTTCTTTGACATAGAAAATCTCTCCATTGGAGCTAATATTCTCATGGCTATTCAACAATGTTTCAAACCATCCACTTCCCAACCTCTGCATCAACAAGATAACAAACAAAGAAAAATACAAGTTACTTACTAACCTGAAAAATGTAAAATTAGATGCCCAAGTCTATCTCCATTACCTATTGTAAGTATCAGGTGTAGGTGCACATAAGGGATCTCAGTCTCGGGAATTTTCCCTTTCTTTTTTCTTTCATGTTCGTCTGCTTGAGACCAAAAAGCATCCCATTTTGCTTCAAAGACAATGAGAATATGTATACACCAACAAGCATGATCAAGGCCAGTATAGCCATCCATGATACGAGCGGATATCTCCTTGTGGGCTTTGTGTTTATGTTTGTTGTATCCTGCAATTGAAAGAGTTCAGATACTAATGGTTAACGGCGAGAAGGGATGGTATCAGAGTCAAATAAACTTGATCCATAACAATAAATAAATCAAGGCACAAAGAATGTTGATTCCAATTGGGCATATACTTACAACAATTAATAAACAATAGACAGCAAAAGGAAAAACAATGAGATTAGCAAATTAATTAACCTTACCTTAGTGCCTGCGTTGAAATCCTCCACGGCCACCACCACCATCCTATCCTTCTCTCTCACTACCTCCTCCATCCGAGAATACCATCAAACATAAAAAAAATCACCGGTTCCAAAAATCGCCCGAAAAAATCCCAACCTTTGCGAAGTCACTCCGAGCCAATCAAACCCGGAAAAAACCCCTTTCTTGAAGGGAAGAGAGACCGAGAAAAAAAAGCAAAGAAAAGGCGGCTCGATGCTCGGGTGGGTTGTGAGGGGGAGGCACGGGATGACACAAGAATTTCGTATCTGGAGGAGAGAAAGCAGGAGGGGTTAGTCGTTAGTGGAAGAGAGAATGGGGAAAGGGGAGAGTGAGAGACCACCTATGTCGTGTCCCTTCTTGAAGGTGATGCCGAGGCAGCTGAAGAGCACGGAGACGAGCGCGCAGGTGTTGCCGAAGGGCGTGAGTCGGAGCTCCTCGCCGTCGGCCTCCATCCCGTGTGCCAACTCCTCGAACGCCTCCGCCACCGCTGTCAGCGGCGTCTCCATACCCCGCCGCGTCGCCGCCACGGTCGCCGCCGCATCGCACAGTGGCTCGGTCGGTGCCGCCGACCACAACATCTGCGACGCGTCCGGCGACAAATGAGGGCTCCGTCGGGGATGACGAGGGTGACGGCGACGAGAACATCCCGATGAACCGCTTGTTCGTCGGCAACCAGTGCGGATCCATGGGCGCGCGCTTCGCCGCTCCGGTGAGGGGATTCAGGGCTCAGGAGGCGGCGGGCGGGGGGGCGGGCGACGTGGTGGTGGTGGTGGGGAAGGGGAGGAGAGAAGGGGAAGGCAAGGCCTCATGGGGTTTGGCGGTGGCCGGAGGGAGACGGCAGCTGGGCGCGGGCGGGGGGAAGGGGAGGGGAGGGAGAGGTGGGGGAAGGCAACCGACGTGGGAGGATAGGGCCATTGGTGGGGTGCGGCGCTGGACGGTTTTCGCGAGGAAGAAGGGCCGGGGCGAGTGGTAGCGGGGGGTTGCATGGTGTGGGGATGCGGGCGGTTGCCCGGCAGGGAGGCGCGGTTGCGAGTTGGGGTGGGTAGTCAGTGGGACGATTCGGTGGGGTGGGACGATGGGAGTAAACTCCGAATTATAGTAGTTAAGATTATAAGGAGAGTCATTTGGTACTGCATTAGGATTAGTGAAGTCCCGATTCCACATTTGGTTCTTTTTACAATAGCTGATCAGATGTCTTTTCCATCATTGAGCCTTTGTCTTGTTGAAGGTAGGACTGATATGAATTTGTTGAGCTCATGATTTTAAGTTTTTTTTCGCAGGTGAAACCCCACTGTTCCTTTCTGCATTTTTTTGGGAGAGCTACTGCTACAAGATGTCTTCTTGATCATGGCGGTTGCCTCCTTCCAACATACAACGACGGTTGAGGGTATTTATAGCACGGAAGGGAAGCGATGCAAACTCGCTGAGATAATAGATGTTTGCAAGAAATACAAGGTTTGAGAATTTTGCATACTGACTTCGTGTGCTATTTATTAGGATCATTTTGCATCATAGTAATGGCAAAGCATAGTTCCTTAAATTCTGGACGCTGTCACAAGCATGTTATTACTGTCATTTATATCACTGAGGCTTTCTCCAGCTATTCAATATTTCAAACTGCTGTCTTTAGTATTGACTATAGTTCTTAAACATCTGAATAGGCTTACACAATTTTTTCAATGGGAATTTGTCTAAGACAATTCATGCTTTATGTTTGAATTTGGTAACATACTGAATTTTGTATGAATTTTCTTACTAATGTGGCATGATGCTCCATAATTCTAGGTTGTTATTGTTACTGTTGCATTTCCTGCTATGCCACTACTACTTGCCAGAGCTAGGATATGTATCTCAGCTTCCCACTCCATGGAGGATCTTATTAAAGGATTGGAGGTAAAGTCCACACTCTCGTCTATGCTACTGCCTAGGTGGCTTGGTGTGACAAGTTTTCTTTAGTTGCAAACCACATGGAGTATAATTGATACGAATTCATGGAACCATATGATTGCATTTATGGATAGTGCCACGTACACATCCCTGATCATGCATTAAATTCCATGCAAATTGTTCAGGCTATCAGCAAAGTTGGTGATCTCGTGGGAATCAAGTACTTCCATTGAGCAAGAAAAGACTACATCTATTGAGAAACCAAGAAGCTTCAAGGAACAATGACAAGTGGAAGCAATCGATGTCATTGTGCTAGATCTACTGGGTCATCTTGGTAGTGCATCATGCCTCGCTTTGGCTCTTTTGTACACCTCAGGACCCTTTCCTTTTCCTTTTTTTTCTGAAGCGATTTAGATTTTGTACAACTTGTATTATCACCTGTGTAGTTCAAAACATAACACGCTGATAGAGACATTGTTTTGTCGAATTCAGAAAAGCAATTTTCCCTGTTACAACCTTGAAACCTTGTGAGTAAATGACTGAAATCATGTGGATACTTTTTCCCTTCTGATTTTGACTTTCTTTCAAGGTGCATTATTAGTTGCATCGATTATGTCTCAAATCACATTGACAAGAAATATCTGGTTATCACTATTTATCAGCGTTCAGTTTCATTGAGCAAGTTGTAAACTGAGTGTTAGAAATAAGGAAAAAAAAGAATCTTAAATCTCTATCTCTACTACTTAAATGAATAGGGAGTTTGGTGAGCTGCAACAATACATTCTATGCAAAAAATTGATTTTCCGTTGCAAACGCACAGACACATGACTAGTTGCAAATAAAATTTGCTTAATGCTGAACACAACTTGTAGCATAGAGCTCCATATCTTGATTAGCCATGCATTTATATAAATTTTTTTGATACACTACAAGTCTTGCTATGTACATAATGTACTCAATCTTGCTTAAATTGTTATTCAGAGATAGAGGATGATCCTACGCCGAACGATGCCTTCTTTGCACCTGGAACCGGTGGGTTCGATGATGGGTCTTTCTAGAACTTGTCTCTAGTTAGTTGCCTGAGGGTTTGGATGGACATACTGCTGGAATTCCTTTTAGTATACAAATTTTGCTTAAGCAGTTCCATTTGCTACTTTTAATACTTAAGCTTTTATTTGGTTGGTCGACCATTGTGTTGTAAATAATATAATCGCTTAAGTTATGTAACATATGTTATTTTATTCTGTATGTATGAATGTGATTATTAATGATGTGGATGTGTGTACTAGCCACTAATCATGGGACTATTACGATACACATGGGAGGGCTTCGGGTATTCAAAGCCCGGGGTCCAATAGTATGGGGTTAAAACAATCTTCAAGACAGTGGTATAAATGTTTTGACTCCTACATGTTGCAGATTGGCTGCAGTCGATGTGAGTATGATTGTTGTGTTTATGTTCGACGCCTTGATGATGGTTCATTTATTTTTCTGCTACTATATGTGGATGATATGTTAATTGCTGCAGAGTACATGTTTGATATGATTAGTTTGAAGGGTTTGTTAAGTCAGGAATTTGATATGAAAGACTTAGGGGTAACAAAGAAAATTTTAGGCATGAAGATACACAAGGATAGAAGCACATGGAGACTTTGGTTGTCTCAGCAGGAGTATGTTAAGAAAGTCTTGGAGTGATTTGATATGAGGAAGGCCAAACTAGTAAATACTCTATTAGCATAACACTTGAAACTTTCTTCTGAATTTTGTCCTGAATCAAACAAAGAATTTGAAGAGATGGCGAAGGTCCCATATGCTAGTGTAGTTAGCTGTTTAACGTATGCTATGGTTTATACAAGGCCTGATTTGGTGCATGCAGTCAAGTCAGCAAGTTTATGGCAAAATGAGGAAAGCGATACTAGGAGGCAGTCAAGTGGATATTGAGGTACTTGAGAGGTACAACAAGTCGTGGTATTATTTTTGGTATCAGAGCAAGGTTGAGATGGCGACGACAGGTGCTAGATTCGAAGTGGTGAAGTTGGATAGGACTGGTAACTTCAGATTATGGTAGACGAGGGTGAAGGATTTGTTGGCGCAGCAGGGTTGTTCCAAGGGGCTGTGCAAAGCAAAGTCAAAGATGATGGATGATGATGATTAGGAGGAGTTGAAGGAGTAGGCAACAACGATCATATGGTTGTGTCTTTCGGATCAAGTCTTGTATCATGTGATGGATATGGCCTCGCTGAAAGAAATCTGGGACAAGATGCAGACTCAATTTATGTTGAAATCCTTAATGAACAAGATGTATATCAAGCAGAGGTTGTACGAGCTGAAGATGTAAGAGGGTTCTAATCTTGCACATGATGTAAATGTCTTCAATAAGGTGATCACTGATCTAGGGTGTTTGGAGGTGAAGATCGCAGATGAAGACAAGGTGATTATTCTGTTGTGTTTATTGCCACCTTCCTATGAACACTTGGTCTCCACTCTGACATACGAGAAAGATACTATCAAGGTTGATGAGATTACCGCGACCCTGTTGGCGCATAATCAACTGAAGCTGAACACAGGGGAGAGCTCTCAAGGTGATAGTTTGTATACGAAGGGTGATCGTGGAAGGAAACAAGACAAGGAGAGATATAGAAGGCGTAAATCCAGATCAAAGTCAATGAGCAGAAAGAATATGGAGTGCTAGTTCTTCTATATAGTATGATGGGATGAATTTGGTTGTAGTGTTGTTGGGACTTTTGATCGATGGGAGATTTCGATTCTTGAAATTTTAGTGTGAATTTGCCCAAATCTAAACATGAGGAGGAACAGTTGAATATGTGTTGGTAAATATTCAAGTGATTTGCAAAGGGAAGTAGGTAGCAACTAGATTTCATGATAAAGCCAATTGATAACAACGATCGCTGTAGTGCAATCATTGTGTGTTGAAGATTAGTGTTGAGCAACACTAAGAGTCGAACCGATGGGATTTAATAGGCGACCTATGTTTACATGATGGTGAAATTGTTGGATAATAATATGTCCTTGATGAAAGGGTTTTGGTAGAACATTTTAATTTGTGTAGTAGATCTCTGCTAGAATAAAGTGGCTGTTGTAGTGAGGTTGTAAAGTTTTAGTGGACTCTCAATTGGAGGATGCAATGATAAAGTAGTATGGAAGGATTTGTTGAGTTTTTGGAGAGTTGTATATTGGAAAAATAGACTATGACGATTCTTGTTAAGGGTGTAACATTCTGGATGTTAATAAGATTGCTAGGAATGGATAGTGAGTGTGTTGTTGATTCCTATAGAAAGAAAGTACTTTGATCGTCTTTCTTGATATCACTTAAATGAAATGTGTCAAGCTTTGCATTTGTGATCTTTTGGAGTTCATAATTTATGTGGTACGTGAAAATTTGTTGATCAAAGCGACGTGTTGGAAAGTTCTATTGGTTCTTGGTTTTAAAAGCTCTTCTTGTTTGAGGTGGCAAAATGATGTTGTAATCAATGAAAATTATTTTCTTTGTTAAAGGAAAGAATGTAGTAGAAGTATTTGAGGTTGGAGTTAAGTTTCGTAACTTGCAACATATTGAAGTTTGCTTAACTTTTCTGTCGTGGCTGCTTAAGAGTTTCTTGAGTTTCAGAAGTAATACTTTATTCTTACTAGTTGATGTTTGATATTCTCTTCTTATGGGACTTGTGTCCTCAATTGTGGTCTCCTTTTTTGCTTTTCTGAGATCTTTGTTATTTGACTATTTTTCTTAGCCTTGTGTTTACTGCGAAAAGTAAATATTTTTCTGTATGCTAAAAATTATTTTTTTTATTTGCCTCTTCTTTTGAAAAAATTCAATTTATTTTACAAAATCTTATAGAAAATATAGTGGCAACTGGATAGTGGTGGTCAATATATGATATTGTGATGCCCTGGGTTGTAAGTTATTTGAGGAGCATTGGAAGATGAATTGATTTCGTGATATAAATCTTGAAGGGCATTGGATGTAAAAGGAATGATGGTCGTTGGGGCAAAACTGATTGTGATCCAAGAACAATGTTCATGTTGGTGGAATATTGGAATTGTCTAAAATTTGAATCTTGGTCAATTAGTTAGAGTATTGCGAATGAGTATATTGTGGTTGTGTAGGTGAAACTGAATAGTGTGGTTTATCGAGGGTCCAAGATTGGTGAAGTAACTCACTCGTTTTGAGCAGTTAATTGATTAGAGAGGATTGTTGATGTCGATGACTGAGGATATTGTTTGGCTTGTGGGAATTTTAGTGATTAAATCTGAGGATTTCCCTATCTTTTATACCAGAAGTTCGTTATATGAGTCTTGGAGGTTGAATTTTGGCATTGCATTATTATGCTAGCATCTTGGTTGACCATGATTAGGTGATAAAAAAGTTGGGTTCTTATAATTGTGGTGATCTCTGATAGTATTCTTTTGGTGACATTGTACAGACGTCCTCATCCAGAATTTTACAGCTTCCTGTTTACTTGCAGGATGTTGACTTCAGGGTTGGCTGGATTTGCTGCCTGCTGCTTCTTTGGACATTTACTGGCGAAATGCCCAACCTCATGGCAATTGAAGCACGTGATGCCTGCAACATAGGATGGGTCCTTCTGTGCCTGGTCACCATCATCTATATTGGAGGGCTCCAAGTTGACTGGGTTGTCTGCTGTTGGCTGGGTTTTGACTTGATACGATGAAGTCCTTCTGGCTTTAGGGAAGCTTCCAGAGTTGAACTTCTGTGCAGCCATTTTTCTCTTGCGATTCTCCATCTCGCGGTGCTTGCCTTCTTGACGAATTGCCTTGTCGACTAGCTGCTAGAAGTCGGTATAATCCTGGGAAATCAGCTGTATGGACAAATCATCATTGAGTCCTTCAAGGAATCTTTCTTGCCTGTCTTCATCTCTCGCAACATCTTCCGGTGCGTAGCATGCCAGTTGATTGAACTTGTGCAGGTACTCATTTACAGAGAGGTTGCCTTGTCGAAGTGTGCGAAACTCCTTCTTTTTGAGGGTCATCATGCCAGAAGGAATATGTGCATGACGGAAAGCTCACACAAATTCATTCCAGGTGATGGCTTGAGAATCAGCATGTGAGATGCTGAAGTTGTCCCACCATTCGGAAGTTGTACCCATGAGCTGGTGTGAAGCAAACAACACCCTCTCACGATCGGTGCACTGAGCAATATCCAACTTCTTACTAATTGCCCGGAGCCAATCATCTGCATCCATGGGCTCGGTGTTGCTTGAAAAAGTTGGTGGTCGCATCCTCATAAATTCTGACATACTAGTCATTTGGGGAGTTGGAGTTGGAGCTTGGGAGGCTGTAGCTTGTCGGGCTTGGTTGTTGTTGATGGACTGAGAAAGCAGTTCGATCAGGCGGTTCTGATTGGGCATCATCTGCTGCCATTCTGATCCATTGGGTGCTGATGGTGGTGGAATCAGGGCATTTCCATCCTCGTTGGTGTTGGTTCCACTTTCGGAGCGACGAGTGTTCACCATCTGTTGGTTATTCCAAGAATTTAGGAAAGGAGGACAATGGATAGGGAAGAGACAAATATGAAGGACTAAGGGAATAGAGCAAAATAACACTCCCAAACGAAAGAACCAACTGATCAACTTTTCAAAAACACAATGTTCTATCGATTGAGACTCTTAATTTGGTGGAACGACTCAATGCACATAATGAGTCTTGGCAAACCTAGACTATATGGCTGGGGCTGACAAAACGATCTTCGGTATATCTTGTCCATTGTCCTTGGATGGTGGAGACGACGATACTTTCTCGATGGCTCCATGTCTTGTAGTCTTGAACGCAAGGGTTAAGAAATGTGTTGACCATCTATAGAAATTTCCAAGAAAAAGAGGATCCATTTACTTTGTAAAATGGTGAAGAAAGAATTAGGGAAGAAAGAATTTCTATAAGGAAGCTATAGATAGATGACCAAGATGAGGAGAGAACAAATTATTTTCTTTTTGTGTAATAAATTTTGAAGTTTTTAACTAATGGCCATTCTAACTAGGTCACGACCTACAGTCGATATGGCTCCGATATCAATTTGTCAGAACCCAGGATTAATATCCCAGATCCTCTGTGCATTGCTGAACTAGTCCCATGATCAGTCGCTAGTTCACACAGTAAACAAATATGGTAACAAATTCATATCACAACCTTATTAATAATCAACAGAGTTTATTACAAGAGGCTTACAAGCCAGCAATAAAGAATACAATGAAGACGAAGAAGTAGTAGAGTCCAGCAATCGCCACGTGCAATCGACTGGTAGCGCCTAGTCGTCGAGATCCACACTGTTGCAAAGTCCTTCTCCTCTGAAATTTTGTTTGCATAAAGCAAGTATGAGCACAACTTCCATGCTCGCAAGTTACACCACAAATAATGAATGACATGCATATATGGATGTAACAAAGGATGATTTATTGGTTGATTTGCATAAAGCAGCATTTTCTTTAAATACTTGTACTAAGTTTCAAAGCAGTTATTCTATAACTAAAATTTATTTTATAAATTCTCAATTTTATAGTCAGATAACATTCACACATGAATGGTGAAGGATACCCTCCTATCACATGGCTTCCTGCCCACTTCCCATTTGGATAAACTAGTTTTGAAGAAGTCTTTTTCAAACAAAACCAAAGTCTAACTTTGAGCAGTTCTACTAGCATGTCTATGACCATGGACACGGCTATTCGAATAGTTTTACAGTCTGTAGAGGTTGTACAGCTTTACCCACAAGACACGACTTCTCTAGTTTGTTTGGCATCCGTCAATACCACCGCTCACTACCTTAGGTAAGCAGTCTAGAGCAGGTGTCAAGGCCTTTACAATGCGTCATTCCACCGTAGTTACCCCTCGCTAAGGTTTCGCCACCCCCTTTGGAATAAAGACCTCCGGGTTCGGGCCCCCTCTTGCGCTAGGTGGGACTAACATAAGTCGTAACATGACTACCCAATGCATCTGTAGGGAACAACCACGGTGGAACATTGCAGATTAATTAGCCAGGTCCTACTCCCCATACTGAGGACATGTGGTGGTATGGTATGGCTTAGCATCATACACTCGAAGACCGGTCCTTAACTGACTTGGGCAACTTTCCAACAAAACCCATGGGCCTCAACCATACCCGATTGAGCCCGTGCATGAACATGCACCCACCAAACTTCCATTATGCCCAAGTCCAAACCCATTTTTATTTTATTTTCCAAGTAAAGGCAATTTATAAACTTTCTATGACAAAACAATACTATAGACCCAATTTAAATCAAATTTGAAGGATTTGGCTAAAAACTTCCCAAATACAAGATTTGATCTAAGCATTGGCTAAGCATATGATTAATTTTAGTATCATTTTGTCTAATGGTGACAAGGTATTCACATTCAATATTCAAATTGGCCATACAAGGAAAATTGGAATAGCTAGGCATTTAAAAGAGGGAATTAAAATAATTGTATAAACATATGCATGCAGTAATAATTTAAGACATAATATAAATAATTTGAAATAATAGGATTAATATGATCAAGGGTATAACTTGCCTTGCTTGTTTAATCGATGCTCTCAAACGGTGTCGAAATCCGGCTCTCCGAAGTCGTCGAAATCTAATCGTGAAATAAGCCAAATTCAAATAAAATTCAAATAACAACTCAAATGAACTCCAAATTAAATAATTTTGGTTTATTTAGCTAGATCTCAATTTTATACAATTTTATTAATTTGAATGGGCTCAAACGGAGTTCGGATGCAAAAGATATGAGCTCTGGAAGTTTGAAAATACATAAAATGATAGAATTGGGGTTTTTCTGAATTTTTGGAATTATTTTTCTAAAGGAAAATGGCTTTAATGCGCAAGCATGACGTCAGCATGGACTTTCCGAATTAAAACAATTCGGAGAAAATGCCACAGTGGTTGACACGTGGGCTCCTTGGTCAATAGACCAAGTCCAGGGTTCGGTCAACTGTCCATGGTGGACCTGGAGCATGAAACAGTGCACGGGGGTGAGGTTCTGGTGCTGTGAGGTGACGTGGCGCCACGTAGGCGACACGCTGGTGACACATGGGCAAAAGGGGCTACATGGCGCTGAGTTGGCGCATATGTGGCGGCCACGTGGCGCCACATGGCCGGCTACGTCCGCGCCGACGGGGGCGGTGCTCGGGGCCCGATGGCGCCGGCGAACGGCGGGGTTTCAATCACTGGTGAGGTCATCAACAGAGAGAGGGAGCGAAGGGGAGTTGAGGGCTTACCTCGGTGGCGCAAGGGCATGAGGGTATCGCCGGCAGCGAAGAAATGGCGGCTGTGGGTGCGGGCTCGACGGTGGCGACGGGTTCCGGTGGCGCCCGGGCGAAGCGGAGGTGAGCACCGGGTTCGCGCGGAGGCGGGGATGCTAATGGTGGTGATGGTGACGAGACGACGTCAATGTAGGCGACGCTAGAGGCGGCGGAGTGGGTGGTGGCCGGCGGTGAGAAAATCCCGATTGCGGCCGAACGAGAGTGAGGGAGAAGGAGTGAATGGTGGGGAGACATCGAGTGAGATGAGGGGCTCCTCGTGCTCCTTTTTATAGGGGCGGAGGAGGCCGGAAGTGGTAGATCGGGTCCGGAGGTGATTTTTGGATTCCGGCGATTGCGCGCGAAACGGAGGGGAAAATGGTCGGAGATGGGGCGGCGGGACACGGGGAATTTAATGCGCGTATTCACGCGGGAAATGGAGGCGAGAATCACGGTGGAGATGAGCTCCTCGCGGGCGCTAATGGCGGCAGGTGCGAGACCTGGAGGAAGGAGGAGGCGAGGTGGAAGATGGGTTGCGAGCCGTTGGATAGAAATCAGAGGGTGCGGAGGAACGGGAACAGCGTGGGGGATTGTTGGCCGTTAGATTAAGATCATACGGCTTACACGCGTTTGGACATTCGGTCGCCCGAAGGTGCCATCAATATCGACCGTTGATCTTCGATCCAACGGCTGAGGTTGCGTACGGTGAAGAGAGTGGAAGAGACATGCGGGCGGCGGTTGGATTTTGATCCAACGGTGGAGAGAGGGGGGATGGCGTGGAAGAGTGATAGCCGTCCGATGTAAATCGGACGGTGGAAGAGAGAGAGGGGAGAACGCGCGGGAGGAGCGGGCTGGCTGGGCCGCGTGCGTGCAAAAAGAAATGGGCCGGGCTGGAGATTTGGCCCAAAGGTTTAACCGGGATTTTTAATTGATTTTCCTATTAATTTAATTCCAGAAATTCGTTTAGGCTTTGAAATATAGCAAAATAAATCCAAAAATTATGAGAAAATTCACATAAATTCTCTTATTTATTTTGGATTTAATTAAAATATTTCCAACTTATAATTGGCTATTAATTTTGCAAAATAAATTATTTTGGCTTTAAACTATTTAGGAAAAAGCTTTTAAAATATCAGAAAATTCTAGAAATTGATTAAATTTTTATTTTCAGATCAAACCAAATAAAACTTCAAGAACTTCAAATAAATTTTAACATTTTACAACTTCAGAAATTCAAATAAGGCAATCAAACTCTTTCAAATTTTAGAAAACCCAATAAAACAATAACTTTTATTTATTTTATTTTGGTAACAGCACTTTGGGATGTTACAATTAACAACATACAAAGGAAACTTTAACCATAACTTGCATTTACCAAGAAATATTGTAATTCATCACATTAACATCCATGCATGGCTAATACGAACAAGACACAATCAAACTCAGCAAACAATCATAATTATTCCTCAACCCGAAATACTTGCGTCAACCCTGCGAGAACAGTGGACGCGAAGAGGGCGCTGCCCCTGGGATCACACTCTAAGAACAACATACTGGACCAAAAGCATAAATAAAAACACAATTGAACTCACTAAACTTCCAAGCGTTTCCAATCTTCCAATTTCTAGCGATCGATTTGGTGTTCACTGCGGACAGTCAACTTCTAAAATACATAACTTTCTGCTAAGGATAGTCCAAATAAGATGTTCTAATACTTTCTGGAAAGGTAATTAAATTACCTAAATAAACTTAGTTGGGGAGCCCTTCTGAATGTTCCATTTACAGCCCCTACCAAGCCAATCTACAGAACATCAATTATCACGTCGGGTTCTCTGGACAGTACACTAAAATCACCATAACTTTTGCTACGAAAGTCCAAATCTTGCATTATTTATCTCTATGAAAAGGTATGGATATTACCTACATTTTGCGTTATATCGAGATCCTCTGATTTCCTCTTTAACTAATGGCTTAACTCAGTTTTGTATAAACTGCCTGGATGCTGACAGATTAGCAGGACAGCGACACTAAACAAATCATAACTTTTGCTCCGTACGTCGGAATCATGTGAACTCGGCGGCCACCGAAAGCTAGGAACATAATATAAATAACTCTAGGAGATCAAAACTCCTAATTAGGCCTTTAAAGTCGCGAAATTGGCCACGCAACAATCTGGACAGAACTTATTATCTACCGGCAGCAATTTGATCTAGTCAATTCTAAGCAATTTCGCATCTACTACCAATCAAAAGATGAAGATCGACATCCGTTACCCTTGAAGAACCTGCTGAGCACAATGAACACCCACCTACGATCACTCCCCTCCCTTTCACCCTTCTTCTTTTCTTCTTCTTGACCGATCTACCTCCCGAGCGTTCCTCCTTCTTTATTCTCGACACCGGTAGTGGGGAGCCCCTTCCTTGACCGGCAGCAGGGATGAGCACTAGGGGAGGAGGCACAGGGGGCAGAAGGAGGTGGCCAAGGGGGAGAGGGAGCAAGGGGTGGCGGCCACAAGTGGGGAGGAGGGGAAAAGGGGAGGGGCGGCTAGGGTTTGGGGAGGGAGGAGCCTCCCCCCCTTTTGGCCGGCCACTACAAGGCCAAATGGGCCAAGGCCCAAGCCCAAGTTGTCCCACTTTAGCAGAAAACCCCCCTCTCAAAACGCTGCTAAAACTATTTTATATTTGGTCCCTCTCCTGTTTCGATTAATCTCTCCCGATTTAATTATTCTCTCCTGATTACATCCTTTCGAATACTTTTTGGGGTATTACAAGCAATTTCTAGTCAAGGGGACGATTAATAGATTAGTTTATTTTGATGTACTGTTGTACAATTATTTCGGGTACCATAGGGGCGTAATTTGATGATGTCTTCTACTATATAATAGTAGAGAATTAAGGTAGCTATCTATAGAATATTTAATCATGTCGATCTGATGGTTAGATTTCAAGTTATGATTTTTGTAAGCTCTCGCTGTCCGAGGAACTCGCGTCTTTGGCAAGACGTGTTAATCGGTAAATTAAAAATAGTAAATGAGATAATTAGTGTATTTGCTCTACATGAAAAGTGTAGATACTTTCTTAAGTGTTCTAGAGAGCCCAAGAACATAATTTGTGGGTGAGTAGAACAGAAGTTATGATAATTTTAGGGCTGGGATAGCGGGTAGTATGTCCTGTAGTTTCGAGTAAAAAGGTCGGTTTGACGTAGGCATGCGATTACGTTTAGAATAAAGTGTAGGTGTTGTAATGCGTGATTTTTGAGATACATTTTGGATTGTTTGTCTAGGGAGTGTGGTCTTGTGTGCGTCGTCGCCATTTCCCTCTCCAACGTCACAAGGATAAGAGCGTCACAAGGATACGAGGCAAGTACATGGTAGAGTGGTGAACAACGGGTTGTTCGTCATTGTCATTGATATTACTTATCATGCTATTTATTATGCTCCCGTTAAGCTTATTATTATACATGACATTGATGACATTAAGTGAATGAGATTATGATATGGCGTTAATAAGAATGAGATATTGAGATAATGAGATGGATTATGTTGATGAATATTTAAAGATGTTGCATCATTTACATTCATCATGACAAGAGTTGCACGAGCCAGGTCGGTGAGAAAGTAATGTAACTAATCTGGTGAGGTCGGTGAGAAAGATACATGACTAGTCCGGAGTGCTCTAGATAAAATCCTACTTCAATGGGGACTTCACGGGAGTGAAGGATAGAGTGGTTCATCGATCGGTGAACACTCCGCTATACCGGTATCAGCTGATGAGATGCATATGAGCATGAGCATGATGGTGCATTCGCATATAGGAGTAATTTGTTAAATTATGCAACTTTACCTATACAGAATATGGCTTGTTCACTTGAGTATAAGAATGGCATTAAATAGATAGATGATGATAGCCTTAATTATGGTTGACAAACTGTTGTTTATGGCTTTATTATGTATTTGCTGAGTCTTGGACTCATTCTTGCTCTATTGTTATTTTTAGGTGATTGTTGATGACGTTTCACTCGGGAAGGGCTAGCGTACTTGGAATCACAACCTACACCCAATTATTTGATTCATTGGACATAGGGAACTTTTATTATAGCACGATGATTTATATTTAAGACATGATGGTATTGAATAACCTTAGATGATAAGTTAGAGCTTATTATTCATTCAATAGAATTTATCCGGTTGGTTTTGCATTGTTCTTGGATTATTATCTTGCTATGCTTCCTAGAGATTATTTATGTATGATTGTTATATCATTATACATATTTTAATATGACCCGTGGATGGGTTTCATCGTTGAGATGCTTGCTGTAAATTATTATACAACGATGTTAAAATTGATAGTTAGTATAGTTAGTAGCATTGTGGGCTCCGTATTGGGTCGGGGTGTTACAGTTGGTATCAGAGCGGGCTTCAGGTCCGTGGTGAATAGTTTAACAACTTAGGTAACATAAAATTGCTAAAATTTGTTTTAGGACTATTAAAATAAACTAAAATCTGCTAATGGATAATTAACTAAAAAATTTGACACACTAGTGCACAGTAGGATGGGTATGGGATGAGTATTGTTTTTACGCTTATGATATGTTGTACTATTGATGAATGAATTGATATTGGTTTGTTGAACCTATTATGTGTTGTTGAATATGGTTGGTAGTCGATGTCGAGAGGTAGAGGTTGTGGTTGTGGCCATGGGCATAGTCAGGTTGTACCTCCATTCGTGGTATAGGAATAGTGAAGTGTTTATCTCAGGTAAACTAGTTAAATGTGCTGAGGATGGGTTTCTTTAAAAGGTTGTTGATTTCCTTGAGCTGTATTTTGTTATTATGATTATGGCCGCTTGCGGTTGATGAACCTTCTTTGGATATTGGTTACAAGCAGTTGATGGGTTTCAATTGGTCCCTATTTGTTTTATAAAGCAATTATTGTCTTTTCTGAATATTGAGCTATTTTTTTTGCTACTTATAAACATTCTTATTGACAAGATTATTCTTTTTCATGAGAGTTCTATCTTTGTTGTTGGTAAACGTGACCTGTTTATTCGCTTGGTGCTCTAGAAAATAGAAATTATCTTTTACTAGCTTTATTGAGGAAAGTTTTGACTCTACGCTCTTCTCTTGGGGTAGTTGGAGTGTTGAAATTTAGTGCATTTTCTTCAGGAAAGAAAGTGTCAAAACTCTTTTGAAATATTTTTTTATGGTTAAGTCGGAGATTGTAATCAAATAAATTGATATAGTATGGGTATCAAGTTGGGTCTATAGTGTAGTGCATAATCGATCTTAACCAAGCTCCTTGGAAGTGAAGTTGATTAATTTAGTGTTGTCTTATAGTAATTACATGATGAATAGTGACTAAGGGTATTCTTCCTTCCAAATTACATGATCTAGATGCATAATCTATAGACAAATATTCATCCTCTACTACTGAGCCTAGGATATCCGCTGTGATTTAGAGATTGTTGGATGAGCCCTTGTCACTTAGCTTGTAGAACGAGTTGATGTCGCCTAGCAATGCTTAGAAAGGTAGAATGGTATGTATTGTATTTAAGAAAACTAAAACTGAAAACAAAATATTTTAGACTTGGGCACAATGGTAAGATGGTGTATTTTTAGGTGTGTGCCTGGTGCCCGAGTCAATAAGGACCGAACATCTTGTGTCACACTATCCAAGCATTATTGCGTGCATTCCACACAAGGGTATTGGGAACCCCTCTTGACTCAGTAGTTTGGCGTGTGTTAGTTCTGAGTCGCAGGAGGGGGTTGTGTGTGTTGTGTATAAAAAGGGAATGTTCTGTGTTGTGTTGGGTGTGTGAGGGAGGGGTTCCTTTCAAGGTTCTCCATGTCGAGGAGCATCGGTGGCTGTTCCTAGGCTATTCAATCTAGGTGCTGCCGATAACTTCGACACAACGTATGGGGGTTTCCATTCCCATACGGGTGACTCGTAGCTAATGCATTATATTGGAAAATGTCTCATAGGACTTAGTTTTGCCAGCATACCCAAGGAACTGTGCTCTATCATGTGGCGAAAAGGCGGTCTGGCGTGTGGGTACAGTTGTACACCCCTACACGGTTTGATCTATTCGAATAGCCTTGTCCTACGTTATGGACACGCTTGGTTAGGTTTTGTAAGAGTTAGACTATAACATTTTCGATAAAATTTGACTTTGGGCGGTACGAATGGGTAATTCGTGCTATGTAGTGGTGTGGCTGTTGGGAAGTCACCTCTAGGATGTTATTTATGCTTATAATTGTTGTCTTGCTGTTATTTAAACAAATAAAAACAAATTTGTTAAATTGCCTTCAATCTATTACATTATTACAAATGAAAAGTTACTTTATGCGTCAAATGAACCCTACAGCCTTTTTCCATTGATTTAGCTTGCATGTAGCTATGTATAGGCTTGTTACTCGTAAGTCTTGCGAGTACATTTTTGTACTCAGTTGGATTGCTTAATTGTTGCAGAGGAGGTTGATCCCCAAGGGATCGACTATTGTGTGACCGACTTTTAGCAGGACGATTAGCTTGGCGGCCCGGACGGTTGCCTTGTGGGTAAGGGCAAACCGGTTAGCTTTTGTTTATCGTCAGTCGGCCCCTGTGAGAGCACCCGGGGTATTTAGCTCGTAATGCTTAGCCATCCACTTGACTCTAGCATCACAAACCAAATATCATGTGCCTCGGTGAACATGTACTTCTCAGAATTGCAGTACACATACACCCTCACAAAATATAGCATCCATTCCATACACAAGTCATTACATACCGAGTCTACAAGTTTACATCACATAAGACATACAAGTTCATATTACAAAAGTAGAGTCGATCGGCCAAGAGGCAAGGTAAACATGAAAGTAGCAGCGGAAACAAAGGCCATAAGATGGCAATAAATAAAAGCCAACAGGTTTGCTCTTACTCAAAAGGCAACCGACCGGACCGCCAAGCTAGTTGTCCTGCACGAAGTCGGTCTCACAAAAGTCGATCCCTTCGGGATCAACCTGCTCTGCAACAATTAAGCAATGCAACTGAGTACAAAAATGTACTCGCAAGACTTACGAGTAATAAGCCTATACATAGCTATATGCAAGCTGAATCAAAGGAGGAGGCTATAGGGTTCATTTGACGCATAGAGCAATTTTTTCATTTGCAATAATGTAATAGATTGAAGGCAATTTAACAAAGCTGTTTTTATTTGTTCAAATAACAGTGAGAAATAATTATAATCATAAATAACATCCTGGAGGTGACTTCCCAACAGCCACCACAATATAGCATGAATTACCCATTCATACCACCCAAATTCAAGTTTTAATGAAAAAGTTATAGTCTAATTTTTGTGGGAAATAACCAAGCGTGTCCATAACCTAGGACAAGGCTATTCGAATAGTTTATACCTTGCAGGGGTGTACAACTTTACTCACATGCCAGACCGTCTTTTCGTTAAGCTATTTAGCACACTTCATTAGGTATGCCGGTACGGTTAAGTCCTACGAGACATTTTCCAATAGAATGTATTAATTAAGAGTCGCACGTATGGGGGTTAACCCTTAGTGAACCACCCCTCACGAGCTCCCACTAAGGACCCATACGTTGTGTCGGATGTATCGGCCCAGCCTAAGTAACTGTGGAAGCTCCTGGGCGTGGAGAACCTGGACAGGAACCCACCCCTCACATGCCCAACAACGAACATTTTTCTCCTACAACTACCACCAGCGACTCATTAATTAACACCTCTCAAAGTACTGAGTCAAGAGAGGTTCCATATCCCCCTCATGTGGTTGCACACGAAGGTGCTTGGATCAATGGTGTAACTAATTTGGTCCTTGTTGACTCGGGCACCGAGCACACACCCCACAATCACACCATCTTACCAATGTGCCCAAGTCTAATAATTTTATTTTCAGTTTTAGTTTCTCAAATACAATACATACATGAGTACCCTGACTCAAATATTTAAAATGATGATGTAACGACCATCGCCGAAACGATGATCCCCATTCTAACGTTCTAAGCATTTCTAAGCGACATCAACTCGTACTACAAGTAAAGTGACTAGAGCCCATCCATCGAGCTCTAAATCACAGCGGATATAACCTAGGCTCCATAGTAGAGGATGAACATTTGCCTATAGTTTATGCAACTATTAGGATCAACTACTCGAACGATAATTTAACATCAAAATAGAGCATGCATACATATCATTTACAAACAAAATATTAGAATTTAAAAGTAATAGGATCAATATGATCAAATAAAAAGAAACATCTGCTTTCCTTGCTAGAGATTACATTCTTATTGCAGAGGATCACTCTTGTATTCAATAGAATCATCGGAACCTATCGAAAGATTCGAGAAGAACAAATAAGAACGAATAACGTCGAATAAAACTCAAAATTCAAAGTCATCCAAAATCATGAAATTAATACAGAAGGTAGAGCATGATTTGAAATGAATTTATAAACAAAAATCAAATGATTTCGATGATCTATGCAAAAGTTATGGCAGTTTGAAAATCAGATTTCAAGAAAATCCAAATAAAAAGCTGATTGTTACTGTTCATGCAAAAAATTTCCAGAGAATTGGTGAACATGAAATTTTAATGGTAGATAGATCATGACATTATAAGAATAAAAAAATTTGGCTCACCTCATTTGGAGCTAAAATGAATTTCTTATGATTTCTCGAAGTTATGAAAGTAGTGCACAAATAATTTGCTAAACAAGTTTTTCAGTGATAGTAATATACTCAAAACCTATTCTACAATAAAGTACACTAACATAGGAATCCAGCAAATTTGATTTCACTCAAATTGGAGTTACAGAGAAATTCTTATGCATTTTACAAGTTTGAACAATTCTTTTAGCGCAAAATAAATCTAAAGCTAAAGTTATTTTATTAACAAACATTTTCTGGAACAACAACATGATTCAAACCATTTTTAGACTAAAGTTCATTTCAAATAGAAACTAACAAAATTTGAATCATCCAAAAAAGAGTTAAAATGAATTAGTTACGTATTTTAGAAGTTAAAGCAAGTTTTTTGGGTGTAATAACCATTTCAGATTTTGTAAAGCATTTATTACTTTTCTTACTGGCGCTGCGCTAGCCACAGTCACCGATTGGTGGGACCTAGTGAATAGCGCACGATGCTTACAGCAGCCAGGCCCACAAGACAGTGGTCAAAGCGAGCAGAGGTCGTGAGGATGGTCTTTGCAAAAAAACCACGAGGGAGGTCGTGAGGGTGGTCTTTGCAAAACAGCCAAGGGAGGTCGTGAGGGCGGTCTTTGCAAAACGACCACGAGGAGGTCGTGAGGGTGGTCTTTGCAAAACGACCGAGAGGAGGTCGTGAGGGTGGTCTTTGCAAAATGACCACGAGGAGGACGTGACTTACGACAACAGGGTTTCACCACCCGCGCGCTTGCTTGGCGGCTCGCCAGCGCTACGCGCCACGGTGGAGCCGGCCAAGGGCACGTATAGGTCCACAATAGTATTGCGCACATGTGGGTGGTGGTGGCGACAACTAAGATGGCATGTACCGGCGGCTAGCCGGAGAGGGGCGGCACAAGCATTATGGCCAAAACATGCATGCAAAGATAAAGCTCCGCAGGGTGCATTTCAGCGGGTGCCTGAGCCTCTAGGGACTATGAGGGTGTTACCTGAGCGAGAAGGGTGCTTGGGGAGCTCAGAGGTGGCTGGAGCAGAGTCAGCGTCGGAGAAGATGACGGCGGCGGTGCGGTTCAATGAGGAGAGACTGACTGGATCAAAATGAAGATAAATGAATGGTCGGAGCACCTTAAGGGTCATACAAGGATGCTATAAGAGCAAGGAATTGACAAAAGTCTTACCAAAACAAGGTGGGAGGTGAAAGGTTTGTTCTTCGGCCGAAAAGAGCAAAGCTTCAATTCACCACAACCCTGTCGTGCATTGATAAAATTAGTTGAGAGGAAATTCTTAGTAGGCCTAAGCATACAAGGTGATGCGCTAAAACGAAGATGAAACTCATCGGAGTCGAAATGCCCAAAAAGGGTGACTCACGGAGCTCGCACTGGAACGGCCGAGAGCTTGAAGATGAACTGAGATCTACAAGCAATGCCAGAGGCTTAGATTAGATAAAATAGAAAAGGTATCGAATGTAGAGTTGAGGGAAACCACCCGGAAGGAACCTACCCGAGAGATGACCTCACGAGAGCTTCCTCCTCCTCAGCACCGAGAGGAGAAGTGAGCAGAAATGGAGGGCTCGTTGAGGTATTATCCTTAGGGATTGATGGAGATGGAGGCAGCGTTACAAGGTGAAGCTCTAGGAGTGGTTGCATGCGGCGGTGGCTCACGACGCTGACGGAGCACCAACGGGCCGGAGCAGAGTGACGTAGCCGCGTGGCGGGGACCTTCTGCGCGAGGTCAGAGACGAAGCTGACATGCGGGCCCGCCTTGGTAGTTGCACACACACACGTGCGCGCCTGTGTCTGGGTCGGAGTCATTTTGGGCCACACAATTGAAAATGGACAGCCCTGATTGGGATGGTCGTTCGTAGGTCCGAACGCTCCCAAGAGTTTGGACGGTCAGATCGAAATCCGACTACCCAGATCGCACGTGACGTTCTCATGGCCCGTACGTTCCCAACCGATCTGAACGATTGACATCAAACTGGAAGGGCCGCGCATAAGTGAGAGGGTTGGGCTGCACCAAAAGAAAGTGGCTCAGGTCGGTCGCACCCGAGTCCAACAATGCCAAGGGTTGGTCTTAGAGTTTGACTGGGATTTAAATTAGCTTCTCTACTTTGATCGGGGTCTTAAACATAGAAATAAATTTCTATAAATTCTAAAATAATTCAGAGGGGTTCATGGGGTGACCTAGTATCCAAAAAATTTTAAACCTCACTGTTCACATATTATTTGCTTATTTTAAGTTCAAACCTACAATAGGTTTTTAATTTAAGTTTGAAATTACTGTGGGTTGAGTTTAGCTCCTAAAATTTGGGAAAATATATATTAATTCATGATAAATAATGTAGTATTTGAATAAATTTTTTCTAGAAGGTGATACCAAACTTTTATTTCCATTTTTTATTTAAAGCTTCCAAAAGAGTTGTATGATTTCTTTGATTCCAAAACATTCAAATGCAACAACTTATGCAAAAACTCCAGAAACACCAATGCATGTTCAAAGTTTTAAATTCTCCTCATTTTTATACATTTGAAATACAAACCCAAGATTGGGATGTTACAGCCCCTTTTGTAATAACTCTATATCGTGCATGTCTTTTGGATATTGTACCTTGTCATAATCGGTACTGTAATGACTTGTGTATGGAATGGATGCTATGTTTGTGAAGGGGTATGTGTACCGCTGTTCTGGGAGGTACATATTATCTTGAGACTTAGGATATTTGATTTGTAATGCTAGGACCAATGGATGGTTAAGTATTACGAGCCAAAAACCCAGGTGCTCTCACAGCACCCATCGATGCTGAGCTCATTGTGGGCTCCACGAGGTCTACTCCAGCCCCTACTACCTCTGTCATCCAAGTGTTGGCCACAACACCGCCTTTGCCACTAGCTTGGCAGTCATCAGCCTCTCCATCGTTGCGCCCATCGGGTGTTCGACATCGAGTCTCGACTCCAACACCGGCATCATCCATGTCGCGGCCACATCCCTGCTCACGATGGCTACATATATGGTCATCTGTGAACCTAATGGGTCCTCATCGCTGCCAATGGTGGCCATGCTAGTACCCACTCGAGTGCACACAGCATTCCTATGCTCACACATCTGGACCTCGAAGCCAAGCGCTACACTGACCGTCACCAACACTCAACCTATTACAACCTCGCAACCGACTTTCGCCTTTGTTGGCGTCCACAAGCTCATGGTCACCACGACAACAAGTTTCATCACCATGTTTTCCACTGGACAAGACGACATGTGCTGGTTGCTCAGGGACGAGCCTAGCTTAGAACTTGATGCAGTGCTCCTCCCCGTGACCATCCTCTAGAGTGGGCTCTACATCTATTCCTTGTCATGCAAATGTTGTGCAAGTGCACATTCACTGTCATGAATTGCCTGATCTAGGCATGTGTTGTGGAACCACGATAGCCATGGCCACCACCTACTCAAGTGGCCTGTGGCATGATAATGAAGTTTGGGTTATGTAAATTCAATGAAAAAACCATCGATGTGGTAGTGCTGTAATATCCCGAAACACGTTAGAGAAGGAATTAAAAGGACTTAGTGGGGTTTTGTGAAAAAGGGGGAAAACCTAGGCCATGGGCTTCTAGCCTACGGTACCGTCGCCCAAGTTGGGTTGGAGCCAATAAAAGAGCCAAGGCCTCCCCCTGCACCTGCCCTAGGCGCGCCGCTGCCCTTGTTACCACACCGCACCGCGCTGCCCTTGCTGCCGCGCTGCACCACCTTGCCCTGGCACCGATGCCACTGCCTATGGGGAGAAGGAGGCTAGCAAGGAGGAGATGAAAAAGGAGAATGAGAGAAAGAAGGAGAAGAGGAAGAGGAAGACAAGGAAGGAAAATAGGAGGTTTTCGCGGGTTCTCGTGATCCGTCATCTTTCGTCAAGAGTAAACCCTATTAATCCCTTCGTTTTGCTTTGGAGTTGCTGTTAAGTTCATATATCGTTTGGCTTAGGGGAAGATTAATTTTCAGTATGCCCTAGTTCGTCGAGGTTAGGTGCAGAACCTTGCGGGAGCGATTCGGAATATGTAGGCTTGGATTCAGAGGTTGGTCCAATTAGAGAAATGTTAGATGATATCATTATCTTTCCAGCAAGGTCTGAATCATTAGAATTGGAATAGCAACCGAAATGTTACAGCCTCGGGAAGGTTGCTATCTAGAATTTAGATGTAGCTGACAGATGTTGTGAAGATATGTCAGTTTCATCTAGTAGATGGCAAAATTAAAACATGGTGATAACTTGAATAATTTCAAAAAATTTGTGTAGTTTTTAGAATTGGTATTGTTCATATATTTTCAAGTTTTAAAAATGAAGATATAAAATTGGGAAGCGGACTATCCTGACAGATTCTAGGACTGTCTTTAGGGAAAGAAACGAGGTAGAAAACGGTAGAATTAGAATTTCATCATAACTAGGAAGTTGAAGGACTTTTTATGAGAATTACAGAAAGTATTGGTTGGTTGAATTTGGAGTTCGGATGAATAAGTTAGAATCATTTTACTGCTAGGACTGTGGGTAGGGCGTCCGGTAGTAGTGGGTTAATTGGGTCGATTTGGAATAGACGTGCAATGACGATAAGTGTAAAGTATGAGTATTGTGATGCTGTGATTTTGAGATATGTTTTGAATTGTTTGTCTAGGAAGTGTGGCCTCTAGTGATTTGTTGCTGCTTCGCTATCCAGCTTCACAGGGATAAAGAGGCAAGAATGGTAGACAGTGTTCGATGGTTGTTCACTGTGTTCTCTATCACTCATTACCATTATATTATTCATGTTTATCTTATTTAATTGCAAACAATGTGAATAGTCATGATATTAATCGTATTGATGAAATTGAGAAGGTTGGATGATAGTATATTTGATGAACACATGAATAATTGTGCATTCATAAGCATCATTGCAGAAGAGAAGGTGATCATAGTGATTACACATCTACCTTTCATGGTAGAGACTCTACGGGAGTGGGAGAGCTCCCCGATCCTTTTGGAGGATAGGCTTGAGAGTGAACATTGTCGCGAGTGTTCACTCACGCTATACTGGTATACACGAAAGAAGTGCACATGGACATGTAGCATAGGGATGCATTAGATGAAAAGAGAATATGATGATTAAGTATGAGAATAAAGAAAAGGAATCGGTTGATGTTGATGATAATATAGTTTACAGTTGATTAATCATTGCTCATTGTTTATTATTGTGTTTGCTGAGTCGTGGACTCACCCTTGCTCTATTGTTGTTTTTATATGACCGTTGATGACGTTGCACATGAGAAGGGTTAGCATTCCTGGAACCACGTCATACATTCATTTACATGAAGCATTGGTGAGAGACCATGTGGAGGTCATCCCTTATGTGTGATGAGTAATTGACATTGGTTTAGGTAAGTCGAGTCGTTGCGTGGCGCAATCGGACTCGATCTAAGTCGAGTTTGGTTTGGGTGGTTCGGAGTCGAGTCGTTGCGTGGCGCAATCGGACTCGGTCGGACTGTGGTCAAACTTGGTCGTACGGGATTAGGTTGCATATTCTGTTTGTTCGACAGGTTTGGAGTTCGACATGGTAAGTATGATGGTAGTTATGCTTTCATGTATCGAGCGGTGCTAGTTGATGTGTTTCTTGTCTGTGTGACTGCAGGACATCGGGTGAAGTCGTGGCGAGACACGGTGGACCGGACTAGGCGCAGGTGGTGCTGAGGTCAGAACGGTCAGGATGTGTCGAAGACGACGTGGACTCGAGGTGGTTGCGAGTCGGGCGAGACAAGGAGCGCGGAAGCTTCTCGGAAGAACATCGGGTGAAGTCGTGGCGAGACACGGTGGACCGGACTAGGCGCAGGTGGCGCTGAGGTCAGAACGGTCGGGATGTGTCGGAGACGACGTGGACTCGAGGTGGTTGCGAGGCGTGCGAGACAAGGAGCGAGGAAGCTTCCCGGAAGGTGCAGGAGGGGCGAAACGGGAATTTCGCAAGGCTGCACAAGTGGGAGCGGGCTCTGTTTCGACTTAGCGGGTGTAACGGGGTGGAGACCCGTTAGCCATGGGCTATAAATAGGTTGGAGGGGCTGCAAGCCCGTGAACACTTCAAGGGATTTCAGGGTTTCCTTTAGTCAAAAGAGACTGTAGAGTCTACTTTGGCTTCAGGCTTTAGTGGTTGAGAGTTGTTGGGAGAGACAGAGTTGTGTTCCCTCTGTGT
This sequence comes from Ampelocalamus luodianensis, assembly GCA_036346255.1. Taxonomy (NCBI): domain Eukaryota; kingdom Viridiplantae; phylum Streptophyta; class Magnoliopsida; order Poales; family Poaceae; genus Ampelocalamus; species Ampelocalamus luodianensis. The sequence goes on from CM070633.1 coordinate 15,712,959, forward strand.
CCCCTTCATTGGTCTCTTGAGAGACTGTGTATCATCTCCTCTCAAGCATGTATGGCTTGTGTTCTTGAGTTGGAGAGGGAAAGATTGGTTTGACGAGCTTGTAATCTTCCCTGTTCGAATGTCCATGCATATGGGGATGTATCTCTTTGTATTTCTCTCTTGATTCAATGAATGGAAATCTGAAGTTTTCCTCTGTTCTTGCTCTCTGTTCTATCTGTTCTTCGTTCTCCCTTTTGGGTTGATTCTTGAGATTTCGTGTTGGGAGCTTTTGCTTGATTTCCTTTCTTGATCTAGCTTGCTGTGACATGTGGGAACAAATCTAGGATCTTCTTGATCATCAATCACCCACGAGCAAGTCTTTAGATCATATTTCGATTTTGACTCGGTTTTGGAGCACCCTTCGTTCAAACTGAAAAAGATAGGAACTTTGGCAAGGATCTTGACGATCGTTGCATGAAATAGGTTCCTGACATCTTTGAGAAGGTGTGTGTCAAGTTTCGTGAAGTTTGGAGTTTTGGAGCAAAAGTTAGATCTTTTCGATCTCAAATCGTCTTTGAAATTCAGTTTCTTGTCTTGATTTTATTTGTAGCTACGAGTACTATTCGTTTCAGTCTTGCTACGAGTCTTGTAGCATCAGTACCGAGTTCTTACTCAGAGCATCGTGGCATCAGTACCGAGCAATCGTAGCATCGAGTTCTTATTCACTTCGAGTGCTAGCTACGAGCACTGTAGCACGATACTGTAGCATCGAGTACTATTCATTTCGAGTTCTTGCTCAGCATCGTAGCAAGACAACTGTAGCTTTAGTACTACTCTTTCGAGCACTGTTCATTTTCGAGTACAAGCTACGAGTACTGTTCATCGACCACTGTACTTTCAAGTACCGTTCATCAGGCTATCTTCCTGTGTTTGCGATCATTTCTTTTGGGGTTTTGATTGGATTCAATACAAGTCTTCCGCTGTGCTTGATTGATTGATCTTCATAGCTTTCATAGCTATTGGAGTGATATTCGTATTGAATTTGATTTGGAGACAAAAAGAGTTTGTGCTCCTATTCACCCCCCCTCTAGTCGCCATTTCGGTCCAACAATTGGTATCAGAGCCGGTTAGCTCTAATCAATAGATCTTAACCGGTCTCAAGAGCCATGGCGACGGACAAGTACTTGACCAAGCCGCCCGTTTTCGATGGCATCGATTACCCCTTCTGGAAGAGCCGAATGGAGACATACATCCAGGCCCAGGGGTATGCCATCTGGCGGAAGGTCAAGGTACGATTCGTTGTTCCTGCCGATGAGAACATCAATGCCGGGAACATGGCTGATGTTGAGGCGAATGCAAAGGCAAGGAACATCATCATCCAGGGTTTGAGTCGTAGCGAGTTTGACCGCATATCTCACCTGTCGTCCGCCTACGACATCTGGGTGACCCTCGACGCATACCATGAGGGCACCACCCAGATCAAGACGGTTCGACAGGATCAGTTCAAGCGCGAATACAACAAATTCGAGATGCTTGCTGGTGAGTCCCTGGACGAGTGCTTTTCGCGATTTCACAAAATCTTGAGCAACCTCCGAGCGGTCGGTCTCACATACCCCGACTCGGACAACGCTCGTCAGATGCTCGCGGCACTTGATCTGCGTGTTTGGGAGATGAAAGTGACCACCATCAAGGACACGACAGACCTCTCGACCTTGACTCTTGACGCGCTGTACTCGCGCCTCAAGACTCACGAGATTGACGTTGTCTCTCGTAAGTCGAAGTCACAGTCGATGGCTTTGGTCACTGATCCTACGTTGGCTTCTGGTTCCTCTTCTTCTGATTCTCTTTGCGGATTCTCGCTTCTTTGCTCTGTGACATAGCGATGATCGCTTAGAGCATCTTGCGGATGAGCGGTGGCCCTTCTTGCTCAAGATTCTCCCATGCTTACAAGGGGAGGAGGGACAGAAGAGAGGAGGATCGGTGATTTGCTTGAATGTGGTGGCCCCAACCACATTCGGCAAACCGCCCAAGGCGGAGAAAGGCAAGAACGACTATGTCGATTCGGGCAAGAACGAGTACATCGATAAGAACGCAACAAGAAGCCTCCGGCTCAGCACAAGGCAAGAAGAAGTTCCGCAATTTTGGCAAAGCCAAGAAGCTCTTCCACGCGTCCTCACCGCCTTGGCGACCTCAACCTCGGCGGGTGGAAGGATGGAGCGGCGGCGGCGGGACGGGTGACCAAGAGCCCAAGGATGGCGGCAACGACTTCTCGGCATGTGTTTCATGGCCTCGGGCGAATCGAGCGGCAATGAGTCGTGACTCTAACTCGGACGAGGTATGCCCCACCTCGACCAGCTCAATCATACTTTTCTTAAGCTAGGTGGTTTTCATGCTAGAGCTAGGGCTAGGTGTACTGAGTTAGAGAAGGAAGTAGACAGACTATCACGGGAGCTTACCTCACTTACATTTGCTCCCTCCCGTGATGATTGTGATACATGCTGTGCTCTGTTGGGTGACATGGAGAAACTAAAGACCTCGCATGATAGTGTGTCCTCCGAGCTTGATATTGTTAAGGAGGAGAAGGTTAGTCTGCTTGCTCAGTTAGAGTTGAGTAGGATGGCTGTTACCCTACTTACTACTGATGAGACTACTTCTCCCACCTCATGTGAGGATAAGGATATTGCTGCTAGAGGACCTTGTGCCATGCTCCTTGATCTGCCCAAGTCTTGTGAAAATTGCAATAACTTGAAGATGAACTTAAAACGGGCAGATCATAAAATTGCTAAAATATAAGCTTCTTTACTTGAGCCGATTGATTCATGCTTGAACCGTCCTAAGTTAATCTATGAAACTTGAAGTTTGTCTCTAAACAGATTTCAAGATATGATTGATCATGATAGGAAGTTGGCTCGGTTTGCTTCTAAGGACCTCGTTAGCTCACCATGCATTAATTGTAACAAACTAAAATCGACTTAATTGCTTTGGATGAGAAATGTGAAGCTAACTAAGGGCCTTCTAGAGAAGCCACATTGTGCTTGTAATGTGATTGATGGTGTGGGGAGAAGCCCGGTGGTAAGGGTGAGACGCCTAGAGATGCGAACCAACCCGCTAGTAATAGGACTGTTTCTCGAGTGGTTTGTGTGTGCACAAGCCATTCTTTCCTCTCTTGTTGGTTCTTCTTCCGCTCCCTTACCTTCTGCTGTCTCTTCTTCCCCTCTTCTTGCACCTCTCTGTTTGGGAGTGTCGGTACCTTATGAACACTCTCGAGAGATTTGTAGGAGGCAAGAAGAAGCTCAATCTTATTCTAGACCAATCTAAGATCTGCAGATTTAATCAAGGTCTAGGATATGATTTTTATGAGGACATAAGGAAGCATCCACTGCCGTGCTTAGACCCATAGCACCGGTGTGATCGAGACTAAATCCAGACCAGAAAGTCCAATTTAAGTCACCGGCTATGTCCAGGATTTCGTCGATAAGATGATTCCACCTTACATTTGACCTCTCGGAAGGCGAAGCCTCCCCATCTTGCTTCTACCTTCGTAAGGTGAAGTATCACCGCACCTTCATTAGAAGGATGGACACCAATCGATCGATGCTTGAGCGCGCTAAGATCGCGCGTGAGACCGTGTTGAGTCTCTTAGGCGTGTTCGGGTCGGCCCTGCACCTTGAGTGCACCTAGGACCAACACGAGGTCTAGGATCGTTGAGTCGTGTTTGGGCGATGTCGAGGACTCGGTTTCACCGAAGTTTTACGGTTTCGTCCTCGATATGCTCCTGGTCATGACTTCCGCCGTCCTGAGGGTAGATCTCGTTTTCTTCATCGAGATAGCTACCCGCGGCGTGATCAGCTTGTTGCCGGTGTTCCAACTCGCTCTCTCGTAGCAGTCGGACCTAGCAACAGCTTCAGGTCTGCTCATAGACCTTCTGCTTTGAGTGACAGAGAGCGTAGGGTAGATAGAGGTCAGTCGTGCTTGACTATCTCATCTGCTCGACATGTTACTCAGTATTGGGTGCCAAAATCACTGTTGATTTACCCCAGTGCTGAGACTTTACTCTCTTGTTGACTCAGGTTCGCCGAGCAGGGAAGGGAAAGGTTTGGTTTGTCGACTCCGGGTGTTCTCGACACATGACCGGAGATTCTTGTTGGTTTTCTTCCCTAGTCCGTGCTCCAGGTGATGAGATGATCACCTTCGGAGATGCTTCATCTGGGCGCGTCATCGCCAAAGGTACTGTGCGCGTGAATGATTCTTTCATTTTGAAAGATGTTGCCTTGGTTAGTAAGCTGCAGTACAATTTGCTTTCAGTTTCTCAGCTTACCGATGACGGTTTCGAGGTGAGCTTTAAGAAAAACAATTGCAAAATTCTTGATTCTTCGGGTAGTCTGGTTTGCGGGATTTCTCGTTATGGGAGGATCTTTAGTGCTGAGTTTTCTGAGTCTTCTGGCGATCCTCTCAGGTGTTTAGTTGCTCCTGAGTCCCGCGATCTCTCTTTCTGGCATAGGAGACTTGGTCATATTGGATTTGACCATTTGACCCGAGTTAGCGGCCACAATCTCATTCGTGGTCTGCCAAAACTCAAGATGGTCAAAGATCTTGTTTGCGCTCCATGCCGGCACGGCAAGATGGTTGCCGCTTCTCACCCTCCGGTCACAGTTACTATGACCGATGCACCAGGACAGCTGCTCCACATGGACACAGTTGGACCAGCTCGAGTACAGTCAGCAGGAGGGAAGTGGTATGTTCTTGTTGTGGTCGATGACTTCTCGAGGTATTCTTGGGTGTTTTTCTTAGCCTCGAAGGATGAGACGTTTTCACATTTCCGAGGTCTTTTTAGTAGGCTTTCTGTTGAGCTTCCAGGTGCCTTACGAGCGATCCGCAGTGACAATGGCACGGAGTTCAAGAATTCCTACTTTGAGAGTTTCTGTGGTGAGACAGGTGTAGAGCACCAGTTCTCTTCTCCATCGTCCCTCGTGAGAATGGCGTTGTGGAGAGAAAGAACCATACCTTGGTCGAGATGGCCAGGACGATGCTTGATGAGTACTCTACACAGAGGAAGTTTTGGGCTGAAGCCATTGCGACCGCGTGCCATGTTTCAAATCGAGTTTTCTTGGGCACTCTTGCACCGCACTTATGAGTGAGATACGGGCAAAGCCCGCGTCTCATTTTCGTGTGTTTGGTTGCAAGTGCTTTATTCTCAAGTCCTGGAACCTAGACAAGTTCGAGTCACGTTCCTGTGATGGTATCTTTCTAGGCTACTCGACTTCTTCACGGGCTTATAGGGTCTGGAACTGCGAGTCTAGCAAGTTGGTAGAAACCTGCGAGGTGACTTTTGACGAGGCCAGTCCGGGGACTAGGCCAGTTATCTCAGGTTCTTTAGAGCAGTCCGAGACCATCTTTGTGGATGATGAGGACGATGGAGACGATGGCTGTTTACCTGATCCAACTCCTCATCCTCCCTTGAGATGCCTTCTTCCACAACACCTCATAGTGATCAGCCCTTTCCTACTCGCTTCCTCCGGAGCTAGTGGCTCTGTCCCTGCCTCGTCTGCACACGAGGTAGAGGCCACTTCTTCTCCTCATCCAGGACCTCCCTGTCATTTCCAGAAAAGGCATCCTTCAGAGCGGATGATTGAGACCTCTTCGAGCGTGTCACACGCTCTAAGTCCGCTTTCTCACCCCGTCTCCATTCGCTTTGTTGCCTCCTTTGAGCCCAGGGCGTTTGTCACGCCCTTTCGATGAGTCTTGGGTCAATGCCATGCATGAGGAGCTAGAAAATTTCGAGAGGAACAAGGTCCAGTCGCTTGTCGAGCCCCGCAAGGTCACAATATTATTGGGACTAAGTGAGTGTTCAAGAACAAGCAGAGCGAGGATGGAGTGGTTATTCGAAACAAGGCTAGACTAGTAGCTCAGGGGTTCTCCCAGGTTGAGGGTCTAGACTTCGAGGAGACCTTTGCCCCTATAGCTAGACTTGAAGCCATTAGAATCCGCTTGCCTTTGCGCCTTCTAAGGGTTTCAAGCTTTACAGATGGACGTCAAAGTGCCTTTCTCAATGGCTTTATTGAGGAAGAGGTCTACGTCAGAACTGACCTGTGTTTGAAAACCCCAAATACCCAAACCATGTCTTCAAGCTTTTCAAAGCTTTGTATGGACTTAAGCAAGCCCCGAGAGCTTGGTATGAGAGGCTTAAGTCCTACTTGTTAAGTCATGGTTTTGAGATGGGTAAAGTAGATAAGACCTTGTTCATCCGCCGGCATGGCACCGACTTTCTGCTCGTCCAGATTTATGTGGATGACATCATTTTTGGCGGCTCTTCCCATACTCTGGTTTCACAGTTCTTGGATGTCATGATCACCGAGTTTGAGATGAGTATGATGGGTGAGTTGACTTTCTTCCTTGGCTTTCAGATCAAGCAGACAAGGGAGGGTACCTTTCTTCATCGAAAGTACACTCGTGACCTCTGAGGCAACCGACATGAGTGATGGTAAGCTGTGTCGACTCCCATGGCTTCTACTGACCTATCTTGACCTGAATGAGGATGGCGAGCGATTGATCAAAAGGAGTTTCGCGGCATGATTGGCTCCCTCTTGTACCTCATCGCCTCGAGACCGGACATACATTTTTCTCGTGTGTCCAGCGCTCGTTCGAGCTTTCCTCGCGTTTCTCACCGCCAGGCGGTGAAGCGCATCTTTCGGTACCTTCGAGCTACCATTGATTATGGTATCTGGTACTCTTCCTCTTCCTGTCTTTCCTTGAGAGCCTTCTCGGATGCAGATTTTGTCGGGTCAGAGGATAGATAGGAAGAGCACTTCCGCACTTGCCAATTCATTGGCACTTCTCGTATCTTGGTCTTCGAGGAAGCAATCGGTGTTGCACAACCATCCGTAGAGGCCGAGTGCACGCTGCGGCGATTCTTGTAGCCAAGTGCTCTGGATGGCTTCGACCCTGCGGGACTTTGGGTTAGTTATCGACAGTGTTCCACTCTTTTGTGATAATACTTCTGCGATTAACATTGCCAAGAACCCAGTGCAACACTCGCGGACCAAGCACATTGATATCCGTTTTCACTTCCTTAGAGACCATGTAGAGAAGGGCGATATAGTGCTCCAGTTTGTGGAGAGTGACCACCAGTTGGCTGATATCTTCACCAAGCCATTGGATAGTTCGAGGTTTGCAGCTCTACGGGGAGAGCTTGGGGTGGTCTGTCCTTATGGACTGTAGTGAGGGGGAGTTTCTATTCTTTACTGCTTTATTACTAATTATGCTCTTACTCCTTGTTGTTGCATTGCATTTTGGGTGCATTTGGGATTAGTCCTCCTAGCATAGATTAGAGTGTTTCTCTAGTCGAGTTGCTTAGTCTTCCTACTCTTATCTTGTGATTCTAGGATGCTACTTATTAGCTGTCTCTCTTCTTACTAGGTTGAGCTTACTCACTGCTTATAGGTTCTAGCGAGGGTCGGGCCACCCTCGGATAGACAGGGTACGTGTTTTCTCCCAGGTGTGTTAGGTGGGCAGTTGATAGTCCTAGAGTCATATGGGGTAGATGAGAGTCAGTCTGAGCTATAGTTTTCTCTATATCTTATCTATGCTTTAAGGACTGCCTGTTTTATGTTTTCTTTGCCAGCTTCTCAATTTATTGTTTTGGTTCAAGGGGAGTTCTTTTGGGAGCTTCTGGAGCTTAATTTTGACTTAACTCAACTTGAACTAAGAGTTGCATCTAATGTTGAGGGGGAGCTGGATCTTTTGCATTTCTAGCATTCTGCATTGTAATATAACTACATTGAGCCTTGATTATTATCCTGCTATGATATGTTTACAATGCTGTACACCTTGCCATGACTTGTGCTTATTTGCTAGATTTATCATGACTTCATATGTGTAGACTAGCTTTTGCCATGATAAGTTAATTAAAATTGCTCTACTTGAATTAAAAAAAAAACTTGTCATGCTAGCTTTTGAGTCTAGTCTTTCTTGAGCTATCCTTTTATGATTCATGCCATGTCAAATAGGCTTAGTTGAGCGTTGAATCTTTGTTGAGCCTTAGATTGAGCTATTTTAGTCTCTTGATACATCATAAGTTAGCACAATCTGTTAAAGCAAAAGATCTCTTTTTATGTGCGAAAAAGCTGATTTCACCAATTCTTTCTCATGAGACTGACTTGCCATTGCACTAGGCATGAACCGAGGCGAGTTTTGGATGACCTAGACTATCTCCTTAAGCTTCTCGCTTGGAGTAGTCGCATAAGGCTTGAGATCTAGCACATGTAAAAAAAAAATTGGTTGAAAACAGCCATAAGCTTTAAAAGAAAATATGTCAAGTGTGCACTCTTGAGCTTGTAGCACTCTAATTGACTCAATATTAGCTTCCTTGTTTCGCTTAGGCTATTGACATGGCCTGCATCATTCTTGGATATCTTTAGCTAGACTTTGCTCTTTGATGACTTGACATTCTCACAAAATACATTACATATCAGATTGTCATCTATGTGTTCTAGCTATGATATACATATCTTGTCATGATCTAGATAGCCTTTCATTGAGTTCTGGCTTGGTCTACTTCATTATGGTCATTATGGATAATTTTCATGGCTCAACATGCTTAGAAATAAACAAACTTCAGCCATTTTCATCCATTGACATGTTTTATTCTCTCTTTTGCATTCTTGATGTGTTTATTGCCAAAAGGGGGAGAATAGTAAAGAAAAAGGGGGAGAATAGAGAAGAAAAAGCTAGTGTGGGATCTTTTTAGATCTTTTTAGAGCTTTGGAGAAAAGTTTTGCTCCTTCCGTTGTTGCTCTAGTTTTCCTTCTCATCGACATGGTCATAAGTTTCATTCTTTTCTTTGGACCATGTTGACTTTGCAAATCAAACTCTACTTCATGTTTTTTCGGTTTGTCAATATACTCATCAAGGGGAGATTGAGAGACCATGTGGAGGTCATCCCTTATGTGTGATGAGTAATTGACATTGGTTTAGGTAAGTCGAGTCGCTGCGTGGCGCAATCGGACTCGATCTAAGTCGAGTTTGGTTTGGGTGGTTCAGAGTCGAGTCGTTGCGTGGCGCAATCGGACTCGATCGGACCGTGGTCAAACTTGGTCGACGGATTAGGTTGCATATTCGCTTTGTTCGACGAGTTTGGACTTCGACATGGTAAGTATGATGGTAGTTATGCTTTCATGTATCGAGCGGTGCTAGTTGATGTGTTTCTTGTCTGTGTGACTGGAGGACATCGGGTGAAGTCGTGGCGAGACACGGTAGACCGGACTAGGCGCAGGTGGCGCTGAGGTCAGAACGGTCAGGATGTGTCGAAGACGGCGTGGACTCGAGGTGGTTGCGAGTCGGGCGAGACAAGGAGCGCGAAGCTTCTCGGAAGAACATCGGGTGAAGTCGTGGCGAGACACGGTGGACGGACTAGCGCGGTGGCGCCGAGGTCGAAGCGGTCGGGATGTGTCGAGACGCAGCGTGGACTCGAGGTGGTTGCGGCGTGCGAGACAAGGAGCGAGGAGCTTCGGAAGGTGCGGGAGGGGCGAAACGGGAATTTTGCAAGGCTGCACAAGTGGGAGCGGGCTCTGTTTGGACTTAGCGGGTGTAACGGGGTGGAGACCCGTTAGCCATGGGCTATAAATAGGTTGGAGGGGCTGCAAGCCCCAGTGACCACTTCAAGGGATTTCAGGGTTTCCTTTAGTCAAAAGAGACTGTAGAGTCTGCTTTGGCTTCAGGCTTTAGTGGTTGAGAGTTGTTGGGAGAGACAGAGTTGTGTTCCCTCTGTGTCCCCTTCGTTGGTCTCTTGAGAGACTGTGTATCATCTCCTCTCAAGCATGTATGGGTTGTGTTCTTGAGTTGGAGAGGGAAAGATTGGTTTGACGAGCTTGTAATCTTCCCTGTTCGAATGTCCATGCATATGGGGATGTATCTCTTTGTATTTCTCTCTTGATTCAATGAATGGAAATCTGAAGTTTTCCTCTGTTCTTGCTCTCTGTTCTCTCTGTTCTTCGTTCTCCCTTTTGGGTTGATTCTTGAGATTTCGTGTTGGGAGCTTTTGCTTGATTTCCTTTCTTGATCTAGCTTGCTGTGACATGTGGGAACAAATCTAGGATCTTCTTGATCATCAATCACCCACGAGCAAGTCTTTAGATCATATTTCGATTTTGACTCGGTTTTGGAGCACCCTTCGTTCAAACTGAAAAAGATAGGAACTTTGGCAAGGATCTTGATGATCGTTGCATGAAATAGGTTCCTGACATCTTTGAGAAGGTGTGTGTCAAGTTTCGTGAAGTTTGGAGTTGTGGAGAAAAAGTTAGATCTTTTCGATCTCAAATCGTCTGAAATTCAGTTTCTTGTCTTGATTTTATCAGTAGCTACGAGTACTATTCGTTTCGAGTTCTTGCTACGAGTACTGTAGCATCGAGTACCGAGTTCTTGCTACGAGTATTGTAGCATCGAGTACCCGAGTACTGTAGCATCGAGTTCTTATTCACTTCGAGTGATAGCTACGAGTACTGTAGCACGTCACTTTGTAGCTACGAGTCTTGTAGCATCGAGTACTATTCATTTCGAGTTCTTGCTACGAGCATCTTGTAGCAAGACATCAGAAGCTTTCGAGTACTACTCTTTCGAGCAATCGCTCATTTTCGAGTACAAGCTACGAGTCTTCGTTCATCGACCACCGTACTTTCGAGTACCGTTCATCATGCTTGTCTTCTGTGTTTGTGGTCATTTCTTTTGGGGTTTTGATTGATTCAATACAAGTCTTCCGCTGTGCTTGATTGATTGATCTTCATAGCTTTCATAGCTATTGGAGTGATATTCGTATTGAATTTGCACTACTACAAAGCAGCAATAGCGAACACCTCATCACAGACGGTTCCAAAGGAGCCGTCGTGTTGAATCTTATCTGACGGTTCCCTTTGGAACCGTCTGGGAACCGTCTGTGATATGGCCTCATCACAGACGGTTCTTATTACCAACCGTTTGTGATACTTCACAGACGGTTCGTAATATGACCCGTCTCGTGATGAGGACATATCACGGACGGTTCATATTACCAACCATCCGCAAGTATCACGAGCGGTTGGTAATATGAACCGTCGTGATGAGGACGCCTATCACGCACGGTTTGGAAATAAAACCGCTCTGTGAAATTTCACGAGCGGTTCAATTTGAGAATGCGTAATATACTAGTATCACGAGCGGCTTTATTAAATAACCGTCGGTGATATTATTATCACGCACGGTTCCCATATAGCCGCTCAGCGATATCCGCTCCCGCGATGTGTCTCTTCACCATCGCTGCAACCGTCTCTTCGTCTCGCACGCCGACGATACATGCGTCTCTTCGCCTCACGTGCGATTACTCCTAATTCTTGATATAAGACGGAATAATCACGAAGATTAAACTCCTCCCATCGCTCTTCGTCTCACGGTTTTGAGTACGTCAATCGCCAAGGTTAGCATGCGAGCGGTCAAGGCGGCACCAAGGCGAGGAGGTCGGTGATCGCCGCTCTTTCTCACGATGTCGTCGTGCGACATCGTCGGCCGTGGTGGCCGCGAGCTCTCTCGGCCCATGGAGGACCTATGCAGCCTACGATTAACGTCGTACATCTTTATGTCTACAATATACGTGCGTACATACTACTATTTATTCTAATATCTTGAATGTATGTGCGTTATAGTTGTAAGGCCTTGTACAAGGTGTCCAAGGAACGCCCGTGGGGCGGCGCGTGGCGCCGAGCGAAGGAGGCGATGAAGTGGCAGACAACGAGCTACCTCGCCGTCGTCAACCACTGCCGCCGCAACCCGGGCTTGTTTCATCGTCGGCCTCGGGCTTGTCTTGCGCCCCAAGACATGCGGCGCGCCTCATGTTCCTTGAACGGCGGCCATGGCGGCCACAAGGCGCGGCCTCGTGCTCGGTCTCCTCCTCTACACACCGACGAGACGCGGCGTTGGGAAGCACTACATCGGCCAGTCGAGACGAGCCGACCCGGCGGCGGTGCGAGCGCCAAGACCAACGGGAGTGCGGCGGTGCGAGGCTTGCCGCGACATGGTCCAGCGGCGTGGGAAGAAGGCCGCCATCGGGCGGGTGTGGGCGCTGCCGAGGATGGCCACCGGTGCACGAGCATTGGTCTGCGGTGTGGAAGGTGGGACGACTACGTGCGTCTTCTGCGACGATCGCAGATTAGGCATGAGTATACGGTTTCTTTGCAAAGGTGTTAGACTATTTGCCATAAAATTTTAGTTTTTAGGTTTCTAGAAAGGTGGTGCAATGGACTATTTTCCAAATGAAATGAATTTTTAATGCACCAAAATATACGGTCCACAAGGACGGGAGCGATTACAATTCCACGTTGACATCAAAATATACGCATTTACATATTACAAGTTCATAACACATGATGTTATGGAATAAATTAATTACAATGGAGTAATTTCTTAATTAAAATATAGTCCTTCACGATGATCGACGCGCATATAGCTAGCTTCCTCACTGGGTTCTTCCTCGAGCCGATGTCGTCTCGAAAGGAGCAACTCGTCAAATTGATTGTATTCTTCCTCGTCCACTACATTCTCAACTCCGACAATCCTTCTTTTTCCATGAAGAACTACGTGACGCTTCTTATTTGCCGGGTCGGTTACATAGAAGACTTGAACAACTTGGTTAGCCAGTACGAATGGTTCGTCTTTGTATCCGACACGATCGAGGTCCACGGTAGTGACGCCGCATTTGTCGACCTTCACATGTGGGAGATGGACCAACGGCACCGAAATAGGGGATCTTGAAAAGCACGTAGTCGAGCTCCCATATCTCTCTATTTGCCCATAATACGAGCTCCTCGGCCATCCAGTCTGAATGCATCTATCACGGACACCGCAGCTACGGGATCGTGCTCTTCCTATCTCGAGTCTGCCGTATAAAATGTGTACCCATTTATGTCGTATCCTTGCCATGTGACAATTGTAAATTGTGGCCCTTTTGCCAACCATAGCAGCGTATCATCACTTGATGACCTCCCAGTCATGATTCGCACCTTTACCCATTCGTTGAACCGACGGTTGTGCTCTCTCGTGATCCAAACCTCCGACCGGTGCGGATTACATTGGCGTACCATGTCTTTGTGCTCGTCGATGTCACGGGACACGGTTGGGTCATGTGTTGCAAGACCGTGAAATGGGCTTGAGCGTGCGTTATCGGATCGGGAGTGATTGATTCCTTCCGATGGTCCCGATACCATCCACCTTCCCTCATGACGAGATAGAGGCACACCTATCGGTTCCACAGAGCCATGTAGTCGACGCAGAACTCAATGACCTCTTCGGTTGCATAACCTTCGATGATCTCGCCCTCGGTCGAGATCGATTCCGTACGTAGGACTTGAGAATTCCCATATACCTCTCGAACGGGTACATATGACGTAGGAACACAGGACCGCATATCTTTATCTCTTTCACAAGATGAACAATGAGATGGACCATAATATCGAAAAATGACGGAGGGAAATACATCTCAAGTTGACATAGAGTCGTCACCACCTCGGCCTGTAGAGCATCTAGTCCTTCGGGATCGATGACCTTCTGAGCAATTAAGTTGAAGAAATAACACAGCCTCAAGATTGCCACTCGGACCTTGTTCGGCAAGATACCCTTAATTGCAACAGGAAGCATTTGTGTCATCAGCACATGACAATCATGAGACTTCATACCAATTAATTTCAAATCTTGCATAGAAACAAGTTTCTTAATGTTAGCGGAGTAACCAGACGGGACTTTGACACCATGCAAGCTTTGGCACAATTCATTTCTCTCGCCTTGGACATAGTGTAGCAAGTCGGTGGAAGGTATGTTCGCCCTTTATCGGTCTCTTTCGGTGCTAACTCGGTCCTTATGTTCATATCAACCAAGTCGCGTCGTGCGTTAACACCATCCTTTGTTTTGCCACTAATGTTCAGTAAGAGACCAATCAAGCTTTCACATACATTCTTCTCCACGTGCATGACGTCGATGCGATGTGAACTTCTAAGTGCTCCCAATAAGGCAAGTCCCAAAAAATTGACCGCTTCTTCCAGATGTTCTTCTGACGGGTTTTTAATTTACATCCCTTCCCAAGCACAACATGGATATCCTTAACCATATCATAGACCTCTTTCCCTCTAAAAGCCCTTGGAGTGAATCATCCTCCTTATTTCCGTCGAATTGTTTTTTCATCTTGCGGTATGGGTGACTCTGAAGGAACCTACGGTGACGATATACACGCTTTGCGCGAGTTGTTCAGCCATACACTCTCGTAGCATCTAGCGGTGCGGGCGAGCTTTGGCTCCTTTCATCAAGCCCGACAGGTTACCAAGGGCAGGAAAATCATTGATAGTGCAGAACAACATGACGCGTAAAGAGAAGTTCTCTCGTTTGTACGCATCCCATACTTGTAACCCTTCGTTCCACAGTGTCACAAGATCATCCAGTAATGGTGCTAGGTACACATCAATATCGCTCCCGGTTGCTTCGCCCTTGGATAAGTAGTGACATCAAAATGTACTTCCGCTTCATACGACCAAGGAGGAAGGTTGTACATACATAGGTTCACGGGCCATGTGCTATGCTCACGCTCATGTTACCGAAAGGATTCATTCCATCTGTGCTCAACCCTAACCTTATGTTCCTCGGTTCCGCACCAACTCTTTGAAGGTCCGATCGAAGTTTCTCCACTGCGCGAGAATCGGCAGGTGTCTTAGTTTTCCATCTTTCTTACGCTCCTCAGAGTGCCAACGCAGCAATCTTGCCTCCTTTCGGTTCGCAAATAAACGCTTCAAACGTGGGATCACAGTGCGAGATACCACAACACCTTAGCGGAGGTCCTTGCTTCACCTTAGTAGTATTCTTACGCTTGTATCGGGATGCTTTGCACACGGACATACATGCAAGTCTGCATACTCTTTACGATACGAGGATACAATCGTTCGGACATGCATGTATTCTTTCTACTTCCATTCCCAATGGACAAAGAACCTTCTTGGCTTGGTAGGTGGTCTTTGGGCAACACGTTTCCCTCCGGAAGAATGTCCGCTAGGAGACCTAACAACGCCGTGAAACTCTTGTCGGACCAACCATTGCTCGCCTTCAATTTCAAGCGATTCAAGTACGGTTGACAATCTTGTGTATTCGGCTTGCGATGTAACATCCCAAACTTTGATTTATGTTCTAAATGTAATTTGTGAGGATAATTTAAAACTTTTGTTGCCTCATGAGTCATTTGAAAGTTTCTAGAATTATTCCCCAATAATTTCCTAATTAAAAAGAACCATATTTCTTTAATGGAAATTGTTGTCGCTAAAAATTTTCAAACCAAATTTTGTGATTATCCTCTGGGAGTATTTTCCTAAGTTCTTGGGTTGATGGGTGACCCCTCTGAAAAGTTTCACCATTTTTAGAAGTTGTTGGAATATTTTGGAGACAAGTCGAACATAAAGAGCATACACTTAAAATAATTTTTGGGAAGAATTTACTTCAAGTGAAACTCTGGAAATAATTTATTTACATCTTATAATAATTATCATGAATAAATATAATTGTTCCAAAATTTTTGGAGCTAAACTCAATCCACATAAAATTCAAACTTGCTTCAATAACCTATTGTAAGTTTGAATTTAAAATTAAACAAAAAATCATGAACAGTGAGGTTTCAAAAATTTTATGGGTTCTAGACCATCCCAGGAACCTCTGTGAATTATTTCACAATTTTATGAAATTTATTTCTATTTTCTAAGCTTTGGTCAATCTAGAAATCAAGAAAATCAATTCGGTCAAACCTAACCTAACCCTCGGACTCATCATCGTTCCTCGGGCTCGGTGCGTCTCGGCAAACGACTCACCCTAACCCACTAAAGCGCACGCGTGCGAGCCGTCCGATCGTGTGTCAACGATCCGATCGCGCATCGCTTCTACGGAGTTTAAAATCCCACGCGTGTTTGTCGACCTTTGGATCTCGATCCAACGGTCCCTAGTGTTTCACTAAAGCCCGACCTCACGCCCGCCCGTGTCTCGACTACAGGCCCGCTGTCGGCATCATCGTCTACCTCGTGACTCGCTCGAGCTCGCCGCCACGCGCCCGCTGCTGCTGCGCCAGCTCCGTCACGCGCCGTCAATCCACCGCCCCTCGAACCAATCTCGAGCATCTCCGTTCCTTCCGTTGCCAACTCCGTCACTCTCGCAGATAACACCCCCTCGGCCCTCCATTTCACTCATTCTTCCTCTCGGGCCGAGGAAGAAGAGGCTGGTCGAGCTCCTTTTCTCGGTAAGCCTTCCCGGTGCTCCTTATCGGTGTTGTGGTTTATGCCGTTTCCACTTTTGCTTATGCGGGAGCTCCTTTTGCCTGTAGCTCGGGTCCATCTTCGTGCCCTCGCCGCAGATCCAGGCGCGGATCGGTGGCATTCCCGAGCTCTTTCGTCTCCAATAGGTATGGACCTCGATCGTTCGCGTCCCTACGTGCCTTGGTTTCTCTGCGCATTAACCCTCAATCCATTTCGGTAATGCACGAAAGCTTGGTGATTCGAGGTTTTGCTCATTTCCGACCGTGTTGCAACCGTTCATTCCCACTTGATTACGGTAAGCATCTTGCCGATTTCGCTCTTGTAGCTTCCTATCTCGGTTCTTGCGCCTCTCGATGACCCTCGTGGTTGGTTTCGCTCGAGTCCTTCGTCCCCATTGGAGCTCTTTTCGGCCTCATCGTGCGTCCTCGGCTCTGGCGAGACTCCTCGCCTCCCGACCTCCCGTCGGTCTGGTAGGCCTCGGTGACCTCTCTAGTAGCATAAGCACGCGTTAGTTAACTCGAAACGAACCAGTCGCGTAGTGCACGTTGCCGTATGGGCGCGCCGTTTAGCTCTAGCTCGCGGCGATGCCGGCCGACCTAACCCTCATGACCTCTTGCTTACGTACGCGGCATTACTGCGCGAGTCATCCCAAACCTTAGTTCACGCGCCGTGGACTTCATCACCGCGAACCGCCGGGAAGCTCGCTGCCTGCTCTGTTGTCGGGCGCGTCAAGGGTAAATCTATGTAGCAGTCATTAGGTTAGCGGTAATGCGGGTTTAGCGCTAATGAGTCTATTACATGTGGGCCTAGGCGTTTAAGTGATAGTGTATTTTGTAGGTTTACGTTTCTTTTGTTTTGAAAACGTATTCTCGTGATGCGCTTTCGTCTGTTGCGGTGAGCCAAGCCCGCGTGGACCGAGTCAAAGTGACGCCGCCCATTGTCGGCCATTGTGGCTAGGTAGTGCTCGGTGAGAATAGGTGTTATGGCTTTAGAATTTCGAAATGGTTTATAGTCGAACTAAAAATCTTGTTTAACTTCAAAAATGCATAACTAAATCATTATAACTCCAAAATGATTGAATCCACTTCAGTAATTTTGTTTTCTCTTGATCTTGCTGCTAAAAATAGTTTCAGTATGTATCTGTTTCAGAAAATATTGTTTTAGGAATTAAACCTTTAACTCCTTTTCTTTGCAAAAGAAAAAGGTTGACATGTTGTACAATGTGTAACTAATTCATTTTAGCTCCAAATTTGTTGAATCAAATTTTGTTAGCTTCTACAGTAGGTGTACTTTAATCTAAAATTGGTTGGAATCATGATACTTATTATGTAAATCACTTTTATCGAAAGGTCTTTAGGACTAGTTTAATTAAGGTTCTAACAAATTCTTTATATTGAAAAATGCATAAGTATTTCTCTGTAACTCCAAAACAGTAAACCCAATTTTGTTAGAAACTTTGGTTAGTGTAGTTTTATGGAAAATTAGATGTATGCATGTTGCTGTTTCTAAAAAATCATGTTTTGCATGTAACTTGTGTACTACTTTTATGACTTAGAAAGGTCATAAGTAATGCATTTTAACTCCAAATTGTGCAAACTCAATTTTGCTAACTTTAGGATGTTATTATCTATCTACTATAAAAATTCCAAGTTCATAATGTTTCTGGAAATTCGTGATATGGACAGTAGCATCAATTAATTAGTTTTTGAATTTTAAAAGCTTAAGAAAATGGTTTAGGCTATATCTTTTGCATGCCTAGTCCAAATGGAATGATTTTCGTTGGTAAGTTTATCTAAAATCATACCCTTGCTTCTGTATGAATTTCAAGTGATTTGGATGATTTTGGTTTTGAGGTTCTTTCGGTGATCTTCGCTCTTATTGGTTTTGTCGGTTGTTTTCTCTTTCGCTTAGGTTTCGACATTTGCGGTGACCACGAGAACGACCCTCCACAACAGTTGAGCAACAATGACAAGGCAAGCGGTTTGACCATTTTAATCCCATTTATTTTAAGTATTTATTTTGTTTGCAACTACGATGTATGCATTGCTACCTTGTGTTAAACTATTGTCGTTAGTTTACCTAGTAGATGCATTTCCTTAAGCAAATGTCTATCCTCTACTACCATGAGCCTAGGTTATTGCTGTGATTAAAGTTCGTGGATGAGCTCTTGTCACTTAGTAGTTGCGAATTAAATGCTTAGCCATGCTTAGTTCCAGTAGAAATGGGCGGTTATCGACTTGTCGATAACCTTGATCACATGAAACTTATTATGGTTATTGATTTTCAGCCTTGTGCCATGTCTACTTATGAAAACTAAAACTGAAAATAAAAATGATTTAGACTTGGGCACAATGGTATGATGGTGTGATTGTGGGGTGTAGTGGAATGGTGCAGAGTCAATTAAGGACCGAACATCTTGGGAGTATCTGTTATCCGAGTAATTTGTGCGTGCTAACCACACTAGAGGGTATGGGACCTCTCTTGACTTAGTACTTTGGCGGGTATTGGCTACGGGTCGCAGGGAGTCGCAGGAGGGATGGCGTTGGGAGCATTGTAGTGCGAAAGACTTCACCCGTGATGGGATTTGTTGTCTTTCGGCTTGCAATGTAAGCGTATGGGTTTTCATCCATACGAGCGGCTCGTAGTTAATACACAATATTGGAAAACGTCTCGTAGGACTTAGCCGTGCCGGCATACCTTCGGAAGTGTGCTTTGTGGCTTAAAGCGATGCAAGTGTGGGTACATTGGTACACCTGCAGGTTAAAACTATTCGAATAGCCTCGTCTAGGTTATGGACACGCTTGGGTAAGCTTTCAAGAGTTAGACTAAAACCTTTTAATTAAAAATTGATGGGTGAGTACGAATCGGGATTAGTGCTATGTTGTGGTGGCTATTGGGATAGTCACTTCCGTGTGGTTACTTGTATGTATCGTTATTACGCTTTTATGTTGACAACAAAATAGATTTGCAAACTTGCTTTCAAATGTATTACATTATTGCAAATAAAGTTGGCTTTGTGCAAAATGAGACATCGACCTCCACCTAAATAAGCTTGCATGTAGATATGAATAGGTGCATTATTCCACACGTCAGTCTTGCGGGTACAAAGACAATCTTTGTACTCGGTTGCTATGCTTAATTATTTTGTTGCAGAGGGCGAAGGTGAGCTTGAGGGCCTCACTTTTGTGAGCTGTGTTGTGGTAGCTTGCGGGGCGACTAGCTTGGCGGCCCGGTCGGTTGCCCTGTGGTTGTATGGCTAACCGGTCGACTTTTGTTCTAGCCATCTTATGGCGCTTTTGCTTCCGCTGTCATTCGTGTTTATGGTTCTATTTGGCCGGTCGGCCCTCTTTTGTAATAACTTTACTTTATGTATGTCGTTGATGAACTTAGTGATGTATGTGTATGGAAATGATGTGTAATTTTGTGATGATGTGCATATGTTGCAATTCTGGGAAACATATGCCCATCGAGGCTTAGAATGCTTAATTAGTAATGCTAGAACCAGTTGGAGGTTAAGCGTTACTAGTTAAATATTCTGGGTCCTCACAAAGTTGGTATCAGAGCCATACTGACCGTAGAAACCACTAGCTCGGTCGCCTTTAGGATGTTTTGAAAAACCTATTTTCAAATAGTTCATGAAAATTTAAGTAGGTTCTCTAATTTTACTCCTTACCTATCTTAGCGTGCTCGACTCACCTTACTCTCACTTAAGTTTTGAAAAGTTGTTCCTCTCTTCCTTTCAAAAGTTAGCCACTATCGATTAAATTGGTTTTGGGGAACCATCGGAGCTTGGAGAAAGAAATGTGGACAGCTAACTAGTGGTTAGTAAATAAGGTAGGGAAGGAGAGGTAAATTCAACTAAAACTTGTGGGAATAAAAGGGTAAGAGGTGATATGAAATTAGCTAAATGCCTATACTCTATTAGGTGGTTATATCTTGATTTTGGGATGTTTGAGCTAGAAGTGAGTTCTGAAATTTTAGGTCTTCTCAAGCGATTACTCGTTCTTCCATACGAGTTAGTCGTTTTGGAAAGTCGATTTGGTGACTTATGGCCTTATGCTCTTTGGTGGTTACTAGAGCCTCTTAAATTGAGTTTGGATTTCTTTGTTTCTTTAACTCGGGATTGTAACTAATTTGTCTAAGTGAAACAGGATGGTGGAGGGACCCGAGCGGTCGGAATCACCGTAGTCCCGATGAGGAGCTTCCCCCTCCTCAGACCATGGCGGAAGTCCTCATGCGGTCGAGCGCAACCGTTCGGAGGACCGCAGAGTGTTGGAGGTCATCGCGAGGAACACCTCCACTCACTCGGTGCCTCTGATCCGGAGGGTGGCCATCGAGCTCGTGGGGGCTTGCGGGTTTCTCCGCTCGACCTCCTACTTTCTCCCGGTCAGAGGACCCCTTGGGCCGACGATCGGTCGCGTCGGTTGAGCGGAAGCTCAGCGTTGCTCGATGCCGGAGCGGGGCGGGCACTTTCGCATCCCATCGGTTGGAGGGTGCGGCACTCTCATGGTGGGAGAATTTCCTCGCCATGCGACTGCGGGACAAGTGGTCTCGTGGGAGGAGTTCGGTCGCCTTTCCGTCGGGCCCATGTCCCCGCCGGCTGATGAAGTGAAGAAGAAGGAGTTCCTTGCGCTCAAGCAGGCGCAAATCGCGTGATCGAGTACCTCCATGAGTTCAACCATTTGGCGAGTGCGCTCTCGCCGAGGTGGCCACCGGTGAGGCCAGCGGAGAAGTTCATGGAGGGCTTGTGCGAGGAGCTACGAGGACAAGCTCTCTATTGTGGACTTCCCGACTTCCGGACCTTGGTGGACAAGGCCATCGTCGCGAGCACAAGGCGAGAGCGTGGGCGAGTCCCGCAAGCGCAAATGGGAGGTCTATCGATGCGCTCGGGCGGCCCGCTCGTTCGTGTTGGGCGGCACCGAGGCCCACTCTCGAGCTTCACGGCGCGAGGCTTTGGCACGGCTCCACATCCTCCGCAGCGGTGACTCGATCACGTGCGCTGCGACCAGCCGCAGTTTGCTCGCGCAACCTGCGGCGGCGTCACTGTTTCTCTTTGCCACAACAAGGGCCACTACGCGGTAGTTGCCTAAGAAAATCTGGGCGGCCCCTCGTCCTAATGGAGGGCGGGCAAGGAGTGGTCACCGCGACCGAAGACCCCGGGCTTGGGGAGCGGCGAGTCAATCATATCTCGGTGAGGAGGCACAGAGGCGCGAACGTGGTGTTAGATGCGCTTCTTGTCAATTTACATCCTGCTCTGATTTTATTTGACTCGAGCCTCGCACTCGTTTATTTCGAGTCGTTTCTTTGTTGATTGTGGGCTTCACCGTGTTCCTTTGGGGATTCCACTACTTATTCGCTCTCGGGTTCGAAATGAGTGACCAGTGCGCGGGATGTTCCTATACACATTGAAGGAGTGGGATTCTTGGCGAGTCTTATTCTACTCAATTGGCGCGCTGGATGTGATCCTTGGCATGGATTGGTTGTCCCGACACTTGGGGCAAATCGATTGTGCCGGAGGATTGTCTACCTCACGATTCTTGGTGAACAAGTTGGGTTTTCCATGATTCGAGAACCCTTTCTCGGTGCACTTGAAGTGGAGCCACTCGGAGATCCAAGATGTTCCTCTGCTTTGTGATTATGTGGATGTATTTCAAAGACTTGCGGGGATGCCTCCGTTCGAGGCTTGGAGTTCGTGATCGAGTTCTGCCCAGATCGCCCGATTTCTAAGCGCCGTCGAATGCCTCCGAATGAGTTGGCGGAGTTGAAGAAGCAACTAGGTGAGCTGCAAGAGAAGGGTTTCATTCGTCCTAGCTCATCTCCTTGGGGTTGTCCACTATTTTTGTAAAGAAGAAGGACAAGACATCTGCGTATGTGTGTTGATTACCGTCCGCAATGAGGTGACGGTAAAGAACAAGTATCCTTTGCCTCGTATTGATGATCTCTTTGATCGGTTGGTGGAGCCAGTGTTCTCGAAGATTGATTTGAGATTGGGCTATCATCGAGTCGAATCGAGTGAAGATATCCCAAGGCGGCTTTCACTACTCGTTATGGTCTTTACGAGTACACCGTCATGTCTTTTGGCTTAACTAATGCTCCGCTTTATTCATGAACCTTATGAATTCAATATTCATGGAGTATTTGGATAAGTTTGTGGTGGTTTTCATTGATGATATTCTTATCTACTCCAAGAGCAATGAAGAGCATCTTGAGCATCTTAAGCTTGTGTTGGGCAAGGCTGCGTGAGCACCAGTTGTATCACGAAGTTCGGCAAGTGCGAGTTACGGTTGAAGCAAGTGGCATTCTTGGGCCATGTTCTTTCAAATAGGTGTAGCGTGGATCCTAGCAAAGTCGGGGATGTCTTTGTCTTGGGGTCACCAAGTCGGTCAGCGATGTGCGGAGTTTTCTTGGTTTGGTGGCTACTATCGCGATTTATCGAGAATTTCTCCAAGATTGCGGCCGATGACCGAATTGCTCAAGAAAGACAAAAGTTTGAGTGGTCCACTGCTTGTGATGTGAGCTTTCAGGAACTCAAGAAGCGGTTGACCTCAGCCCCAGTGCTTGTTCTCCCTGATATTCACAAGAGTTTTGATATCTATTGTGATGCTTCTCGTCAGGGTCTTGGTTGTGTTCTCATGCAGGAGGGCAAGGTTGTGGCCTATGCATCACGGCAGTTGAGGCCTCATGAACTCAACTATCCTACTCATGATTTGGATTTAGTCTGCGTGGTTCATGCACTCAAGATTTGGCGGCATTATCGATTGGTAACCGTTGTGAGGTGTATTCGACCACAAGAGCTTGAAGTACTTGTTCACCCAACGGATCTGAACCTCGGGCAAAGAAGATGGTTGGAATTGATCAAGGACTATGATATGGGCATTCAGTATCATCCGGGCAAGGCCAATGTTGTTGCGGATGCACTCAGTCGGAAGGTGTATTGCAACATGTTGATGCTCCAAGAGCAACAGCCTACCCTCATTTAAATTTCAGCGCCTCAATTTGGGTTTGGTTGAGCACGGTTCTCTTGCTACCTTGGTGTGCGGCCAACCACGTGGACCAAATCAAGGCGCACAAAGATCTGAGATGTGGGTGTGAGCGGATCAGCGTAACATCAAGGATGGGATAGCCAAGTGCTTTTCGGAGGATGAACATGGCGTTGTATGGTTTGGGCGGCGTCTTGTGGTTCCTAAGGTCATGGAGTTGCGGGACTTGATTCTCCGCGAAGCCCATTATTCTCCTTTGTCTATCCATCCGGGGCTACCAAGATGTATCAGGACCTTCGTCGAGAGATTTTGGTGGACCCGTATGAGCGGAGATTGCGGGTTCGTTGCGAAAGTGCGGCGTGTCTTTGTCGTGTGAAGGCGAGCATCGGCGACCAGCGAGTCTTCTTGACCTTTGCTGTGCGAGAATGGAAGTGGGATTATGTTGGTATGGATTTCATCACGATGCGCCCGTACTTCATCAGGGAAGGGCGCCATCAGGTTGTCATTGATCGGTTGTGAAGGTGGCCCATTTTACGCGGTCGTACCAACCTCGGTGTCGGTCGGTTGGCGGATCTCTATGTATCCCACATTGTGTGCTGCATGGTGTGCCACGAGCGATTGTGTCGGACCGTGGTTCTCTTTTACTTCTCGGTTTTGGCATCGATTGCGAGAGGCCATGGGGACACGTCTTTCTTTCGATTCGACTTACCATCCTCGGGCGATGGTCGACGGAGAGAGTCAACAGTCTTGGAGGACATGCTTGAGCTTGTGTCCTTTCTTATGGGAAGAATTGGGAGAAGTGCCTTCCGTTTGCGAGTTCTCCTACAATAACGACTTTGAGCTAGTCTTGGCATGGCACCATTTGAGGCTTTATATGGGAGGAGGTGCAGAACCCCATTGAACTGGTCGGCGGTGGCGGCGGTTTTGGTCGAACTTGATCAACGAGGCGAAAGTCGAGTTGGTGATTCATGAGCATCTGCGTCGCCCCGATCCGAGCGGAAGAGCTATGCGGATCGCCGTCGCCGTGAGTTGAGATTTGAGCCCAATGACTTTGTGTATCTCAAAGTCTCACCATTGAAGGGCCATCGCGTTTGGCAACAAGGGCAAGTTGGCTCCCGATATGTTGGGCCTTATCGCGTCATCGAGAGAGTGGGAGCTGTTGCTTATAGGCTTGAGTTGCCGTGACACTTGAGGGTACATGATGTGTTCCATGTGTCCCAATCGAAGAAGTGTCTCCGCGTCCGAATGAGGAAGCTCCTTTGGAAGGTCTCGATGTACAAGAAGACTTGACCTACGCGGCGTCCTTTCGCATCCTTGAGGAAGTGAGCGGAGAACAAGAAACCGTTCCATCAAATTTCTTAAAGTCGATGGGCAAATCATTACGAAGATGAAGCAACTTTGGAGCGAGAAGATCGTCTCGTGCAGATTACCCTTCCTTCTTTTAAGAGTGAACTAAATCTCGGGACGAGATTCTTGTAAGGGGGGGAGATTTGTAACATCCCAAACTTTGATTTATGTTCTAAATGTAATTTGTGAGGATAATTTAAAACTTTTGTTGCCTCATGAGTCATTTGGAAAGTTTCTAGAATTATTCCCAATAATTTCCTAATTAAAAGAACCATATTTCTTTAATGGAAATTGTTGTCGCTAAAATTTTCAAACCAAATTTTGTGATTATCCTCTGGGAGTATTTTTCCTAAGTTCTTGGGTTGATGGGTGACCCCTCTGAAAAGTTTCACCATTTTTAGAAGTTGTTGGAATATTTTTGGAGACAAGTCAAACATAAAGAGCATACACTTAAAATAATTTTTGGGAAGAATTTACTTCAAGTGAAACTCTGGGAAATAATTTATTTACATCTTATAATAATTATCATGAATAAATATAATTGTTCCAAAATTTTTGGAGCTAAACTCAATCCACATAAAATTCAAACTTGCTTCAATAACCTATTGTAAGTTTGAATTTAAAATTAGGCAAAAAAAATCATGAACAGTGAGGTTTCAAAATTTTTATGGGTTCTAGACCATCCCAGGAACCTCTGTGAATTATTTCACAATTTTATGAAATTTATTTCTATTTTCTAAGCTTTGGTCAATCTAGAAATCAAGAAAATCAATTCTGGTCAAACCTAACCCTAACCCTCGGACTCATCACTGTTCCTCGGGCTCGGTCTGTCTCGGCGAAACGACTCAGCCTAACCCACTAAGCGCACCGCGTGCGAGCCGTCCGATCGTGTGTCAACGATCCCGATCGCGTACCGCTTCGGCGGAGTTTAAAATCCCACGCGTGTTTGTCAGCCTTTGGATCTCGATCCAACGGTCCCTAGTGTTTCACTTAAAGACTGACCTCACGCGCGCCCGTGTGTCTCGACTACAGGCCCGCTGTCGACATCATCGTCTACCTCGCTGACTCGCGCTCAGAGCTCGCCTGCCACGCGCCCGAGCTGCTCTGCCCAGCTCCGTCAACGCCGTCAATCCACCGCCCCTCCGAACCAATCTCTGAGCATCTCCGTTCCTTCCCGTTGCCAACTCCGTCACTCTCGCAGGATAACACCCCCCCTCGGCCCTCCATTTCACTCATTCTTCCTCTCGAGTGAGGAAGAAGAGGCTGTCGAGCTCCTTTTCTCGTAAGCCTTCCCGGGTGCTCCTTATCGGTGTTGTGGTTTATGCCGTTTCCACTTTTGCTTATCGGGAGCTCCTTTTTGCCTGTAGCTCGGGTCCATCTTCGTGCCCTACTTGATCGCAGCGGATCGGTGGCATTCCCGAGCTCTTTCGTCTCCAATAGGTATGGACCTCGATCGTTCGCGTCCTGCCGTGCCTTGGTTTCTGCGCATTAACCCTCAATCCATTTGGTAATGCACGAAGCTTGGTGATTCGAGGTTTTGCTCATTTCGGCCGTGTTGCAACCGTTCATTCCCACTTGATTCTCGTAAGCATCTTGCCGATTTCGCTCTTGTAGCTTCCTATCTCGGTTCTTGCGCCTCTCGATGACCCTCGTGGTTGGTTTCGCTCAGTCCTACGTCCCCATTGGAGCTCTTTCGGCCTCATCGTCGTCCTCGGCTCGGCGAGACTCCTCGACTCCCGACCTCCCGTCGATCTGGTAGGCCTCGGTGACCTCTCTAGTAGCATAAGCGCGTTAGTTAACTAGGAAGCGAACCAGGTCGCGTAGTGCGTTTGCCGTATGGGCGCGCCGTTTAGCTCTAGCTCGCCGCCCGATGCGGCCGACCTAACCCTCATGACCTCTTGCTTCGCAGTGCGCGTACTATTGCGAGTCATCCCAAACCTTAGTTCAGCGGCCGTGGACTTCATCACCGGCGAACCGCGGGAAGCTCGCCGCCACGCTCTGTTGTCGGGCGCGTCAGGCAAAAATCTGTAGCGGTCATTAGGTTAGCGGTAATGCCGGTTTAGCGCTAATGAGTCTATTACATGTGGGCCTAGACGTTTAAGTGATAGTGTATTTTGTAGGTTTACGTTTCTTTTGTTTTGAAAGCGTATTCTCGATGCGCTTTCGTCCTATTGCGGTGAGCCAAGCCGCGTGGACCGAGTCAAAGTGACGCCGGGCCGCCGTCGACCATTGTGGCTAGGTAGTGCTCGGTGAGAATAGGTGTTATGGCTTTAGAATTTCAGAAATGGTTTATAGTCGAACTAAAAATCTTGTTTAACTTCAAAATGCATAACTAAATCATTATAACTCCAAAATGATTGAATCCACTTCTGTAATTTTGTTTTCTCTTGATCTTGCTGCTAAAAATAGTTTTGAGTATGTATCTGTTTGAGAAAATATTGTTTTAGGAATTAAACCTTTAACTCCTTTTCTTTGCAAAAGAAAAAGGTTGACATGTTGTACAATGTGTAACTAATTCATTTTAGCTCCAAATTTGTTGAATCAAATTTTGTTAGCTTCTACAGTAGGTGTACTTTAATCTAAAATTGGTTGGAATCATGATCTTTATTCAGAAATCACTTTTATCGAAAGGTCTTTAGGACTAGTTTAATTAAGGTTCTAACAAATTCTTTATATTGAAAAATGCATAAGTATTTCTCTGTAACTCCAAAACAGTAAACCCAATTTTGTTAGAAACTTTGGTTAGTGTAGTTTTATGGAAAATTAGATGTATGCATGTTGCTGTTTCTAAAAAATCATGTTTTGCATGTAACTTGTGTACTACTTTTATGACTTAGAAAGGTCATAAGTAATGCATTTTAACTCCAAATTGTGCAAACTCAATTTTGCTAACTTTAGGATGTTATTATCTATCTACTATAAAAATTCCAAGTTCATAATGTTTCTGGAAATTCGTGATATGGACAGTAGCATCAATTAATTAGTTTTGAATTTTAAAAGCTTAAGAAAATGGTTTAGGCTATATCTTTTGCATGCCTAGTCCAAATGGAATGATTTTTGTTGGTAAGTTTATCTAAAATCATACCCTTGCTTCTGTATGAATTTCAAGTGATTTGGATGATTTTGGTTTTGAGGTTCTTTCGGTGATCTTCGCTCTTATTGGTTTTGTCGGTTGTTTTCGCTCTTTCGCTTAGGTTTCGACATTTGCGGTGACCACGAGACGACCCTCCACAACAGGTTGAGCAACAGCAGCAAGGCAAGCGGTTTGACCATTTTAATCCCATTTATTTTAAGTATTTATTTTGTTTGCAACTCACGATGTATGCATTGCTACCTTGTGTTAAACTATTGTCGTTAGTTTACCTAGTAGATGCATTTCCTTAAGCAAATGTCTATCCTCTACTACCATGAGCCTAGGTTATTGCTGTGATTAAAGTTCGTGGATGAGCTCTTGTCACTTAGTAGTTGCGAATTAAATGCTTAGCCATGCTTAGTTCCTAGAAATGGGCGGTTATCGACTTGTCGATAACCTTGATCTATGAAACTTATTATGGTTATTGATTTTCAGCCTTGTGCCATGTCTACTTATGAAAACTAAAACTGAAAATAAAAATGATTTAGACTTGGGCACAATGGTATGATGGTGTGATTGTGGGGTGTGACTGGAATGGTGCCCGAGTCAATTAAGGACCGAACATCTTGGGAGTATCTGTTATCCGAGTAATTTGTGCGTGCTAACCACACTAGAGGGTATGGGACCTCTCTTGACTTAGTACTTTGGCGGGTATTGGCTACGGGTCGCAGGGAGTCGCAGGAGGGATGGCGTTGGGAGCATTGTAGTGCCCGAAAGACTTCACCCGTGATGGGATTTGTTGTCTTTCGGCTTGCAATGTAAGCGTATGGGTTTTCATCCATACGAGCGGCTCGTAGTTAATACACAATATTGGAAAACGTCTCGTAGGACTTAGCCGTGCCGGCATACCTTCGGAAGTGTGCTTTGTGGCTTAAAGCGGTATGAAGTGTGGGTACATTGGTACACCTGCGAGGTTAAAACTATTCGAATAGCCTCGTCTAGGTTATGGACACGCTTGGGTAAGCTTTCAAGAGTTAGACTAAAACCTTTTAATTAAAAATTGATGGGTGGTACGAATCGGGGATTCGTGCTATGTTGTGGTGGCTATTGGGATAGTCACTTCCAGGTGGTTACTTGTATGTATCGTTATTACGCTTTTATGTTGACAACAAAATAGATTTGCAAACTTGCTTTCAAATGTATTACATTATTGCAAATAAAGTTGGCTTTGTGCAAAATGAGACATCGACCTCCACCTAAATAAGCTTGCATGTAGATATGAATAGGTGCATTATTCCACACGTCGGTCTTGCGGGTACAAAGACAATCTTTGTACTCGATTGCTATGCTTAATTATTTTGTTGCAGAGGGCGAAGGTGAGCTTGAGGGCCTCACTTTTGTGAGTGTGTTGTGGTAGCTAGGGCGACTAGCTTAGCGGCCCGGTCGGTTGCCCTGTGGTTGTATGGCTAACCTGGTCGACTTTTGTTCTAGCCATCTTATGGCGCTTTTGCTTCATTGTCATTCGTGTTTATGGTTCTATTTGGCGGTCGGCCCTCTTTGTAATAACTTTACTTTATGTATGTCGTTGATGAACTTAGTGATGTATGTGTATGGAAATGATGTGTAATTTTGTGATGATGTGCATATGTTGCAATTAGGAAACATATGCCCATCGAGGCTTAGAATGCTTAATTAGTAATGCTAGAACCGGTTGGAGGTTAAGCGTTACTAGTTAAATATTGCAGGTCCTCACATGCGACCGGGGAACAAAGGTTTCCCGAGTCCTCCATTAAGCGCTCGAATTTACAAAACTCTCTCTCATGTAGTTTCATACGCATCGCGTAGCATCGATCCAGTTGTCATCGTCGACCTATCGTCATCAAAAACACGATCCACATCCGGCATATCGTTGACTTCCTCGTCGATGTCATCATTATTAACTTCTGTATAATCTGCTCTTCACCGTGGTGGTCCAACATGTATACCCTTTTTGAAACCCCTTGAATCAAGTGCCCTACGATCTGCGGGGGTTGTTAAAAATCTTGATTATCGCAATCAATGCATGGGCGGTACATAAATTCTATCCCTTATTCAAGATATCTGCTCCGCGGCTCTTTTAAAAGCAATCACGCCATTAATGTACTCTTCACTCACGGTTACGCACTGTACATCGATTCGGTCCATCTACGCTACACATGTAACAATTAGTAGTGTTAAATTATATTAATAAGCTGCAAATCGTTACTCCTCCTATTAGCACAAATCGTTACTCCTCCTATTAAGCAAATATAAAGAGTTAAAGATCGTTACCCTCGAAGCTCACGACGAAAATTCCTAATATCATGAGATTCCTCACTTGTCCTTCTCCTTGGGCCAATGAGCAGGGCAAGAGAGCCACGATCGAAATACACCACTTATCCCACTCACAAAACACTCATTCACAACACCCAAACCGAGAGCTACCACCAAAGCCTCACAAAGCAAGCATGCATGCAAGCCAAATGACCATAAGTTGCTAGGGCAACCCACAACCAAGAACAAGGCAAGCCAAATAAACAAGCCTCCTACACCAACACAGAGCAAAAGCTTCTCAAGCCCCTCTATTCCAAAGAAGAGATCGGGCGCTAGGCGGGGGCCTCTGTCGGGTCTTTATATTTATAGGGTGAAATATCACGAGCGGTTCTTATTTCCAACCGCTGCGTGATACGAGTATATCACAGACGGTTCTACACAAACCGTGCATGTTGAACTTTCATAGGCGGCTCCATGTGGAACCGTCATGATATACTCAATATCACGAGCGGTTATACTTATTAACCGCTCGTGATATGGAGAATAACGAGCGGTTCCACATGGAGCCGTCAGTGATGGTCAACCTGAGCGGTTAGTGAGAGGAACCGTCTGTGATAATATATTATCACGAGCGGTTCTTTATTCAACCGCTCGTGATAGCGCATCTGATTTGCCCGATAATAATTAGATGATAAAAAGACCATATCATCACGAGCGATAAAAAGACCATATCATCATAGACAAAAGACCATATTTACATCACGCAGACGGACAATAGGCGCCTTATCGTTTACATCACGCATTTATAAAAAAGGATGAGCGATCCTATCTTAGTCTTCAAATCTTCGTACGCATTCTCGTCGGCCGGTGGGAGCGGGATCACCGATTGTCTCACCAAACGCCTCCACGTGACCTTGCACGCTCAATTTCCTCTTGTAGATGTTCGGACTCCGTAATCAAGTCCCATATAGCCCGAGGCCATCAACCTGGTCTCCACGGTCTCGGCTAAGCGGACCCGCTCTCTGCAATGTCGATGTCGTCCTCGACTCTCTGGGCTGCATCCTCAGTGCGGACCAAAGAGTTCCATAGGACAATCTCCACGACGAGGTTTACTCGCGGATCTTTGGAGAGCCTCGCCCGTCTGTTGGAGGAGGAGGAGCTCAATCGACCGATGAGCGCCGTTATGGTCTCCGGTAGATGGGAGGGTCTACAGCGGATTGCATTGCGAACGGGCGCCTTGTTCGCGGCTTGGGCGAGTTGCGATCGAGAGAGTGCAGTACACAACCAAAATGTAGGCGATCTGTGGGGCGAGAGAGGAAGCCATTTGGAATTTGTGGAGAGAGGGGATGATCAAGGAGCTTAGAAATCCCTTTGATAAGGGTTGTCTATTTATATAAAAGTGGAGCGAGAGACGAAGAGACACTCGCGCGGAGATGAAGGGAATGAGATCCATAGCACGAGCGGCTCTATAATGGATCCGTGCGTGATATATTATCACGACGGCTCTATTAATGAACTGCGAGATATCATCAATATCACGAGCGGCTCTATTTAAGCACCGTGCGTGATAATATCACGAGCGGTTTGCTTAAAGAACGTCTAAGATATCCTCAATATCACGAGCGGTGCCAAAGAACCGTGCGTGATATTGAGATATCTCGAGCGATTCTTTAAGCAAACCGTCGTGATATTATCGCGACGGTGCTTAAATAGAGCCGTCTGTGATATTGATGATATCTCGAGCAGTTCATTAATAGAGCCGCTGTGATATTCTTTATCAAAAGCGCACCTAGGGTTTTGCTCTTTACTCGTCGCCGTCTCCTCGCACCCTTAGGCTCGCGCGCTCTCTCGGCTCCTCTAGGGTTCGCGTTCACCTCCCAGCCGTAAGACCCACGCCGCCCCTTCATCGACAGCGCTGCCTCGCCTCGGCGCGCGGCCTCCTCCCGTGTCGGCCTCCTCCCTCTGCACGGCCTCCTCCCGTGTTGGCCTCCTCCCTCTGCACCGGCCTCCTCCCGCGCCGTCCTCCTCCCGCGCCTCTCCCTCCTCCCGCGTCGGCCTCCTCCCTGCACCGGCCTCCTCCTTGCACCGTGAGTTGTTGTGCGGCATCCTCTGTGAGTATTCCTAAAGATCGCAAATTGATCGATGGGCTTTGTTGACATGCTCTGTGATGAACTCTGTCTTATCACGAGATTGAATGTGATAGTTAGTTGATTCTTGAGCTCTATTGTACAAATTACTTACTCTTGTCAATTTCATATCTTTGTTAATTTGTTACTTTCGGTTGAATGCTAGTTATCACAGACGGTTGAATGCATCCGTCAATTTGATATCTTGTTAGTTCATTCATGAGCTCTATTGTATTGAGCGAACCCTCTGTGATGTGACTTTGATAGTCTTTGATAATGTGGTAGAAATTGATCGGTGGGCTTTGTTCAGTTCGCTCTGTGATGAACTTTTCTCTTATCTTGAGATTGAATGTGATAGTTAAGAGATCATTTTCTGATATGATTGAGATCATTTGTGATTAAGCAAAGTATTGTTTAGAGCTCATAGTTTGAATTTATACTATCATATTCATTTAATGAAGAGTATAGACAATAGGATTGAGATGGCAAAGACTTGTTCTTTGCAACTCTCCTACGAGAGCACAAACTACCATCAATCCTTCTTTATATATTATACGTTTGTGCATCATTTTCGGTTAAGTTGAGTAAATGCGCTTGAATCGTCGATTAGAGCTTACGCATATTGCTTCGTGCATATATAGATAGCAAGTGGCGACATGGCGTCCGCACCATCTTCGCGCCGTGCGGATCTCCGAGAAAAGTGGTGCGTCGCGAGATGGCGGAGGAACATCGAGAATTCCTCGGGCATAATGGCCGTCCACGGAGGTCAATGCCAATGGGATCCCCGTGAGTCCCCAAAGCGGGCGAGATTCGAACCTTGTGCGGGATACTTGGAAGGGAGCGGGTCCCCATCACCACACTGAGCCGACACCGTGTCGGATGTTCGGAGAAGCCACCGTGGGACGGTTTTAAAATCGTTCACTTTCGGCCGCGGAGACTGGCGCGCGTGGAGCACGACAGCGTTGCTCGATCGGAAGGCGTGGAGGACCTTCAAGAGCGTGCTTGTCACAAGGTGCGTGAACACGGGTGAACGCCCTTCACGGCGTATAAATTCTTGTCGCGGGATATATGGGGCGCCTTTGTGCAAATGAAGACGGCGCCAATTTCTTGAGGAAAGTGCGGCGCACAAGGCTCTCGGACACTTAACACTCACCCCACAAACTCGGCACTTGCTGGCACGCGGGTAAAACCGCGCAATGGGCGGCGGAGGACGCGAGCGAAACAAGGCCATTTGTTGAGATCACGGACTAGCGCTCTCTCACGGTTAAGGCGAGGGCATCGATTCGTCTTGAGCGAAATCTCTTTCACAAACCCGCAGACCGGATGTGGCCAACCGTGTAGTAAATGTCTTGAACTACCTAGTTGTTAATAAGTCTATAACTTCATAATGTATATAATAACATGATGACCTCTTGTAGCAAGAATTGAGTTCCGCATGTTCGAATGCTCCTTCCAAGCGAGCGGGGAGAAGGATATACTAACTACGGCCTGGGAAACAAGGAGCACCGGGTCGCACGCGAGGCAAAGGGGTTAACGTATCTTGGAGGATGGATTCCCGCACGACTCTTGCACGTATAGGAGCGAGGAAGAGATCCAAGGCGAGTGCGACACGTTGTTGGAACATGTGCTTACTTCAAAATTTGAAGGAAGAGAACGGGTGCTTCTTGCAAAATTTGAAGAAAGATAGCAAGATTGTAGGACCAAGTGAATCAACTACTACTCCTCAACAACGATCGCGAGCCGCC
This sequence comes from Ampelocalamus luodianensis, assembly GCA_036346255.1. Lineage (NCBI taxonomy): Eukaryota > Viridiplantae > Streptophyta > Magnoliopsida > Poales > Poaceae > Ampelocalamus > Ampelocalamus luodianensis. Next base: position 15,746,796 of record CM070633.1, read on the forward strand.
CCGTTGTTTTGGTGGCGATCCTCCTCAACATCGGAGTAGCGTCGCGTCCACGCAAAATTGTGAACACGATGATGTCCAATTACCTATCGGCGACATCAAGGTAATGTACATCTCGGAATGCTCCAAAGATAGACTGTGGGCGCCTTAGCTAATTGCGTGTCGTTTTGTAGGAGCCGACGACTTGCACACTCCAAGTGAGGATGGTTGGGATGTCTATTGAGGTCGGGCGGGGTGGTGTATCCATGCAATGAAGGGATAGTGCGACACGGTGCCCGGTGGCGCAGGTTACGCCGAGGTCAGTGGACATGGTACATGATAATTTTAGGGCCGTCCGTGGAGATTCGCCCGAACAACGAAATCATAACACTAGGGGATGCCTGTCGTTTTATTCGGTGGCCAAAGAAGGACATCGCCTGGACCTGCGGTGCCGCCTCAACCTTCGATGACTCCACCCAACCATCTCCACACGACCATGCCCCTCAATTCAACTTTTGAAGGACATCGTCCCGGACCTGCGATGCCGCCTCAACCTTTGATGACTCTACCCCAACCACCTCGACACGACCATGTCTCTCCAGGACCCTCCATGACGCACCTCAACCTTCGCTTGAAGCCCGCCTCGCCGGTTCCGTGGAGAAGACACGAGCGAACAAAAAAGTGTGCCGCCGTGACGGTTCGAGTCGTCGGCGGAGGAAGGCGCGTGGCGCGCAAGTCGTTCGGGACAAATCGAAATCGAAGAACATTAAGGCGCTTCGCCTCCTAACCCTAAGAAATACTCTTTGGAAGTCCGTTGGCGGCGAGCACGATGATAGCCTCTGCTGGATTAGGTTGTCGAGTTTGCATAGCGGCACTTGAAGAAGACCAAAGAGAAGGGTGCGCGATGGAATCACCATCGGATACGGAGGACTATTTCCTCCACGAGCCCCCCTTCATCGTGGGCTTCGCGACTTGTTTGACCTATTCAACCTCAAAGCCCTCGATGCCTCACTTCTACGATCTTTGGACATCGTAAGTGTGTACAATCAAGTTCTACATTCACGTACATTCACGTAATATAACAACTCATTGCTTATGTATAGATACATGATTAAAACTGCCCGGCGATTGAAAGAACCGGTGGGTTTCCTCGACCCACACGTGGTCTCTGAGCAAACCATCTTGGCGAGCGCATCCTCGTCGAGAAATACATAACGGCGGGATTGCTTGCTCAAAACTACGTGGACTACATAATGGTGCCCTACAACGAGTAAGTGCTTCACTACTTGCTATACAAATTTCATTTGTACTTTATCATGTGATATGAACTTAGGTTTAATGACTATAGCGACATACATGAGTAGGCATCACTGGATCCTTCTAGTCATTATACCAAAGAGGAATCAGGTACTATACCTTGATTCCCTAATGAAAAAAGGCCACGACTTCACCCTTGTGCAAGAAGTAGTCGAGGTGTGCTCATTTCCTCCATACATAACTCTATTGTAGTCTTCCTTCGTTTGAAATGGCCGAGGTTAACTTTTGGAAACATGTAGGTCGTTCATCTCCTATATTGCCGAGGAGGGCTATACAAGGAACGAACGCCACACTTAATCACGGGACGCGATTTCCGTGCGTGCTACAACACAATAATCCTATATCATACTTAGTAATAATGCGTCTCGAACCGACTATACCTATATATGTAATTCTATTTTTCGATTGCATGACAAAAAGCGAAAGAATGTGCATTCTCGTTTGCCATCATATGCGATTCTCATGAGTGCTAGGTTGCGGATCCGAGGTTGGTCAATCTCTTAATAATTGCTAATTATAAATTTAAATATATATGTGTAACACTTTACTCTTGTTTGTAAGTTTTGAATATAGATTTAGATTCACTCGTTGAAAAGAGATCTCGGATGTTCGAGGGAGGCTCGCACCTTCATCACGACGGATATCATTGCGCCAGCGGAGAGTTTCACTCTTGAGCGACCTTGAAACAATTAATATATTTGATATAGTTGAAATTCACTTTGAATAGTTGTGATTCAATGGTAAACTTTGGGTTGTCACTTTGGGTTGTATGACAATATTTTACGAGCGAGTTGATATTACAATGTTTGGTTGTATTTGATATATGTTCGTTTGTATGACAATGATCACTTTGGGTTGTCAACGATTGATATACGTGATGTATCTATTTTACTGCTGCTTATTTTGAGAGGGCATGGCTAGCAATCCCGAGGCTAGCGAAATTTTTAAAAATAGTTATCTTGAAATAACTATCACGACGGTTTATCAATCAAACCGTGCGTGATATGTATAATCGAGCGGCTCTATTATATAACCGTCATGATATACACGTATCCCGAGCGGTTCGTAAATATAACCGTGCGAGATATCCTTTATCACGAGCGGTTCTATTTACGAACCGTGCGGGATATATGTATATCACGACGGTTATATAATGATAACCGTCAGGATATGTATATCATAGACGGTTCGTAAATAGAGCCGTCGTGATATGCGTCTATAACGACGGTTCTTGAATAGAGCCGTGCGTGATAATTAGATATCACGACGGTTTTATAATTAGAACCGCTGCGTATTTATGACTTATCACGACGGATGTTTAACGCTGCGTGATAACCGCACTTATCACGAGGCGTATAAAAACACGGGCGGTTGGGCGTGCGTGATGACTGACCGAACCGCTCGTGATGAGGTGTGTGTAGTAGTGTTGATTTGGAGACAAAAAGAGTTTGTGCTCCTATTCACCCCCCTCTAGTCGCCATTTCGGTCCAACAATTGGCCATGAGACACTTTATTAGTATGATGATTTATAATTAGAGCTTGATATTATTGCTTAGCGTTAGTTGATAGGTTGGAGTTGATTATTCATTCAATAGACTTGTTTTGATTAGTTTTGCTTTGATCTTGATTTATTATATTGCCATGCTTCCTATGAATTAATAATCCATGATTGTCTTATCGTTATACTCGTGTCAATGTGACCCGTATATGGGTTTTACCATTGATATGCTTGCTGTAATTTATTATTAATTGATGTTAAAATTGTTAGTTAGTGTAGTTTAGTGGCATTCCGGATTCCATGTTTGACAAGGTGTTACAAGTGCTCAGTGGAGTACCTCTCCTAATCCTCGGGCCGGGAAAAATAGAAGAATTTCTAGGTACAACAGTGATGCCGCAGCCTTGGCCACCACCTACTTGTCCAAATTTCAGAGATTTGCTTGTAAAGGTGCACAAAGTGCCTAGGCACGTGGCAGATATGCCCCTTAGGTGGGTGGTGCTGCAACCACCATGGCTACCACCTTGGCCACCTGACCAAGCAATTGGTGTGAAAAGTATGGTTGTTGAGATGGGAATGTTACCTAAAAATTCCACCCAGAGTGCGTTACTGCTGCATCAACCATGGTCACTACCTACTCCAACAGCACTGATCAAGATGAGTTATCCAACCCCACTGTAGATAGTTGAGATGAAGTCATAGCCACCACCTAGACGAGGAAGTTTTCTGCTGATCAGTTTAGTTACAGGTAATCAAGATGAGTTTGGTGCAGTTCTCAAACACCATTTGGACAATTTGCTTGTTGTGCAAAATTCCTCAAATCAGCATGAGTGGAAGTCACCTTAGCTATTACTAGTGTATCCGGTCATGGTGATCAACAATTGCAATGCTTCCTGTTGGACCGAAAAGGCAACTAGAGGGAGGGGGGTGAATAGGAGCACGATCTCTTTTTCTCCCTAATTGAATTCAATACGAATCTCACTCCAATAGCGATGAAAGCTATGAAGATCAATCAATCATGCACAGCGGAAGACTTGTATTGAATCCAATCAAAACCCCGAAGCAAAATCTTCAAAAACATAAAAACTCAAAACCTAAATGAGTTGGGCGGTCTGACCTCCAACTAGAAATCGGTCTGACCTTTGGAAATCGGTCAGACCTCTCAATACATGGCGATCGGACCTCGTGCCATTGAATAGTGAAATCAGCCGAAAAACCAAAACGCAAATTGATCTAACTTTTGATTCGTGCGTCCAAACTTCGTGAAACTTGACACACACCTTCCTAAGGATGTCAGGAACCTATTCCAAGCAACGATCGTGAAGATCCTTGCCAAAGTTCAGACCTTTTCCCGTTTGTGTGAAGGTGGGTCAAAAACCGAGTCAAGAACGAAATATGATATAGAAACTTGCTCGTGGGTGATTGATGACCAAGAAGACCCTAGATGGGTTCCCACATGTTGCAGCAAGTTAGATCATAGCAAGAAACCAACCAAAAACTCGCGGATCAAAGAAAGACTCAAAATCACCAAATAGAGAGAAAGAAAGCAAATGAACTCATCTTTGAGAGAACTTTCTTTGGATTGATTTGATATGGTATTGGTTTACAGCCACTCCATCAATGGAGGACAAAGACTCAATACATGAGCACGAAATCAAATCCAACTCTCTAGAACCCTAACCTCCAACTATCAACTCCCTAAGCACACAAGCAAAAACTAGGGTTTTCAAGTAATGAAAAGGGTTTTTAGGGTGCAGCCACCTCCCTCCTCTATTTATAGTGGAGGCCTAGACCTTCTAGAAGAGTTTCCCTAATGGGCTCCCGTTAAGGTCCAAAACAAACGGGTCACACACGCACGCATTTTAAAGCGCCATCTTCATCTCCTCTTGACCTAATCCGCTTCTCCACGCACCGTCTTGCGCCACGGGTTGGCAAAAGGTCACCAAGGCGGTATTTGGTAAGATTACCAAAATACCCCTTCTCGGTCCTTCTCCGAAGACCAAGTCCAGATTGTGCGGCACTCCGCTTGTTCGCCACGTGTAGGTTGATCCAACGGCTCATCATGTCGGCAAGTCTCTCCCATCCGGCTCCCACCGAAACCACCATGGTACTTGCACCGACCCCGCCGCTTGATCCAACGATGCACCGAATCGCCTGTTCGATCACCTTTGTCCATCTTGCACCATGCTTGAGTCCATTGACCTCACTCGGCATCGTCGATCGTTCTGAACCTCGACTCTCCAAGCCTAGTCCGATCATCCTCACCGTTGACCGTCGTTGACCACCAAGCAACCTGCACAACAATAGACAAGCAAATCGAAATCGGGAACAAGTTCTTCACAACTTGACCCACGTTAGTCAAAACATGCATCATGCAACACAAATGCAATGAAACCCATGAACTTGACCTATCAAGCAACCATCGTCGCCACACGGGCCGACGACTTAAGTGAAAACCGGTCAGACCGCCACCCTTGGCCGGTCTGACCGCCCCTTCCGGTCTGACCGCCAACCAACGGCCGGTCTGACCGCTCCCCAGGGACTTAGCCAAAATTTCAACTCTGAAATCCGCAACCTCTCTGGAAATTTCAAACGAATAGAACTTTTGCTTGGAGGCTCCAAAAATTATGGGACCAAGAGTAGTAGAACCTCCTCTCCTGCCTACACCCTCTATTTTTGGCTCAGCTCCAAAATCCAAACTTCACTTAATGGTAGTGCGATCGCTCCAGGTGACGGTCAGACCACCACACTGGCCGGTCCGACCGCCCGCCGCGGTCGGACCGCCACCGCTCACTAGCAAAACGGCCCAAGACAGGACCGGTCTGACCGCCACCATGGCGGTCGGACCGCCGAGACCGACAGGCCCGAACTTTGCGAAAACTCGTGTTTTCGCAAACCTTCAACGTCATTGCCAATTGTCACATCATCCTAAGATCATGAGCATATCCCCATGATATCCACACTTCCTGTAGAGAGTCAAACCATGGGAATTTTCTTCAAGGCAATGCCATGGCTAGGCATCATGTACAAAATTCTAGTGAGCTAACACTTAGAGCGGCAGAGGTAGAAAGGCTTATATGTCTCTGTTGCATGTGTAGCACTCAGCCGCATACTTTTGGCATGGTGTTACTAGAGTCTAAACAGTGGTATCATGAGAACTGCAAGTAGATTCCAGTTGCTGTTAGTGCAGACGTGAGAATTCTTTTGGATTATATTAGGCTGATTTTTAAATATGGTTACAAGGAAATGATAACATGGGCAATTGCAATGTGGGAGCAATATCTTGGGCACATGCTAAACCTAGATGTCCTTGAAGGATTTAGAGTTTGTCAATAGGAAGTTGCAGGAGAAGGCTCAACCTATTGCCTCTTACATGACTGGAAATATGCCCCATTCTTGCTTCTAGTGCAAACTGTGCTCTTTTGTTTAATGCGATAACCATGGAGTGTTTGAGTTCTTGGCACCCGACAAGATCAAACCACAACATGGAGCCATTTGCCACAAGCTTGAAGTATTTGGCAGTGGTGCTAAGCTGACATCTCTCCTTCTAAAAATCCTTATTGCGCACGAATTACAATTGTCATGTGATCCTGGTGGCCTAGAAATTGTCATCGTGAGTGTGCAACTGCCAAGGAGCATGCTTGCTATTGTTGTTCAAGTGAAAGTGAGCCACCGAAGCTGGAAAAATAAATGCATCAGTCAAATATTACAGTTCAGTGGAGATGATCTCAGAAGCAGCGACGTGTTTCATATCCTGAACAAGTTGTAGATCAAGTCCAGAGCAGCCACTTGGGATTCCCTCACCGTAAGCTTTCGGGCATCCATGCTAATAATGTTGATGGAATCATGACCTTGCTCATGGTATTACTGTTCGCCAAGGAGTTGCAGTTTCCTTGGGATTCAGGTGGTGTCAACTCCGTCCTGAACTTGGTACCATTGATTGTATGGATCTCAAGTTCAGCCTTTGGTGATCCCTGTGGAGTACACTGCTTCAGTGGTTTCCACGGCTTGGGACAAGCCGCGATATGGACTATGGGATCGCTGGGCTAGCTTTGTGGCCCATGGTGGACAGCTGTGGTGGCTTTAAAAGAGAGCAGAAGCTAAGTAGGAGGGAGCGAATAGAAATGGAATTGGCTATTGCCTTCCTCCTGCTCCCTCCACTCCTCTGTCTACTCCCTGTATTTCCTTCCTTCTTGCTGCCGATCCCGGATTCCCTGCTACTCCCAGTCTCAACTCTGTCCAATTCCCACTATTACTCTTCAATTATCAGTGTAATTATTACCAAGGCAGGAATGTGACAGAAATCTTCAGGATAGTGACGCCTGCCTGAGACATCACTCTGTCGTGCGCTGAACTCCCTTCTGAAAGCATCGCATATGGTCTCTTCCGTAGTTGCTGGCCTGGTGCCGCCGAGCCGGGCCACCACCACGGATTCCTCCCAGAGCTTTTGCTCGTTCTCCAGTTGCAGGGTGTTGTTGAAGACACAGCTATCTTCCTCATGCCTCATGTTGGCTGCGCATAGGTTTGCCATGTCCAACGGGGGCAGCTCAGCAGGCGGTTGGCTTCGGGCTGAGAGGTGGGTGGTGTCTGGCGGTTCGCAGCATGCACGGGTTGTGGAGGTGAGGCTGGCGGTGGGCAACTGGAGATAGGATTACAGGCGGAGACGACACACTCGTGCTTTGTGACCACTACGAAGGCACCAGTACCACACGCATTTTGCTGGGTCTTGAGATTGCTCTGTGCTCTCTCTGAAGCATGGACTTGCGGATCTGGGAAGGAGGAGGATTGGCATAGTCTGTATTGAAGCTATCAATGTAGAAAATCTACAGTGACATAGTGTAAGGAACGATCTCCATTGATCGATCAGAAAGTGAAGATCAATGTTAATTGCTACAGTATTTGCTACAGTGCTGCAGAGGATCTGGATCCGATGGTGGAGGCTTGAGAGCACGTCGCTCGAGCTCTTTACTGCCAGGCATTGATGGTGCGGTGCACTTGAGTACGTGTCTCATCAGTGTTTTCGCAAGGCAATATGAGTTACTATGATCAATATGAGTGACTATGATCGAGTTCATCTACCATGCTAACTTTTTAAAGATTACCGCTAGATGCACATACACACACTGCAACACACACGTGCAACTCTAACCCATGCCTAGAATCGCGGAGCTCGGGTATCAATCTGCCATCTCAAGGAGCATGTGCACACACTTTTTCACTAAATCGTACTCTCTTGTGTGTAAAGGCGGACGCTAGGATTTGAATCCTAGTGGATCTCACCAAGAAGTTGTTCCCCGTCTATATGATAGCTTTGTTATATATGGAAGGTTGTATGAACTTTAAGGTCTCATCAGGAACACAGAAATTGTACCATATTCTTGCAGAAATCAAATATTTTCCTGTGAAATTGTTGTAAATTCCTGCGTTCCAAACAGGCCTTAAGGCATAAGTAAAGGAAAAAAGAAAATAGTCTTTTCAAACAAAAACGAATAAAATTTATCACCATTTCCCATGTTTGACCAATAAATATCCCTTGTACTGCTAGCCGATCAAGCATCATATGATCCAAATTGAAAGTCATATGAATTCATTGATCAAATATAACACAATACATAATAAATATTTTCTCTGTTGTGTCGTGTATAGGCGGTTACATTGCCAACAATCAATAAACAAGAAGTAGAAAAAAGATGTGTCATGCTAATAGCCAGCCCCTGCATATGTCCCTATATTTGTAGGGAAAGGATTTGAAAGCTAATCTAACAATATGGGACTAAAAGGTGTTATGGGTTTTGTAGGCCCTTTGCCGTCATCGTTTAGGAACTGTCTGCACTTCAATTATTCCAGACACTCCCTATTGGACACTTGCCAATGCCTTGCTTATACCTTAAGCACTTACAGAAAACCCGGTAGAAGGAAAATCATTAAGAAGATGAGTGTACATATCTTGTGTAATTTGTTATTGCACATATTGCTTCATTAAAATTAACTATTACTCACCTCCCCTCCTCAAACAAACAAAATGAAGTATAAATGGAAAGCTATTCCCCTAGAATTTGTTTTCAAGTACTCCCTTCGTATGCAAAATGTACGACATATTTTAACTATGGATGCAGAGAGATTAAAAAGGCTACTACATTGAGAAAGCTAGGAGAGAAAATAGCAGAACTATACGAGACATGGGCATTTGTAACAATCATGCAAGTTGTATAGAACGCGTTATATACTTCAACTTGTGCTGGAGGCCAGAGAGCATGATATAATGTTCAAGGACCATGATGGGTTTTGATCATCGCTGTAAACTTGGGAGAATCACCGGTAGCAGTATTGGCATCTATCTCACACCCATACAAATTGGCGGTGCAAGAATATTCAGAACTGTTCACTTTAGCACCTATATTATCCCAGCGTCCTTGGAAACTATCAACAACGCCTATCTCGCAATAAGCCTGCAGCACAACCAAATACATATATAAATAAATTTATTTATGCCAACACTACTTCCAGTACTCACAAGAAGTGTCACTTTAGGCTTGTGATAATCAACAAGGTGCAACTTTAATCATTATATTTTATCGTCGTATATTTGCAAAAAAAAATGAAGGTGTCATATCTGAATTAAAGTATTTTTATGATAAATTTACTCACGCCATTTCAACATATTCAGTCTATGTATTCAAAACAACTACCGGAATTGCCGTGCAATTGCATGGCTAGAAATTACAAACACACTGTATTTGTTATACAACTATAATGCCAATGGAAATATAGTTGTATATTTGTTATACAATTATAACAGCTATAATATCTTCACCCGATTAATTTGCACTGTTATAATCCAAAAAAAAGTGGTGTAGATTATCCCACCTGTTGTTTACATTTATATATAGATATATTTATCAAATTTACAACATTTTTTTTTTGCGAGAAAAAATTTACAACAGTTTTGACAGCATGCATTACAGCATGACAATACCATTTTCGCAATTGGATGGAGTAATATTTTGGAAACGGAAAGGGCTTCTTCAAAGTTGATCCACACAGAAGACCAACAGCAAGGTCTCAATTCATTAGCTAAAACGAAAATGAAGTAAATTTTACTGCGTTGGGAGAAATTAGGAATCAGCACCTTGTTGCGGAGGAAGTAGCTCCACGGGGTGCTCCACGCGACCAAGAAATCCAGATCCTGGCCGTCCCTGTTCCTGCCGCGGTAGACGGCGGCGGCCTCGGAGCCCGACGCGGCGCCGGTCCTGTGCACGTGGTGTAAGGCGGCCCACTGTCCGTTGCCGATCTCGGCGTGGTTGGGCGTGCGGCCGCAGTAGCCGAACCAGTCGTGGTCGGCGACGTAGCGAAGGGCGTCGCCGGTGGCGTTGTAGACGAGGCACAGCGTCGACTGCCCGTTGCCGTACCAGGCCTTGACGCCCTCCACGTACCTGCAAGCCCTGGAGTTCTTGCCGTCCTCGTTCACCAGGTTCCAGGCCTCTCGAGCTCGGTCCTCCTGGGTCTTGGGCTTGCCGGCGTACCTCGCCGAAACAGTTCGCCATTCTTTCTCTCTCTCTCGTTGCTAATACTTTTGTGTGGAGTTGTGTGCAGTCTGCCGCCAATGTGTCTAGTTTGTTCGCCCAAAGAGCATGGCGGTCTAGGAGTTCAGAACTTAGACACAAAAAATAAAAGCTTGCTCAGAAAATAGTTGTTTAAGCTGCTTAATGAAGGAGTTTGGCAATCTTTGCTGACTAGGAAATATATGGGGGACAAGAGTCTGTCGTATGTGGTTAATAAACCTGGGACTTCCCATTTTTGGTCAAGCCTTATGAAAATTAAAGATCAATTTCTTCGTTTTGGTTCATTCCAGATTAAAAATGGAATGTAAACTAGGTTTTGGGAAGATATCTGGTTAGGTGATTCTCCGCGGAAAGGACAATATCCAATTCTTTATAATGTAGTAAGGAGAAATGACGATACAGTGGCAAATATTATGAGCTCAACTCCTTTAAATATTTCCTTTCACATACCTATTATTGGGCCTAAGTTACATGCTTGGAACGAGTTAATTTTAAGAATTTCTAATATACTTTTAAGCTCTCAAAAGGATGTGTTTAGGTGAAATTTGACTAAGTCTGGACTTTTTTCGGTTCAGTCTTTATATGGGGCACTTAGTGGCAATTATCAAGCCCCAATTACGAACTTCTTTTGGAGAATTAAAATTTCTTTAAAAGTGAAGATATTCCTATGGTATCTCAAGAGAGGGGTAATATTAACTAAAAATAATCTGCTTAAAAGAAATTGGAGGGGAAGCAAACAATATTGTTTCTGCATTAAAGAGGAAACAATTCAACATCTTTTTATTGACTGCCCTTTTGCACGTCTTGCATGGTGGGTTGTTCAATGTGTGTTTAATCTTTCTCCTCCTGTGAGTATAGCATATATGTTTGGAAATTGGTTAGCCGGTATCCAAAAAAATTTAAAGTCACAACTCCTAGTGGGAGCTAGTGCCTTATGTTGGTCTATTTGGTTATCGGAATGATATTGTTTTTGACAAAAAGTGTGACGCTAATCCCTTGCAGGCTATCTTTTTGAGTGGGCATTGGTTGAGTGTTTGGGTAAACTTGCAAAAATCTGCTCAGAAGGAGTCTATATTGGCTGAGAGTCTAAGGTTGAAGGTGGCGGCAAAGCAAATCCTCGATATGCATGGGTGGCGGCTTAGCCACAGGATTTGCAGCGATTAAACTTAATCTCCATTAGTATTTTGGTTGTAAGGCTCCAAACCGCTTGTAACACATTTAGTTATTTTGATACTCTTGTTCTTGTAATAAATTGGGCTGTGTGCATTCTTGATGCAGAGACCGGGAGAGATTCTCTCTTTCATTATCTAAAAAACAATAAGCTAACTAGGGCTCTCAGTTCTGTAAGTTGACTATATTTGTTCGCGGTGAACTGTACGTAGTTATAAAAAAAATACTAAATTTAAGAAATAGTTAGTGAAAAATTATCATGCATGCTCCTATTAAATGATATATGATAGCCACTTAATATCTTCTAAAATATTTAAGTAAAGATAAAAAGTGAAAAAATTACGATAACTACGTTTTAGATTCTCTCAATGGATAAATGTATTGAAACGGATATACCAAAGTTATAGATAAATATAACGAAACAGAGAAAGTATTATTTTTGTAAGTATGATTTTTATTTTGCAGTTAGCTCTCTAAATTGTTTTTTAGGCAACATTTGCTTCACAAATGATCCTACTAAACGTTTATTGGTAACAGTATTAGACTTTCCTTCATTCGATAGAAAATATGGACTGGCAGACGTCACGACGGCCACTGACGCCTGGGCTAGTCTGACTTTTTCCGTGCTTCGCTTTCCGGGTTTTTTCTTGTCCGACTTTTCTAATGGATAATAGGCTAGTAATAGTAGACAGTACCAATTTGAAGGCGACAGCTCTTGACTTTTTGAGTTTTTTTATTCGTTTAGTCTCTTTTTAAAATAAAATAATAAAATTAGACGTGGTACGAATGAAATGACAAAAATAGCGTCTTTATCGCACAAAAGTCAAAACCACCGTTGAAGACAACCTGCCACGAACTAGGACCGCAGCAGACGATCTGCTGCGAACTGGAACCACGGTTGGTCGCCGGCCACGAACTGGATCTGCTGCGAACTGGAACCACGGCAAGTCGCCAGCCACGAACTGGCACCGCAGCATGTCGCGAACTGCGAGCCTGCTGCGCAGGCTATCTTGTTATCACAGGACCTGAAGTGCTCCGGGAGCACTACAAGCGACACATTTCGCCTGCCTATCAATCTGCGGTGCCAATTTTTCCATTTCACTCCGGAGGGGTTAGATTTGCTATTTCGTCGCCGAAACTGACCAAATGAGCCAAAAACCCTGACTTTTGTATATCATCCCGTTTCTAAGTCTCGATTATGTGTGGACACTTTACGTAAACAAAGATTCATTAGGGGCCATCGGCCCACAAGGCTCGTTAGTTAGTTTAGTCTCATATTGCTTATTCATGTATGAAGGGAGATCTTCTCTTCCAATATAAAGGGGACAGGGGGCTGTCATTGCACACACAAGCCTACGAGCAATGAGATGAATAAGGAGATAAGGACAGGATCTAGCATCACAAACCAAATACACTGTCGGGACCCAGAATTACGATTCTGGAACCCTCTGTGTATACTGCACTAGTCCAGGATCACGCTAGTGCACACAGGGTTAACACAGGTAAATATCGATCCACACAAGCGATAGATAAAGTAAACGATTAGTTTGAATAACAAATAACGGTTTTGACCTTATGGTCGAGTTTACACTTATTAAGCCACGCAAGGCTAACAAAGAAATAAAGCAGCAGCGGAACGGAAAACTCCAGCGTAGATCCCACCAATTCACCACAGGCAACCAACTGGGATCCAGACCTTAACGAACGATCAGCCTTCAACGAACTCCTCCTCGAAAGCAGGCGTAGACTCCTCCACTTCTGTAGGTTTGGACGCAAGTTTTACAACAAGCGTGAGTACACAACCGTACTCGCAAATCATACCACAGAATGCAATGTATAGATGCAGGCTTATTCCAAAGAAAAGGCTTCTGTGGTTCTTTTGCATAAAAGCAACATTTGCAATTGAATACGAATAATAGATTGAAAGCATAATTCAAAACAAATAGACAATATTAATTTAACAGTTATTTCCACAAAGACACACAGCTAAACAGTTTATTTCACATAGCCATATGATTGAGATCACACAGCTCCCATTCCCACATTTTATGAAAACTACCCCTCGTGTGAAAGCACCGAGCATGTCCATGACCGCGGACGCGGCTATTCGAATAGTTTGTTTAACACTCTGCAGAGGTTGTACACTTTACCCACAAGATACAACTAGTGTAGCAAGCACCAATCGTAACAAAACAGTTCGGAAACTTCATCTCAAACATTGACATTCCCAGTGTGCTTACAAACCGTTATACATATCACATAGCCCATGCATAACACACACCGTTGGACAGGGACGACGAATCCTCCCGTGATGCAACCACCAAGTAGTCACACCTCCACCCTATCACAAAGCCTAACCTACCACCTGAACATCAATGCCGAGAATCCATAACTTACTAAGTTAGGCCCGTCCCATACCAGGCATGTGGTCGTACAGTAAGGCTCAGTTCAATGGCGCACAAAGTTAAGTCCTTAATTGACCAAGGCAAGACTTCCATGTTCTAACTAGGCCACACAGATTATCATACCCATCACATAGTCCACCATGTCACACAGTCTCCACCACTTGCCTCAGTCTAAATCCTTTACCACCCAGTTGGTTTTAGTGCAACACATGCCATCACGAAGTAATAACACATAGCACACAGTTTTACACAAAGTTCCATAGTCACTTAGTCATAATTAATATTTGCGACTCACATGAGATGATGATTCGTAGCATGGCTAAGCAATTGTACTCGCATCTAACCAACCCACGTTGGTGTTATAATATTACCAACTCAACCAATCTAGGGTGACAAGGAATTATGACATACAAGGCCAAGGTGGGATAACAATTTGGATAATAACTATGCCCAAAGCATTTAAATAAATAATTAAAGTAGAATGCAATAATTTAACACAACGTAATTTGAAAACTGGTTCGGGATGATCAAAGGTATGACTTGCCTTGGAAAGGTCTATGTACTGGTCTTGATCTTGGGGTGCTCCTTCTTCCACAAAATTCCCCGACGAATCGACGTCTACTCGCAAACGAAACAAAAACAAACAAAACAAATAAATAACAGAGGCAAAACAAACTCCAAAAATTAAATAAAAATCTCAGATAAATAGATCTTGAATTTAGACAAATTTAGAAATTTGAATGGGCTCAATCGGAGTTAGGATGCAAAAGTTATGAGCTTTGGAAGATTGGAAATCTAAAAGAAACCCTAATTTGGATTTTCTGGAATTTCCGAATTATTTCTTAACAGAAAAATCGGATTATTGCGCAATCTTTGGCGTCACCTCGAATTTTGGAAAAGATAAATAAAGAAAAACTCGACATGGGGCCCACGCGCCGAGACACGGCTCACGGTGGACCGGGTCTCACGAGCCTCGCTCGAGGCCGATCGCCACGCCGCGCACACGGGCGATGACTGGGCGCCACGCATGCGACACGGAGGCACGGGCGCGACGCGGCGCGAGGTGGCATTGATGTGGATGACAAGGCGGTGGCGCTCGGTGCCGAGGGTCACGCGCGACAGCGGCGATTCACCACGGTGAGTGGTACCAGCGTGTAGAGGTGGCACGGGAACTTCGTGGATGTGCTCACGGTGGTCGGGGCGTCTGTGGCGGCCGCGCGAGGTTGAAGCGGCGGAGGGTTTGGGCTTGACGGGATCGGAGCTCTGGCGACGCTCCGTGAAACGGCGACCACGAGTAGTCTGCTCCGTGCGATGCCGACGGTGTAGACCACGACACTCCGGCGGCAGCGGCGGCGAACGAACTTCGTCGGAGTTGGCGGCGCGGTCGATCTTTGAGCTCTGCGCGCTAGGGTTCGCCGAGCGGCGGCGGCTAGGGTTGAGGTGCGGACACCGAGGGCTACCTCCCCTTTTATACCCGGAGGCCTGGGAGAGTCCAGGGCACGAACGCCCAAAAACGGCAGCGGCGGCGGAGATCGTATCCCTAACGGATTCGGGAACGAAGACGACGTGGCAAGCTGGGACCCACACGTCAGTGACGGCGGCTCGGGCGCGGCGCGTGCGAAACGGCGCGGCTGCAAAACGGACTCACGATCTGACCGTTCAAATCTGATCGAACGGCCCACAATCAATGGGACATTCGGACCGTCTGGTTACCTCACGCGCATCTAGCCGTCCATCCTTGATCGGACGGTGGAAATCGAGCGAGGCGCTCGGAGAGAGAGAGAGGATCGACATGCGGGGCCGCATGTCGGTGGAGGCGCGAGGGCGAGTGGGCTTCACGCGGAGATGGGCGACAATGAAGAGATGGGCCGAAGCTTCGAGATTCGGCCCGAAAGGATTTTCGAGATTTTAAATAGGTTTTTCTATTTTATAAATTACCAGAAATTCAAATAAGCAATAGAAAATAGCAAATGAACTCAGAAAAATTCTAGAAAAATCTAGAAAATATATCTGAGCACAAAGAACCCAAATAAAATAGTTTTGGCTAATGTTCATGTTGGGATTATTCACATTAAATGTTTTTGATTGTAAAGTCCAATATTAAGCTTTTGAAATTAAATTCAAATAAAATTCAAATGGTGAATTTTCTCCTACTAACTATTTAAAAGATTTTTAAAGCTCAGAAAATTGGGATGTTACATACACCGTATCTCGATGGACATGTGCTTTCCAGAATTGCAGCACATATACATCATTACAAAAGCATGCATCAATTCCATACATCACATTAAAAAGTCTACCAAAAGACATACATAATAAGTCATTACAAAAGAGTGGGCCGACCGGCCAAATGACATTAAAAATAATAGTAACAGCGGAAGCAAAAGTGCCATAAGATGGCTATAGACAAAAACCAATTAGTGTGCCTCAACTCACAAGGCAACCAACCGGACCGCCGAGCTAGTCGTTCCAAAAGCCGCACATTTCACAAAAGTAAGGCCCTTAGGGCTCACCCTCATCCTCTACACACAACAAGCAATGCAGATGAGTACAATAATGTACTCGTAAGACTTACGAGTAACAAACCTATACATAGCTACAAGCGGGCTGAAATCAACGGAAACGGCTATATGGTTGTTTGGACGCATAAGGCGATTTTTATTTTTATTTGCAATAATATAATAGGTTGAAGGCAATTGATAAAATCTGTTTTTAAGCATTGAAATAACAGCAAGTAACAATAAAATAATCAAGTAACCACCTAGAGGTGACTAACCCAATAGCCACCACAACATAGCATGAATCCCTGATTCATACCACCCATCAAGTTTTTATTGAAATATTGTAGTCTAGTTCTTACGGGGCGTGTCCGAGCGTGTCCATAACCTAGGACAAGGCTACTCGAATAGTTCAAAACCCTGTAGGGGTGTACCAATGTACCCACACTTCAGACCGCCTTTTTGCCAAGCTATTAAGCACACTTCCTTTGGTATGTCGACACGGCTAAGTCCTACGAGACATTTCCAATGGATTGAGATAATCAAGAGCCGCACGTATGGGGGTTAACCCTTAGTGATCTGCCGACGAAATATGGATCACAAGGATCCATACGTGGAGTAGGAGACACCGGCCTTGGCGGGTGCTCCACTCCCCACAAACATGTCCATGTTGCATATAGTTAAATATACAACCCACACGCGACTCATTAATTAACACCCCCAAAGTACTTAGTCAAGAGAGGTCCCATATATCTCTAGTGTGGTTAGCACGCGAATTGCTCAGTACGGTGGCGTAAGTAACTCGCTCCTTAATGACTCGGGCACCATTCCATTGACACCCAAAAATACACCATCATACCATTGTGCCCAAGTCCAAATCCTTTTGTTTTCAGTTTTTAGTTTTTGCAATTAGACATAGCACAAAACTGAAACATAAGGATCATAATAAGTTTGTGTGATCAAGGTTATCGACAAGTCGATAACCACCCATTTCTACCGGTAGCTAAACATGGCTAAGCAACACACTCGAAACTACTAAGTGACAAAGGCTCATCCATCGAACCCAAAATCACAGCAATTATCCCTAGGCTCAGTAGTAGAGGATAAACATTGGCCTACAGATTATGCATCTAATAGGTCAACTAATCGAACATAATTTAAAACAAGATAGCAATGCATACATAGAATTTGTAAATAATATATTAGAATTTGAAATTAATAGGAACAACATGATCAAATGATGCTACATCTGCTTGCCTTGCTGGAGGGCAGGGTTAGGTTGTTGAGGATCAGATTCAATGTCAATAATGTCTTCAGAACCTAACGCGAAAAGGCGATAAACCAATAAGAACGAAGAACACCAAATGAAACTCAGCAGCAAAAGTCACCCAAATCTTATGAAATTCATACAGCAGTAAGGTTATGATTTTAAATGAATTTAGAAACAAGAATCAGGTCATTTGGACCAAGTATGAAAAAGTTATGTCTAAAACAAATTCTCTCAGCCTGTTAATTTATATGAAATTAATTACTGGTACTGTTCATGGCGAAAATTTCTAGAAAGATCTAAGGTTTGAAATTTTTATGCTAGGTAGATAATGGCATCCTAAGGCCAGCAAAGTTGAGTTTACTAAATTTGGAGTTAAAATGAATTACTTATGATTTTTCTAAGTTGCAAAACTAACACATGCTACTTTATCGAAAAGAAATCATGATCAAAACCTATTTTATATTAAAGTATGCTAACAGAGGAATTTTAAAAAAATTGAGTTTGCACAATTTGGAGTTATACAGGAAAAGATATGCATTTAACAAAGTTTAATTAATTTTCTGGAATATTCTAAAATGGCTGATATCAAGTCATTATTGTCTATAAAACTTTCTGCTACAGAAACATGGCTAACAACATTTTTATATTAAACCGTAGTTAATAAAGAATTTAACCTCACTGGAATCATTTAAAAAGGATTTGAATTGAATTAGTTATGAATTTCTAAAGTTTAAAACAATTTTCAGTTGGCAAATAAATGCTTTCCGAAATATAAACAAACTTAACATAAATAAACGACGTGGACGAAAATGGGCCTTAGATGCAAAATCTAACGGCCCAAGCGCGCTGGGAATAGCGCACGCGCGCGATCCTAAAAAGAATCACCATTGGATCTAGATCCAACGGTCCACGCGAAATGAGCCGTTTGGGCGACGCGATTGCCGCGAACAACCATGGCCGTAGATCTCAAGATGGAGGGCTCAGAGCGCTGAGCTCTTCGGGGGGGACCCGAACAGCACACGCATCTCAGCCACAGATCTAAAGATGGACGGTTGAGATTGATATTGCAATGGGGGGGTCCGAAAGTACCCACGATCTCCGCTGCAGATCGTGAGATGGACGGCCCCGAGTGATTGGGACATTCAGAGGCCTGCAAGTCCCACAGATCTGGGCCGTTGATCACAAGATCGATGGTCCACGATACACGCATAAAACACACGAGGGTTTTAAGTGTGCTGGGCGATTTTAAATGCGCGGGCCCACATGTCAGTGAGACAGAGAGTGGTTTAGGGCAGCAATTAATTACCAATCCAATGATTAGTGATGATTAGCAATTAATGTGTCCTAAAGATTTCGCGTAGAGGAGTTTCAAGTGAGCGGGGCCCACATGTCAGTGACTTAAAGCTAGTTTAAGACAGCCATTAAATGTTAAACAATGATTAGCAATGATTAACATTAATGATGTCCGAACGGCATTTCCACAGGGCTGACTAGGGGGGGGTTAAATGGTTGGGTCCACCTGTCAGGGACACACAAACCACATTAAGACAACCATTTATTACTAACGCATGATTAGCGATGATTAACAATGATTAGACATTAATGGTGTCCTAACGACAACGACTCGGAGAGATTTTTCGTCCAAAAACCGAAAGCAACAGAGGCTTGCCGCGCGCGCTCGCACACGGCAGGCTCCACAAATTGCCAAAATGGGTTCGCAATAGGCTTGCGGTCCCGATGGTGATGATCTCGCCGGCGGCGACGGCTTAGGACACCGGCGAGCCAGAAAACAAAGATGGTGACCAAATCGGCCGAAAACAAAAATAGCCAAAAAGCTCCGCATTGTCCAAAGAAGCGTGTGCCACAGCAACTAAGGACTAATAAGAAGCTACCTTGACCAAAGAGAACTCCAAAGATGGTCGGAGAAGCTTTGACCGTGGATAAGCCCGCCGGAGATGGTGAAGATGAAGTGGAAATAGGGTACTAAGCAAAAATAAACACCACCAGATGATCAAAATAGCTGCAATAAGACCCACAGAAGGTCCATGAGCAAATAATTGCCAAAAGAACCACTTACCGGGGCTGAGGAAGAAAGGGGGCGATTTCAGCTGAATTTGAACAAACCCCAAATTTGACAATTCCTGAGAATGTCAAACCAAATTAAGTTAGGAGAAATGCAAAGGAGGTTAGGGAGCTCGAAAGGGTACAAAAAGATTTGAAGATGAACCACTGGAGCACCCAAGTTCACAATAGAGCTCCACGACCTCCAATGGTGATTTGAGAATTTCAGTGGTGATGAGCTCCAAAAATAACGAAGAAGCTATGAGTGGTGTAAAGGAACACCAGGAGGGGCTCTGGGGGGCTTTATATAGAGGAAGGATTAGGGTTTAGCAAAAATGAAAGCCCAAGGTGAGCTCGGTTCATGGAGCTGCCATGGACCAAAGAAATGATGGGGGCAAGTGAAGATCAGGACATGGGAGCCGAAAGCCTGGGGCGCATTTAATGCCCCACAGAGAGACGTTGACGAGAGCGAGCTCGAAGTGATAAGGCGAAGCGTCTCCCTCTGCTATGGCTCACACGAGCGTACGGGCGCACGGGGAGGAAGAAGAACAGCGGAACAAGCCATGACCGTCGGATCTGAGATGGACGGTCACGATTAAATGGGGCCGGTTGAGGGTTTCTAACACTCCAGTCAATCAGAGCGGCCCGATCTAGAACGAACGGCCGAGATCAATTGAGACCTTCGAGTGACCCAAACAGCCCAATGAATCAGGACGGTTGGATCATAATCCAACGGTGCAAATTAGATGGCGCGTCCGTGAGTTCCGAACGGCCCAAACAACACGGGCTGTTCGATATAAATATAACGGCTGAGATGAGGCACGCGTTTTAAGCCGGGCCCGAGTACATTTAGTTGGTTGGGTCGAATCAAGTTGCTCGAGCCCGAGTCTGATTCGAACCCAAAGAATAGTGAAACCAGGTTTTGGGTTTTTAATTTGAGCTGAGACTTTGGGGATTTATTTGAGGTAGCAAAACATCTCCAAAAATTCTGAAATTTTTACAGGAGCTTGCTAACCCAGATATTGACCTTGTATAAAATTTTCAGAGGTTTTTATGGAGCGCATTTTCACAAAAAATTCTACAAGGTTCTGGTTTAAGGTTTGACTAGAAGTCAAACAGGTTTTACTGCCCTCTAAGAGTATTCCAACAATTTCTAAAAATTGTGGAATTTTTCAGAGGGGTCACATACCATCCCTAGAACTTAGGAAAAATGTTTTCAGGAGACGATCACAAGATTTGACAAGATTGTTTTTGAAAGACAAGGGTTTTGAATCAAAAGACTTGTGACTTTGCATTTCCATAATTTTTGTACAGGAATTGTTTACAACATACAGGAAATACATGATGTAAGAAAAAGTTTTAATTTCTACTCATTTTCTTACATTTGAAACACAAGTCCAAGATTGGGATGTTACAGGACCACTATTAGTGATGTGCCCTAAGAGGCAGCCATGGAGATGTTGGGATATGGATAGGCTACAAGAGCAATAATTCAAAATTTTCTATCACGTAAATCAGGATGCCAAGCAAGCAGATGATCACGAATTGTTACCACCAGATGCGCAGTGCAGCGAAAGATGGGTCGGAGCAGCCTGGTTCAACGAAGAACGCATCAATGAAGTGGTCGTAGTCGATCGTCCAACGTCCTCGTAGTTGATCGTCTCCTCCAGCAACCTCCAACGTTCCTTGTGAAGATCGCACGCGGATCATCCTCAAGCGCAATAGCAACCGCAGTAGCGCCTCTACGGTATCCACACGTCCAGGGTAGGAACAACCGAATGCCGGTCTGCTAGCACCAAGTCGCACGGCAGGGCTCTCTGGGGAAGATGGCGGCTAGGGTTTCGGTGGAGCAACTCACATTTCTCGCATGCCCCTAATAGTCTCAAGCATCTCCTTATATAGTATCCATGACGGATCCTATCCGAACACGTTTTGTTCCAACCCATTATGTATGTGACCCATTAGGTTTATGCGTAGTCGGTTGTGACTCAGAAACCTTTTTCGACCACGAGTCGTTAGCGGTTCCTAGCAGGACATAACGATTCCCGAATACACACAAATTATATCGGATGAACCTTAATGCAATATGATCTACGGCCAAGTCCTCATCACTTACGTCCAGCTCGTATCTCGTCATGACCAGTCCGTATTTAGGTACGACTAGTTCGTAACTCCTTATGACCAGTCAGTACTTAGGTATGACCAGTCTACGACCAGCTCGCATCTCTATACGACCAGTTTGTGACTGTGTACAACAAGTTCATATTTAGTCTCGACCAGTTCGTAACTCCTTACGACCAAGTTTTGACCACTCTGTGAATACATTCGACCAGTCTACAACCAGCTCATATCTCCACACGACTTGTCTGTAACTGATCGAACTAAGCAACCAACTCGTGTATTCTCCCTTTACCTCACGATATCTGGTTTGAACCCCAGATGAGATATATGTTATCCATAGACTGTTCAATACTTTTTCGATCGAGTATCGGATAACCTTATGTGGTCGAACTCTTCGACCACGAGTGGCATGGCCATACACTTTCGTTATCCGACCACTTTGAGGGGCCCAGAGATATCTCTCCTGTTATGTTAGGACGGGCAAATCCCATATCCGACCAGTCACATCCCTCTGTATATTTCACAGCATACTCGAAAGCTACCTTTATAACTACCCAGTTACGAGTAGTGTTTTGCAACCCCTAAGAGTGCTATTACACATGTAGGGAACCATGCTGATCTCAGGTTTAAGGATTATACATCATCATTGCTTCAGACCAACTAATGACATATAGAATTATAACAATCTCAATAGTATCTCAATGTGGATCTATCTAACCCCATGTTCTCCAATATGTGTTCACATTATTGATTCGATATCCCTATATCTATGACCAGTGAAATATGGTCATCAACCAATACATGTGTTGGTCGTAGATACACTGGTGTTCCGACCAGTGACATTCGACCAGGGATACTTTTAGAACGACATCATCTAAGTTAAAGAGTTTCACCAACAAGTCACATATTCGTTGATCTATATAACTAATGATTCATTTAAGGAACAGAATAACGTTTATTCAATAACTCATAAACATAGACGTGATACAATCATCTCTATGATTGCCTCTAGGGCATATCACCAACAGGAGATGACTGTATCACGTTTATATTTATAAGTTATAGTAGAAATATTATTATTATGCTTGGATGAATTATCATTTATAAAGATTAGCAAGTATATATGCGACTTGTTAGTAAAACTCTTTAATAGTTGTATGATGTCATTATAAAATGATCCCTAGTCGGATGTCATTGGTCAGGGCACTAGTGACTTATAGACTAACACATTTATTGATTGATGATCATGTCTCACCGATCATAGATGTAGGATACTGAATGAATAGTATGGGCTCAAGTTAGAAAACATGGTGTTGGATTGACCCACCTTGAGACACTATTAAGATTGTTATGTTTGTATGTGTCATCAGTTGGTCTCAAGCAATGATGATGTATAAATCCTTAGACCTGATATCAACATAGTTTCCTACATGTGTAACAGTACACTTAGGGTTTACCAAACGCTACCCCGTAACTAGGTACTCTTAAAGATAGCTTTCGGGTGTGTTATGAAACATGCAGAGGAATGTGACTAGACAGATATGGGATTTGCCCCCCTAGCATAACAAGAGAGATATCTCTGCCCCCCCTTGATGTGATTAGATAAAGGAACTTCATAGAGTCAACCACATAAAGTTACTAATCACTAAATCGAGAAAAGATTGAACAGTTCATAGATACCATATATCTCACTTGGAGTTTGACCAGATATCAATAGGCAAAAGGATAACACGCAAGCAGGTCGTTTAATCCAACTAGATACGAACTAGCTGTATGGGGATACAGACTAGTCGTGTGCTAGTCGTACATGATCACAAAATGGTCGACGAACTGGTCATAACGTGTGACGAACTGGTCGTGAGTGATAAAGATATGGTCGTAGATTATATTGCATAAGTTCATCCAATTTGATTTTTATGTATATTCTGGAGTCGCAATGTTCTGCTAGGAACCGCTACTGACTAGTAGTCGAAAAGGAGTAGTGGTCGAAAAGGAGTTTCCGGGTCACAGCCGATTACGTATGAACCTACAGGGTCACACATTTAACAAGTTGAAAAAACTAGTTCGGATTGGATCCACTATGGCCTTTTTATAAATGGAGGTATGGTTCCGTTGGAAAAAAGAAGAAGTTGCACCACGCACCGAAACCGTAGCTGCCACCTCCCGAAGGTCCTTATTGTTCATGTTGGTGCTAGCACACCAACGTACGATGTTTCACCTCTAGACGTGTGGATACCATAGATGTGTTGTTGTGCTAATTAAGGACGATCCGCGACGTACGTAGGGAACTCGAAAGGCGGCTGGAGGAGACAATTGATGACCAAAGACATTGGACGATCGACTACTTTCACTACATCGACGCACACGACATTGGACCATGTTACTCCAACTCTTCTTACACTGCACTGCGTGTCTAGTGGTAACGATTTTTGATCTCTTACTTGCATGGCTTCCGCCGTACAGGGTCACACACTTAACGGGTTGGCACAAACTAGTTCAGATTGGATGCGTTACAACCTCTTTATAAGGGGAGTTGTGGGGCTTTAGGGATAGATTAGATCACCTACTGAAACCCTAGTAACCACCTCCCCGAAGACCTTACCATGTGCATTGGTTCTAGCACACCAGTGTACAACGTTCTACCTTTGGACGTGTGTATACTGTAGAGGCGCTACTACGATTGCTGCTGCGCTGATCGAGGACGATCCGCGATTTACGTAGCGAACGCGAGAGGCTGCTGGAGGAGATAATCAGTGGCCAAGGATGTTGGACGATCAACTAAGATCTCTACATCGACGCGCTTGACGTTGGACTAGGCTACTCCAACTCTTCTTCCGCTACCTTGCACGTCTAGTTATAATAATCTATGATCTGTTACTCGCATGTTTCCTGGTTTACGTGGTAGAATTTTGAATTGTGCACTAGCGTAGCCTACCCATATCCCTACAACTATATCCTTGTGTTCTTGTCTATTGTTTATTATTTATGAGTTGAGAGCTTCGTTCGTTGTCAACACGACCTCGATTATACCATATTGACTTCCTCCTCTATTTTTAATTTCATTCATAAAAAAAGGAGAAGATCTCTTCTTCAGTCTCAATCGTGCCCTTCATTCATAGAAATAAAATTATCTCCAAAGTTAGCTACTAATTATAGATACATCTCCTTAGTGTTTGGGCCAGGAAAAATGTTACCATGATGACCTAAGATTTTAATGCAGGGATTAAAACTTTCATCCAAAATTTGACTGAAACTTTTCAAAATTCTGAAGAATTGGTATCTCTTCTGATCTCTAAAACAACAAGGCATTGGTAGCCAAAAACACAATCAAAGAAATTGAACAAATGCGTAGTCATATACCATCGTTTTCGCTCGAATTTCAAAGGAATCCGAATTTTTTTGTACGCTATTTTTTTATTGGGACCCACCGATATCGCCAATATATCGACGATAACATTTTCCCTGCCGGTTCGGTCCACCAATAATTCAACCTGCAAAAATGAAGAATCTAGACCCGTCATTATGTGTAAATAGAGTATTTTGGTTATTAATGACAAATATAATTGTGAGACTAACACTTCTATTGCTATACCCGTTGCTTAGTCTCAGTTGGATATAAAGGTGAAAATCAAAAGAGGTATGCATTCGACATCATAATCTTATATCTTATTGCATTCCTCACATCCAAAATATAGGTTGAATTCCACCAAAAGGTTAACTTGAATATGTGCATATGCACTTTTTACACATTCGTGTATGCACACATTTAGGGGGAGTTCACTCTATATTTTGTGGTTTCACTAGTATTGATCCATATTCCTTTGTCCACATATATTGGGTAGTTCACTAGTATTGATCCATATTCCTAGTATTGATCCATATCCCTTTGTCCACATATATTTTGTGATTTCACTAGTATATAAAACTTGTGTAGTTCATATATGCTCATATATCTTTTGAGTATATACAACCTATGTAGTTCATATATACTCATACAAATCTTTATTCAATTATTTGCAATTGAAGTGATTATCATCAATTACCAAAGAAGGAAAGATTGTATATCTTGTCCCACCATTATATGTTAATGGTATGATATGGTAATTCATGATAATCATAATGTGGAACTAACATTTTTCACAAGTTGGATGAATAGGTTGTTCCACGAGGTTGAAGATTTGGAATGACATCATGAGTTGATCGTCATCAAGTCAAGAGCTTGGAGCAAAGGTTGCATCATGTGTTGATGCACATCAAGTTCAAGAAGGAGATGATCATGAGTTAATCATCACATCAAGAGAAGATTTGTGCGTTAGTATCGGCCCATAAGAGACGGTACTACTGGAGTGCAGTAGTTCCGATTTAAATGACAATACGTTTATTCCAGAGAAAGTGTATTCTTTGGTTTGGCTAGCTTTCAGTTGAGCGGTCCGAACGCCCCTCTGGCTATCTGACCGGGTTGGTCCGGTCTGACCGGTGATTGGTTGGTGGTCTGACCGGAGGTGTGTCCAACGGCTAGATTTATAACCGTTAGCGCTTGGGGCGGTCTAGCCGGCCATTAGTTGGCAGACAGACCGTTTTTTCTGTTTCTCTGGAATCTTCTCTCCAACGGCTAATTTTTGTGTGTGGGCTATAAATACCCACCTTGGCCGTGTGACGGAGAGCTGCTGGAGTCCCATTCTATTCTCTAGAGCAAAGAGCAACCTCTCTACACTCTTTTGTGCATGTATTGTACTTAGTGAGCTTTGTGAGGCAAATCCTAATGCATGTGTTGCATTAGGTAGTGGATTGTGTATCCACTTGAGCTTAGACACTTGATTGGCTCAAGTGGAAGTCGTAGACTTGTCACTCTTGGATTTTGCCGACTACTAGACTGTATGGAGGCGTCGTGCACTGGTGAGCTTCTCAAAGAAGATTGTGAGATGACCCAGGCGGTTTGTGAGTGGGGTGGTGCTCGCCATCTCCGGAGTGGAGGAAGAGCAACCCTAGTAGAGAGAGGTGTTGGCTTAATTTGTGGAGCCGGTCCAATTGGTTTGGGCTTACCTCAACGTGTATTAGGGGAGACCGGCAAGTCTCTGAACACCACAGTAAAAACATCGATCGTGTCATTGTGGTGTGCTTTCTTTGTGCTTTATTCTTGCAATTTACTTTGTGCAATGTACATACTTGTATTAAATTGCTTATCCTGTTTTTGTATGATTGTTTATATATCGTTGTGCTATTTACATTCTTAGAATTGAATAGCTTATAAGTGTATGCTTGATTACTCTTTATCATTAGACTTGTATTGTTGGTGCATTTAGAAGAGACTAGTTGATTTAGGTTTTAATTGGGAAAAACCGATTTGTTATAAGCTTTCACATTAAAAAACGGTTTTAGCCAAGAGAAGCTTTAAAAAACCTAGGGGTTCAGGAATTGTCAAATTTGGGGTTTGTTCAAATTCGGTCGAAATCATCCCCTTTCTTCCTCAGCTCCGGCAATTGGTTCTTTTGGCAATTAATTGCTCATGTACCTTCTGTGGACCTTAATGCAGCTATTTTGACCACCAGTGGTGTTCATTTTTGCTCAGACCGCTAGTTCCACTTCATCTTCTTCAACTCCGACGAGCTTCTCCTCTGTCAAAGCTTCTCCGGCCATCTTTGAAGCTTTCCTTAGCTAAGGTAGCTTCTTATTAGTCTTTAGATGCTGTGGCACCTGCTTCTTTGGGCAATGCGGAGCTTTTTGTGCATTTTCGCTTTCAGCCGTTTTGGTCACCGTTGCCTTTTTCCGGCTCGCCAGCATTCTAGGCCGTCGTCGCCGTCGAGGTTATCACCATCGGGACCGCAAGGCTATTGCGAACCCATTTTGGTATTTTGTGGGCGCCGCCGTGACCGGAGCCGCCGACGACGAGCCCCTCTTTCTCGTTCGGGTTTTGCCGGACTAGAACTTCTGCTCTGCCGTTGTCGTTAGGACACCATTAATGACTAATCATTGTTAATTATTGCTAATCATGGGTTAGTAATAAATGGTTGTCTTAATATTGCTTGTGTGTCACTAACAGGTGGACCCAACCATTTAACACCCCTCCCCCCCTGTCGGCCCTAATCAACGCCTCTAGGACTTCTTTAATAATCAATCATTGGTAATTAATGCTTAGTATTAAATGGCTGTCGGTAATGACTCATTGAGTCACTGTCAGGTGGGCCCGTAGGCCTAAACCGCAGTAATAGAGTCATTAGGACAAGGTTTAAGTTAATTATTTGCTAATCATTGTTGGCAATTAATGTGTCTTAAGCTAACCTAATGTGTCCCTGACATGTGGGCCCTCGCTCACTTAAATCCCTTCTGTGCGAAAGCATTAGGGCACATTTAATGCTAAGTATCGCTAATCATTGGATTTAGCATTTATTAAGCTGTCCTAATTTAGTCTCGTGTGTCTCTGACATGTGGGTCCGCTCATTTAAACCTCTTCACGCACTTAAAGCCCACGTGTGTCTTTGCACAACACTTGAGAGATCGTGGGCCGTCGATTTTTGGATCTGCGGTCCAGATCTTCGGGGACATTCGGACCCCCGAATGCCCCAATCACTCGGGGCCGTCCATCTCTCGATCTGCGGCTGAGAACGTGAGCACTTTCGGACCCCCCCGATTGTGCTTGCGCTCTGAGCCACTCATCTTGAGATCTACGGCCGTGGTTGATCAAGGCATCGGCGTCGCCCGAACGTCTCCATCCACGTGCACCGTTGGATCTGAATCCAACGGTGCGCTTCTTTAGGATCGCGCGCGTGTGCTATTCCCCATGCGCGTGGGCCGTTGGATTTCGAATCAAGGGCCCACGTTCGTCCACGTCTTTTTATTTCTGATAAGTTGGATTATATTTCGGTAAGCCTTTATTTATTAACTGAAAATTGTATTAAATTTTAAAAACTCATAACTAATTCATTTTAAATCCTTTTTAGATAATTCCAGCTAGAATAAATTCATGGTTAAATAGAGTTTAATCTAAAAATGCTTTTAGACAATGTTCTATGCCAGAAAATTTTGTAAGCATTATTAACTTGATTTCAGCCATTTTAGAATATTCGAGTAATTGAATAAAACTTTGTTAAATGCATATCTTTTTCTGTATAACTCCAAAATGTGCAAACTCAATTTTGTTAAATTCCTCTGTTAGCAAACTTTAGTATGAAATAGGTTTTGATCATGATTTCTTTTCTGTAAAGTAACGTGTGCTAGGTTTACAACTTAGAAAAATCATAAGTAATTCACTTTAACTCCAAAATTGGTAAACACAACTTTGCTGACCTTAGGATGCCATTATCTACCTAGCATAAAAATTTCAGACCTTAGATCATTCTGAAAATTTTTGCTATGAACAGTACCAATAATTAATTTCATTGGATTTAACAGGCTGAAAGAAATTGTTTTAGCTATAACTTTTCATACTTAGTCCAAATGACCTGATTCTTGTTTCTAAATTCATTTAAAATCATAATATTGCTGCTATATGAATTTCATAAGATTTGGGTGACTTTTGCTGTTGAGTGCTATTTGGTGTTCTTCGTTCTTATTGGTTTATCGCTGTATGAAATAGGTTCCGAAGATATTATTGATTTTGAATCTGAGCCTCAGCAATCTGACCCTGCACTACAGTAAGGCAAGCAGATATAGCATCATTTGATCATATTGTTCCTATTATTTTCAAATTCTAATATATTGTTTGCAAATTCTATGTATGCATTGCTATCTTGTTTTAAACTATTGTCGATTAGTTGACCTATTAGATGCATAGTCTGTAGGCCAATGTTTATCCTATACTACTGAGCCTAGGAATATTTGCTGTGATTTTGGGTTCGTTGGATGGACCCTTGTCATTTAGTAGTTTACGAGTTGGTGTGCTTAGCCATGCTTAGCTACCGGTAGAAATGGGCGGTTATCGACTTGTTGATAACCTTGATCACACAAACTTATTATGATCCTATGTTTCAGCTTTGTGCTATGTCTAATTGCAAAACTAAAACTGAAAACAAAATGATTTGGACTTGGGCACAATGGTATGTTGGTGTGCTTTTGGGTGTGATCGAATAGTGCCCGAGTCATTAAGGACCGAAGTTACTTACGCCACCGTCATCGAGCAATTCGCGTATAACCACACTAGAGATATATGGGACCTCTCTTGACTAAGTACTTTGGGGGGGAGTGTTAATTAATGCGTCGCGTGTGGGTTGTATATTTAACTATATGCAACATGGATATGTTTGTGGGGAGTGGAACACCCGCCGAGGCCGGTGTCTCCTACTCCACGTATGGGTCCTTGTGATCCATATTTTGTCGGCAAATCACTAAGGGTTAACCCCCATACGTGCGGCTCTTGATTAGCTTTTTCCATTGGAAATGTCTCGTAGGACTTAGCCGTGCCGGCATACCAAAGGAAGTGTGCTTAATAGCTTGGCAAAAAGGTGGTCTGAAGTGTGGGTACATTGGTACACCCCTGTAGGGTTTTGAACTATTCGAATAGCCTTGTCCTAGGTTATAGACACGCTCGGATACGCCCCGTGAGAACTAGACTACAACATTTCAATTAAAACTTGATGGGTGGTACGAATCGGGGATTCGTGCTATGTTGTGGTGGCTATTGGGTTAGTCAGCTCTAAGTGGTTACTTGATTATTTTATTTTTACTCGCTGTTATTTCAATGCTTAAAAACAGATTTTATCAATTACCTTCAATCTATTACATTATTGCAAATGAAACTTGCTTTATGCGTCCAAACAACCATATAACCATTTCCTTTGAATTCAGCTCGCATGTAGCTATGTATAGGCTTGTTACTCGTAAGTCTTACGAGTACATTATTGTACTCACCTGCTTTGCTTGTTGTGTGCAGAGGAAGAGGGTGAGCCCCAAGGGCCTTACTTTTGTGAAATGTGCGGCTTTTGGGACAACTAGCTCGGCGGTCCGGTTGGTTGCCTTATGGGTTGAGGCACACTAATTGGCTTTTATTTATAGCCATCTTATGGCAATTTTGCTTCTGCTGTTACTGTCTCTTTAGTCTCATTTGGCTGGTCGGCCCACCTTTTGTAATAACTTATATTACGTATGTCTTTTGGTAGACTTGTTAATGTGATGTATGGAATTGATGCTTGATTTTTTAATGATGTATTGTAATACTCCGGAAGTGTGAGAAGTCAATATTCGGGATAAATTGATTTAATCCAGAGAGTTTATTTTATTCTAAAAAGGTGCTAGTGTTTTCTTTCCGCTTTTGGAGCAGCCTAGTGGGTTGGGCCTCGGCCGTGCCATTCGTGCCTTGTGGTCGGCCAGATGTCCCACATGGGCCTAGGCCCATGCGCCCCTCCTAACCCTAACCACCCTTTTCTTCCCCTTGGCCGAGCCCCCTTTCCCCTCTTGGCCGTCGCCCCCTTCCACCCTCCTCTCTTCCCCTCATACCCCTGCCCCTAGGAGCCGCCCCCATCCTCCCTGGTTGCTGGTCCCTGCTGGTTTGCCTCCCCAACCTGCCTTCGGACCTTCTCCCACTGCCGGTTGCGCAAGGATTTGAGGAGGACAGCACCTTGCTTGGGGCCAAGGAGGTGAGAAGGAGGGAGATAATCTTCTCCGAGGATCTTCCGCCTACTTCCTGGTTGCTGCAAAGGTATCGGATGCCGACCCTCGTCTTTTGATTAGTGGTAGAGGCGATTTGATTCATATTTGGTTAGAACGTTTTGCTGCGAGCATAAATTCGGTTCTGTCCAGATTGTTGCGTGGACTTTTTCATGATGTTAAAGGCCGAATCTGAGATGTTCATCTCCTCGAGTTATGTAGGTCTTGTTCTTAGCTTTCGGTGGCCACCAAGAACACTAGATTCCGACTTTCGAGTAAAAAGTTATGATGGATTTAGTATCTGCTGTCCAGAAACCTGACGAGTTCTGCCTTTCAATTTATATCCTAAAATATGTTATTGTTAGGGGACGAATCAGGGTTTTCACTTAACTAGGTTATTGTAGATAATTTCATAAACTGTTCAGATTGATAAAGAACACTCAATTCGGAGTTGTAGATTAAAAGTTAAGGACGTTTTAGTTCTGCTGTTTAATTTGTTCAGACAGATTCTGTGCTGTTGTTTTGTTTTCTTTATTAGGGAAGTCATTGGCCAAATTGGGAAATCTCATCAACTTGAATGTTATAGATATGCTTGTTAAGATGATGTAGGATCTGGACTCATCTCATTTCGAGTCTCACGTCATTAGCTACTGTCCTTATCGTGTTGCTGTCCCGATACGATTTTGGGTTGCAGCCTGTTTTTCAGATTAGGATTTATGGCTATTTCTTAGATGTTCAAGAGGGAGTTGTAGAACATTAAGTTGTCTCGGGCACCATGTTGTTCTTATTTCATTTATTTTATTTGCTTAGGCAGCGAGGCTACGGGTTTGGGAGCAACGCCGTTGCCTGTTAACGTGTCACAATGAGGAAGGCAAGTACCTTGCCACCTTCATTTATTGTGATTGGTGAATGTTTTTATGATCTTGTGGTGATTCCATATAACACATGAGAAGGTGGATTGTTTATGTTTTGATATATGTGTTATAACCATGTTTAGATATCATGTCTTTCAATATTCTCAATCTATGTTATACATTCATTTTGCATGTTTCATCCACGAGAGTGGATTTCAAGTCCCACCATTCCAATGTGGGCAGTGTTGGACATTGTCATGTCCCGCCCACGAGTGGATTTGAAAGACCCATCAATTCCGGGATGGGCATGTAAGACCCATTAATTCCGAATGGGCAACTTTGGACACCGTATGAAACGTTCTTCATACGGGAATTGATCCCGCATTTTTGTTAAGATGCGGGCTTAAGTGAACACCGACGGTGTGTCACCGCTATACCGTATAAGCATGTGTGCATCCATCATTGAATGCATTCATTCATGCCATGCATTCCTAAGTTTCATTCGAGGTGTGCTCATATTCTTTAATGATGATGACTTGTTCATATGTGAGTTATGTCCCTTTATCTGTACTTTGCGAGTCGTGGACTCATTCTTGCGTTGTTTGTTTATTTTAGGTTACCCCTGATGTTGGCTCACTTGGGAGGGAGTAGACAAGCACTACTTGTTCACAACATCCAATTCATGTTCAAGATTAAATTTTAGTTCTATCTTTCATTCGTTAATGATGAACTGTAATAATTAAATTATAAATGGTGAAGGAATGATACCTTCTCCACATTGATGTTGCTTTATTATTGCATGTGAACTTTATTTGTTGATGATCAGTATTAAATAACTTAGAAGGTGAAGGAAGGATACCTTCACCATGTTTTGTTTATGTTAATGCTGTCACTTGGTTGATACACTTATTTCATATTCTTCCGCAATGTGTAGATTGTTAGAGTAAATAGGTGGCTTCTTGGCTTCGAATAGCCGTGGTGTTACAGCTTGGTATCGAGCGGCTTTAGGTCCATGGTTAATAGAAGAACATTAAAATGACACACTCGCGTACAGTGAGTTGGGGTTGGGAACCATTGCTTCCGCATTTCTATTGTTATGTTTCATTCGTTGAGCAATTGTTGAGTTGCTTCAGATTATCTTTCTTGTTGTTAATCTATGATCTGCTATGATATTCAATATCTATGAACTAATACTATGATTGTCATGAGATGATCCTGTATTCATAATTGAGTAATTTGGTGAAGCGTGTTGTTAACGGATGATAAGAGGTGGAGGTCGTGGTTGTTACTCCGATTCACTGTGTTACACCACCGTCGCAAAGACGTGGTTGGAGGAGTAGTTACCAGTACCATAGTTTCAGGTGTTAAGCGTGAGTTGCTTTAGAAAGTTGTTCTCTTCCTTGATTTTTGAATTTTGTTCTATTTTTGTTCTGTGGAGGTTGATGAACTTTTCTTGAGTTGTTGCTTACATTTCTACCGATGAGTTTTCATTAGTTATTCTTGGCTTCATAATATGAATACTTGTTCTCCGATCGTTGGTCTATTGTTGTTTTTGTGTGAACGCTTGCTATTAGCAAGATTAAACTTTTCATGGGAGTTATACACTTATTGTTGGGAAATATGACTCCTTTATTCGATTGGTATTTCAGATACTACAAGTTTCAGTTGCAAGTGCTTTAACATGTGAAAGCTTTGACTTTATGTATTTCTTTTGGATTACTTGAGCGTTGAGGTTTGAAGTCTCTCTTTATCAAGTAAGGTGTTAGAATCCTTTGTGATGTCTTGCCATGCTTAAAACGAGAAGTTGTAACCAAACGAATAAATTGTTATGATATGAATTACCAAGTCGGGTTATTAGCATGGTGCAAATCAATTATTCTTAACTGCCATCCATGAAAGTGAAATTTATTGATTTGATATGTCCTTGAATTTGATACATGGTGTATGTTAAATAAAGACTGTCCATATCCATTCAGAACCTATAGATCTTACCTAAGAGTTAGATTTATCTATTTCCTGGTATGCTAAAATTGTTGAAACTTGAATAAAGTACCAGATGGGTGCTGGTGTATCGATTCATGAAACCTTGTTTATAGAAAATTATGTTAGTGAATCTTTAATCATGATTTGAAATGATTTCTGAACAAAGGTGATATGTGAATCTATGTTTATATATGGTTGTGTGATTGCAAATGGAATTAGTCTCGTATATACACACATGGTTAGTACAATCATCAATTGTTAATGAGCGCTGAAGAAGGTGTTGAACAACACCAACAGTTGAGTAGATGAATTTCATAAGTAGTCTGTGATAGCGTGCCTTGTGATATTGTTATTGCTTAGCATAATCTTGTTATAATAAATTTGTTTCAACCTTGTGGTTTGTGTTCCCTTTGGGAAGTTTTAGGATGGAGTATTAAAGTTTGATGATTCTTGGTACTAGTATATGTCGTCGATGTTATTAAATCACAAAATGTGAGAATGAGGTTACTTCGTAGTAATTTGATCACCCATGGTGATATTTCCTAAATGACCAAATTTCAAGTTTGTATTCATGATCTTTTGGGGTTTCAGGCTTTATGTGGTAAATGAAGTTTATCGAGGAGCGATATGTTGCAAAGTTATAATGTTCTTCAGTGATGCAAGTGCTTCGATCTTGAATACTTATTTGTTCTTATCTGAAGGTTCGATATTCTCTTCTTGTGAGGCTTATGCTTTCAACTGTGGACTTCACTTATGTTCTATGAGTTCATTGCTTAATTGGTTTCTTCATTGGTCCCGTGTTCAGTGCGAGTGGTAGATGAGTTTTCTAGTTGGTGAAAGTCGTTTCCATTTGTCTCTTCTTTTGAGAAAGAATCAACCCATTCTTTACACGTGGGTCTTTCAAGTGTTTTCTAATGGTTGTGGTGAAACTGATGTTAATACCCATAGTAATTTGATCGCTTTCGATGATATCGTTCATTGAGAATATTTCAAGTTTAGCTTTCGTGATATTTCCTTTGAGCTCTTGAATCATCCGTAGCTGAAATTATTTTAAATAAATTGAGGTATTGAATTGTCTTGTTGCGTCTTAAGAGATTCATGTGATTTAATCTTAAAGGATTTTTGGTTTGAGTTGGCAACGTGAAGCGGCAATTAAAGAAAAATTATGTTGGTTCCCTTAAGAGGAGAATAATCTGCTTGTTTTTCATGAAATCCTGTAATTGGAAATGTTTCGAGATTGGTGGCTGAGATTATTTGGATCTCATGTTTCGTGTGTAGTTGAATTGTTCTGAACAAATATGACGTATTGAAGAATTTTTATTGGTTCTTAATTAGTCCTTGTGGTTTGGACTAAAGACTCTATCTTGTTCGTTGTGGCAAAGCGATGTTAGTCAAAGAATTAATTTCAGTGTTAAAGGAAAGAGTGCAGTAGGAATATTTGAGAATTTGAGTCAAGTTTTGTAACTTGTGGTTATTTGCTATTCCCTTTTTGAGGGATGCGTACCCTCCGCTGTGAACTCAACTTTCGTTTTTCCAGATCTTCATTACCAGATTATTTCTTTGGTTTCGTGCTCACTGTGAGCAGTAACATTTTCCTGGGTGGTGAAATTTGTCCTTATTCGCCTCTTTCATTTGAGAAAGGATCAACAGTTTTATGTTGCAGAGTTTTACAAAGCGTAAGTTGTCGTTTGTTTGGTGGTGGTTAAGTGATTGTAGGGGTGAGATTTTGCTACCATGCTATTGGGGAAGTAATAGAAGATGAATTAGTTTTGACCTGAACCTCTTGGAGGGAAGTTGATTGAGATGGAATGTTTGGCTTCGAAGAAAAACTGTTTAGTGTTCGTCTAAGTAGAACCAATGGCATAGTGTAGTTTCAGAACTTTGGTTCATGTTGAAATGTAGGGGCTTATCAAATGTATGGAAACATTAATCAATTTTATAGAGTAACACTACTGGAAAGTATCGCGATGTTGTGTGAGTGATTACTGATGTTGTCAATGAGTGAGTATGTTGGAATTGTGGGGATCATAGAGATTTAATCCGATGATTTCACTATTTGTTATAAGAGGAATTCGTTGTAGAGGTCTCGGAGGTTAAATTTGGGTTTTCCATTTTCATGCTAGACTTTTGGTCGCCCAAATATTGGAATGATTGTCGATAGAACCCTTCTGATGTAGTTCATGAGCGGGTGTACTGAGGATTCTGATGTGTTATTCTTGAAAGTTGGAGGTGATGAGATTGCATGGTTTTTTTTTTTATTTTTTAGGTGCTTTGGTGCCTTCTATCAAATTAATGTCATCAGTTGAAGGAGTTGTCTAGAGTGTTCACTGGAATCAATAGAGTCTCTCTACAAAGGTGTGGATGATGTATTTCGGTTTAAGCCTAATTTGAGGATGTTAAAATTAAGATGTTTGAGACCGAGTGGTATGCGATGAATTCGAATTCCAAGGTTTGAGAGAATGAGTTTGACTTGATTTTAGTATGTGTGGTTCTTATCTGTTCAGGAAGAATAAAGGAAGTTTTTAATTTGGGCATTCAAGTGTTTTTCCCTTTGGTTTTCGTGACGTTTTCTCGCAAATTGCCACTTGGTAAGTGGAAAGGTTTTCTTGATGAAATTCTGATTTCTGGATTTTACTCTTCAGTACCCAGTTGGTAACGTATAGTTGTGATGTGAATCTTTCTTATTCAGATGTGTTTTGCCGGTAAAAGAGTTTGCTTAAAGAGAGTTTTGTCGTATGTTTCTGCTTAAAGGAGGTGCTCCTTGCTTTAGTGAAGAATTTAGTTGAGACATGGAACACGAGTTCCATGTTCTATGTGCTTGCTGTGTGGTTCAGTATCTTTGGGAAGGTTAACCCAAGATATATTGGGTTGTTTTCGCTAGTTGGCATATCGCCAGGACTGTCTCGAGTCCGTGCGCGGAGTACGTAACGTCTGGTATGTTCTCGTGTTGAGTGAGTACTTGGCAGATCCAGAGTTTGAGGTTTCATTTGCGCCGTTGACCATCGAGTCAGATCTTGCCTTCGAGTTTCGTGTGCGTGAACTTTAGCCGGTGTGGATCACAACGGGTACGTGGTTACCGTTGTTCGTTCTCAGTCGTGGTTGTTCTTTCGCTAAAGTGTGTTTAGATTCGGTCGAACTCTTAAGGGGGTAGAATGTAATACTCCTAAGTGTGAGAAGTCAATATTCGGGATAAATTGATTTAATCCAGAGAGTTTATTTTATTCGGAAAAGGTCGCTAGTGTTTTCTTTCCGCTTTTGGAGCATCTAGCGGTTGGGCCTCCGCCGTGCCATTCGTGCCTTGTGGCCGGCCAGATGTCCCACATGGGCCTAGGCCCATGCGCCTCCTAACCCTAACCACCCCCTTTTCTTTTCCCCTTGGCCGAGCCCCTTTCCTCTCTTGGCCGCGCCCTTCCACCCTCCTCTCTTCCCCTCATGCCCCTCGCCCTAGGAGCCGCCCATCCTCCCCGGTTTCTCGGTCCTCGCTGGTTTGCCTCCCAACCCGCCTCGACCTTCTCCCGCCGCGGGTTGCGCAAGGATTTGAGGAGGACAGCACCTTGCTTGGGGCAAAGGAGGTGAGAAGGAGGGAGATGATCTTCTCCGAGGATCTTCCGCCTACTTCCTGGTTGCTGCAAAGGTATCGGATGCCGACCCTCGTCTTTTGATTAGTGGTAGAGGCGATTTGATTCATATTTGGTTAGAACGTTTTGCTGCGAGCATAAATTCGGTTCTGTCCAGATTGTTGCGTGGACTTTTTCGTGATGTTAGAGGCCGAATCTGAGATGTTCATCTCCTCGAGTTATGTAGGTCTTGTTATTAGCTTTCGGTGGCCGCCAAGAACACTAGATTCCGACTTTCGAGTCAAAAGTTATGATGGATTTAGTATCTGCTGTCCAGAAACCTGACGAGTTCTGCCTTTCAATTTATATCCTAAAATATGTTATTGTTAGGGGACGAATCAGGGTTTTCACCTAACTAGGTTATTGCAGAGAATTTCATAACCTTTTCAGATTGATAAAGAACACTCAATTCAGAGTTGTAGATTAAAAGTTAAGGACGTTTTAGTTCTGCTGTTTAATTTGTTCAGACAGATTCTGTGCTGTTGTTTTGTTTTCTTTATTAGGGAAGTCATTGGCCGAATTGGGAAATCTCATCAACTTGAATGTTATAGATATGTTTGTTAAGATGATGTAGGATCTGGACTCATCTCATTTCGAGTCTCACGTCATTAGCTACTGTCCTTATCGTGTTGCTGTCCCGATACGATTTTGGGTTGCACTGCTTTTTCAGATTAGGATTTATGGCTATTTCTTAGATGTTCAAGAGGGAGTTGTAGAACATTAAGTTGTCTCGGGCACCATGTTGTTCTTATTTCATTTATTTTGTTTGCTTAGGCAGCGAGGCTACGGGTTTGGGAGCAACGCCGTTGCCTGTTAACGTGTCGCAATGAGGAAGGCAAGTACCTTGCCACCTTCATTGATTGTGATTGGTGAATGTTTTTATGATCTTGTGGTGATTCCATATAACATATGAGAAGGTGGATTGTTTATGTTTTGATATATGTGTTATAACCATGTTTAGATATCATGTCTTTCAATATTCTCAATGTAACACCCCAGGATCCACATTACCCTGGAATGCTACTTAACCACTCTACAGCTAGCCAATAATTTCAAGACAAAATTAATTCGGCAGCAACTCTAGACAAGAAGCACTAAGCGGAAGCATAAACAACTAAGGGAATAAAGATGACGGTAACAAGTTCAATAATTAAACAACCTCTAGCAGATTAAACAAAGAATGGTTCACAAGTCCATCCTTATTTAACAACATAATCATCCACAAATAGTTAAGCATTTGGCTAGAATTTCATCGTCTTTATTACAACATAGGTTGATGAACCAAGTGCATTATTGTGGTGCCGCTCTACCCATCCCATGAATGTTCAACAATCACCGTAGGGGAACAAGGGTGAGATAAAAATCTCAAAGAAGCAAACTGCTTAACAGCTAATCGCACTACAAATAAATATACAACATCATTAAAGTATCCATATGTCCACATCCATAATGTGAATCCACATTCATTTACAAGCTAATTAAACTACAAAGATATTAAGCATCAATATCCAATTCTCATAATGAACACAATTATAGCCTCAACCATAGTTACTACCAAAGATAGTAAAATATTAACAACAAAATCTTGATCAACTGCTTCATATTATTCACCACTACCACTACCAATGACAATAGAGTATTAACATGTTTTACCTCATAACTTTACTATTTCTCACATCCACAATCGCTATCAACGACACCACAAGAGAGAAGAATCTCATGCCACAATCACAACCTCTACCATACCACAAGGGATAAACCCCATTCCACAACCACAACCACATTACTCATTCCACAAGAGACTCTCATGAGTCAATTTCACATTGCAACTATGAAGTTGCGTTTGATTGCAAAATAAATTCACCTCAATATCTTGCATGAGAATGCAAATGATCTTTCCACAATGTAATGCATATGTATGTTATGCTCCACTGCACCTTTACCCAACAAGGTAAAGGTATGCATCGTACTTCGGCAATGCACGATGTTGTACCGCACGGTCGATCGCGGCTATAAGCGGCGACATCCACAATGCAAATGTCATGATATGTCATGAATGATATGATATGATAATCATAAACCACAAGAATTTAACCACGGAGATCAACAACGTACTCATCATGAATATTTTCTCATAATCCACATGTGTCTCATTAAGCACAATACCAACGTGTCATAAGACCATTACCACATAACCCACACCCGATTCACCAAGATCAAAATCAATCGATCTAGATGAAACTCTATCACATAGACCACCACATGATCATCATGAAAATAACCACAATGAATTATCAACATGTCCACCTTGAGTTTATTCTCATATTCCGCATTTGGCTCATTACGCAATTACCACAATACTACCCAAACTCATCCAAACATAGCAATTGATTAATATCTTGCTACCACATTCTTACTTAGAAAACATGTAACCATGGCATATCATTTAACACTACGTCAATCATGCATAGTGCAAGTAGTAAGAAAAACGGGTTAAACCGTAGCACAACCGCTACATTTACTTGCCTTCCACGATGCGACGCGTTAGCGGCAAAGATGATACTCCTAAACCTGAGGCTTCACCTCCTAAACAGGTAAAATAATTTCAATTAAGACATAATATACTCAGCGCTACTAATCGGCATTCTACATCGCTTACTTGACGACTCAAAACGAGTTTACAAAGCTGAAACTGAAAACAACGCTTCCTGCTATATACCGCTCCTGGACAGCGCACGGTAATTGACATAACTCAAGAACAGGAAGTCAAAAAGAGGTAAACCCAATTTCTGTAGATTCTTAACTGAATAATCTACAATACTCTAGTTGACACAATACTCCAATTCGGCCAAAATATTAGGCTAACCATTGTCTGAACTTTCAGTACAGAAACTGCCTACACAAACGAACAGCAAAACTAAAATGACCATAACTTTTAATAGGTAACCTGAATTGATCGTTCTTTATCAATCTGAAAAGGTTATCGAATTACCTACAATAACCTAGTTGGGTGAACTTTCAGATTCTTCCAATTTCCTATCATATTTTAGGAAATATCCAGACAGTTTATTCTCGTCAGATTTCTGGCAGCAGATACTAAATCGACCATAACTTTTGACTCAGACCTCGGAATCGAGAGATCTTCGCGGCTACTGAAAGATAACGACATAACCCACATATCTCTAGGAGATGGAAACTTAAAATTCAGCCTCTAAATACACGAAAAACCCACGCAAGGTTCTGGACAGAATTGCATCTTCTGCAGCCCAACAATTAACCATCAATTCTAATCGGTTTCGATCTAATAAGGATTAAACAGCAGGAGGGCATCTCGTTACCCTTTGTAGAACCGCTAGAATTCGCTGAACCAAACCCCACACAAACTCTTCTTCTTCTTCTTCTCCTTCTTCTCCTTCTTCTCTCCTCTCTCTTCTTCTTCCTTGCGCAAGGGGCAGCACCTTGGGATAGGAGAGTGCAGGGGACAGCACCTTGGGAGAGGGAGGTGCAAGGGGAGGAGAGGAGTCGCCAAGGGAGAGGAGGAGGGGCGGCTGCAAGTGGGAGGAGAGAAAGGGGAGGGGCGGCTAGGGTTTGGGGAGGTGGCTCCTCCCTTTGGCCGGCCACTACAGGCCAGATGGCCAAGGCCCAGCCCAAGTAGGTGAGAAAACACAGAAAACCCTCTCTTTTCTTGTCTTTGCTGAATTCTGAAATTAAACTCTTCCCGATTAAATAATTCTCTACCGATTAAATTTAATTAACCCGATTCTTGACTTCTCATACTTCCGAGTATTACACTCTTCCCACCTTAAAAGGATTCGCCTCTAATCCTACTCTCTGCACCACAAAGAGAAGAACAACAAGCAAAAGCAACCCAAACTAGAGTACTCACCACCAAGAGCTCGGGTACTTCTTTCGCAAAAGATCCTCCAACTCCCACGTAGCTTCTCTCTCGCACTGATTCGCCCAAAGGACCTTCACATACTTGATGGTCTTATTCCTTAAGACCCGCCCGACGTGTCCAAGATACGAATCGCCGACTCTCCACAAGTGAGATCTCGCTCCACCGTGACTGCTCCAGTCAAACTTGTGTTCGATCCCGCAAGAATTTCTCAAGATAGACACAAGGAAAACATTGTGCACACCACTCAATGAGTTTGGCAACTCCAAACGATAAGCCAAACTACCACCCGAGCAACCATCAAAAACCGATGTACCGCGGCTAAGCTTCTGGTGGTACCAAAACGAACAATACCCTTAGTCGGAGACACCCGAAGGAGCACAAGGCTTCCCACCGCAAAATCCAACTCTCGGTGCCGAACAACCGCATAACTCTTTTGTCGGCCCTGAGCAGCCAACAGGTCCTGCCATTTTGGCAAAATTTCCCGCAAAACTATTAAGACCATTTTCTCAAACCATCCTTTTTCTTAAAACATTTTTCTCTTATTAAATATACTCGGGATAACCCAATAACAGAAGAGAAAAGGATTATCAAGCATCACACTAGCAACTAGTTTTCCTTCAAAGGACCCCGATCCAAAACAAAGGATTTACCACAAAACATCTTCCACTCTCCAAGTAGACAATTGGAGAAACCACACCACCTAAGCTAAGAGTGAAAATCACTCGACGCACTAAAACAATCAATTTCTTTTCCTAATCGAAAAGACTACGCCAACAAAAACACCCAAAGAAAACAAGAATCAAGAGAGCATCGCACTACTTGACATAACCATAATTTCCCAATTCATTTCTTTTAACAATTTAACTTCCTTGAACCACGGATTTTCAAATCATTGCCCAACACGCCAACTCATTTAACTCAAGTTGGCCACCTCAACAATTAGCTCAATTGAGTACATCATCTACACCATTGTAGATAGACTCTCTGCCCCGCAAAACATACTCTAACCCAAAACCACGACCAACAAAAGGCTTCAGAACCCACAACAATTACCATGTTCTTAGAAGAAGAGGTAAGAAGAAATAAATTCCAGATACGTAAAATGGTTATCATCACAATAGCCAAAAGACCAAAAGAATAACAAATAGCAATGAGGTTGGAAAACACAAGATAAGATCATCTGACTTCAAATACTTCTAGTACAACTTTTCCTTTCAATAAGAAGCAATTTTCTTTGATTACAACATCCCGCCATTTCCATCAAAGGATGCTTGAAGACCACAACACAAGATTCAAATAAAACCAATAAGATCAATCAACACGTTGCTTTACTCAGAGCAACATCGACTATGACACAAGTCATAAGGTCCAAAAAGATTCCAACCGTAAATCTCACACCCTTCAATGCAATTAGTATTATGGAATTAACAAATTCCTTTATTTTTAAAACATTCAACACCATAATCACAACTACATGCTATCGGTTGTATTCACAACAAGATAAACGTTCTTTACAAAAAAAAATCATCATATCGTCCCACTCCTTCATATTTTTCCAAAAGGAACACCATTAATCACTTCATCATGTTCTTATTATCCAAATAAGATTCCAACTACTTAATCTAGTTAAAACTAGTGCATAAGCCATCACATTAAAACAAACTCTTTAACAAGATGATATTAGAACATAACAACCTCACAAAACATGCTAGTATGAATCTCTTATTAGATTCCATACATTTATCTCGTACTGATGCTCAACTCTAGTTTAGCAACAAGTAATTACACTCTAGCCATTGCTGTCAATAATTGATTATTAATTTTTCAACAGCATAGCATTAATGATCCTATCTCTAATTTGCAATCACAAAGACAATAAAGAGCACAGATTCGATACTCCACCTTATGTTAAGATATTAAAATAAAAATAACTTTAAACATCAATAATACCAGCTTTATAAGACAAGATTCCGCAAGTCAAATCATCCACCTCCATCCATTTCTTTATACATAATTCAACAATTTAGCATGGTAAAAGTTACATAACTTTAATAGCTTGTACATGCTCATCAAGTATG
The DNA here is from genome assembly GCA_036346255.1 of Ampelocalamus luodianensis. Classification (NCBI taxonomy): domain Eukaryota; kingdom Viridiplantae; phylum Streptophyta; class Magnoliopsida; order Poales; family Poaceae; genus Ampelocalamus; species Ampelocalamus luodianensis. The sequence continues at coordinate 15,790,680 of CM070633.1, forward strand.
TAAAGAGAGGACATAATTAAGGTTAATCTTATTAAGGCAATATTCCAACACCTCCTTACTTGACCATCCCGAATGGTCAGATTAATTACTTAAGATCAATCAATCCAATCTATCCAACAAGTTGGGAAAATTAAACAACTACAATAGTCAATCCAATTGTTTTTCATAATCCTTAATAAATGCATGAGTTCTACACATGTATCGCTAAATTCTTAGCCACAAATCTTCAAGAAACTACAACAGACAACATCATATTAATCAACTTCACTTCTAAAGATGTTAGTAGAAATTAATGATGTACCACACTAACTTTTCAACTTGATAATTCACAATCTATCAATTATTTACATAATTACCACCTACTACTTAAACACAACAAAACAACATAAAGGATTTTAACACTCCTTCTAGGAGAAAATCAAACTTCAAAAGTCTAAATAACTCGTAAGAAATGCATAGAGCCAATGCTTCCACAAGTTAATGAACTTCCACGTAAGCTTTGATTCTCTCTCAAAATATCAAACGAAATACAAGAGTCATGTTTTCCAAAGAAGAAAGATGGAACAACGCGGAAAATACCACTCTCTCAAAAGCACTGCCACGAGCAACAAACAACCCATCAATCGAAAGAAACAATACATGGCCTCAAGAACAATTGGAGGCCTAGTGACACCCAACAACCGCAATAAACAGCTAACCCGAGAGAAAAAAAATCATTAACTACAATAGGCCAAGAATCGCCAACATCAATTCAAGGAGGATAACACTTTTCTAAGAAACTTACCCATGACATCCGCAACTAAGTTACCCGAGGTAATCGCATCAATATCCTCGCACTACTAATGGGGTAAAATCGGCAATGCCCAAGGCAACACCGCAAACCCTACCTCTTATCATTGACTATCCTCACTCATAGCACCATAGAAACAACACATAAACATACGTGATTATCTCATAGCATGAATAATCAATATAACATGTCAAAGCACGAATGCAATGCTTGACCCATCCCATCCTACTGCACCAAGGTGTCAATTTAATATTTTTAATTACCACGCACCTAAAACTGCTCGATACCAATCAGAACACCTCAGATCCACATTACCCGAATGCTACTTAACCACTCTACACTAGCCAATAATTTCAAGACAAAATTAATTCTAAAGAACTCTAGACAAGAAGCACTAAGCGGAAGCATAAACAACTAAGGGAATAAAGATGACGGTAATAAGTTCAATAATTAAACAACCTCTAGGAGATTAAACAAAGAATGGTTCACAAGTCCATCCTTATTTAACAACATAATCATCCACAAATAGTTAAGCATTTGGCTAGAATTTCATCGTCTTTATTACAACATAGGTTGATGAACCAAGTGCATTATTGTGGTGCCGCTCTACCCATCCCATGAATGTTCAACAATCACCTGTAGGGGGAAACAAGGGTGAGATAAAAATCTCAAAGAAGCAAACTGCTTAATGTGCTAATCAGACTACAAATAAATATACAACATCATTAAAGTATCCATATGTCCACATCCATAATGTGAATCCACATTCATTTACAAGCTAATTAAACTACAAAGATATTAAGCATCAATATCCAATTCTCATAATGAACACAATTATAGCCTCAACCATAGTTACTACCAAAGATAGTAAAATATTAACAACAAAATCTTGATCAACTGCTTCATATTATTCACCACTACCACTACCAATAACAATAGAGTATTAACATGTTTTACCTCATAACTTTACTATTTCTCACATCCACAATCGCTATCAACGACACCACAAGAGAGAAGAATCTCATGCCACAATCACAACCTCTACCATACCACAAGGGATAAACCCCATTCCACAACCACAACCACATTACTCATTCCACAAGAGACTCTCATGAGTCAATTTCACATTGCAACTATGAAGTTGCGCTTGATTGCAAAATAAATTCACCTCAATATCTTGCATGAGAATGCAAATGATCTTTCCACAATGTAATGCATATGTATGCTATGCTCCACTGCACCTTTACCCAACAAGGTAAAGGTATGCATCGTGCTACGGCAATGCACGATGTTGTACCGGTACGGTCGCGGCTATAAGCGGCGACATCCACAATGCAAATGTCATGATATGTCATGAATGATATGATATGATAATCATAAACCACAAGAATTTAACCACGGAGATCAACAACGTACTCATCATGAATATTTTCTCATAATCCACATGTGTCTCATTAAGCACAATACCAACGTGTCATAAGACCATTACCACATAACCCACACCCGATTCACCAAGATCAAAATCAATCGATCTAGATGAAACTCTATCACATAGACCACCACATGATCATCATGAAAATAACCACAATGAATTATCAACATGTCCACCTTGAGTTTATTCTCATATTCCGCATTTGGCTCATTACGCGAATTACCACAATACTACCCAAACTCATCCAAACATAGCAATTGATTAATATCTTGCTACCACATTCTTACTTAGAAAATATGTAACCATGGCATATCATTTAACACTACGTCAATCATGCATAGTGCAAGTAGTAAGAAAACGGGTTAAACCGTAGCACAACCGCTACATTTACTTGCCTTCCACGATGCACGCAAGTTAGCGGCAAAGATGATACTCCTAAACCTGAGGCTTCACCTCCTAAACAGGTAAAATAATTTCAATTAAGACATAATATACTCAGCGCTACTAATCGGCATTCTACATCGCTACTTGACGACTCAAAACGAGTTTACAAAGCTGAAACTGAAAACAACGCTTTCTGCCATATACCGCTCCTGGACAGCGCACGGTAATTGACATAACTCAAGAACAGGAAGTCAAAAAGAGGTAAACCCAATTTTTGTAGATTCTTAACTGAATAATCTACAATACTCTAGTTGACACGATACTCCAATTCGGCCAAAATATTAGGCTAACCATTGTCTGAACTTTCAGTACAGAAACTGCCTACACAAACGAACAGCAAAACTAAAATGACCATAACTTTTAATAGATAACCCGAATTGATCGTTCTTTATCAATCTGAAAAGGTTATCGAATTACCTACAATAACCTAGTTGGGTGAACTTTCAGATTCTTCCAATTTCCTATCATATTTTAGGAAATATCCAGACAGTTTATTCTCGTCAGATTTCTGGCAGCAGATACTAAATCGACCATAACTTTGACTCAGACCTCGAATCGAGAGATCTTCACGGCTACTGAAAGATAACGACATAACCCACATATCTCTAGGAGATGGAAACTTAAAATTCAGCCTCTAAATACACGAAAAACCCACGCAAGGTTCTGGACAGAATTGCATCTTCTGCAGCCCAACAATTAACCATCAATTTAATCGGTTTCAGATCTAATAAGGATTAGACAGCAGGGAGGGCATCTCGTTACCCTTGTAGAACCGCTAGAATTCGCTGAACCAAACCCCACACAAACTCTTCTTCTTCTTCTTCTCCTTCTTCTCCTTCTTCTCCTTCTTCTCTCCTCTCTTTCTTCTTCCTTGCGCAAGGGCAGCACCTTGGGATAGGGAGGTGCAGGGGACAGCACCTTGGGAGAGGGGAGGTGCAAGGGGAGGAGAGGAGTCGCCAAGGGAGAGGAGGAGGGGGCGGCTGCAAGTGAGAGGAGAGAAAGGGAGGGCGGCTAGGGTTTGGGAGGTGGCTCCTCCCCTTTGGCCGGCCACTACAGGCCAGATGGGCCAAGGCCTGTGCCCAAGTAGGTGAGAAAACACAGAAAACCCCTCTCTTTTCTTGTCTTTGCTGAATTCTGAAATTAAACTCTTCCCGATTAAATAATTCTCACCGATTAAATTTAATTAACCCGATTCTTGACTTCTCACACTTCCGAGTATTACACTCAATCCATGTTATACATTCATTTTGCATGTTTCATCTACGAGAGTGGATTTCAAGTCCCACCATTCCAATGTGGGCGTGTTGGACATTGTCATGTCCGCCCACTGAGTGGATTTGAAAGACCCATCAATTCCGGATGGGCATGTAAGACCCATTAATTCCGAATGGGCAACTTTGGACACCGTGATGAAACGTTCTTCATACGGGAATTGGATCCCCGCATTTTTGTTAAGATGCGGGCTTAAGTGAACACCGACGGGTGTGTCACTCGCTATACCGGTATAAGCATGTGTGCAGTCCATCATTGAATGCATTCATTCATGCCATGCATTCCTAAGTTTCATTCGAGGTGTGCTCATATTCTTTAATGATGATGACTTGTTCATATGTGAGTTATGTCCCTTTTACTGTACTTGCTGAGTCGTGGACTCATTCTTGTGTTGTTTGTTTATTTTAGGTAACCCCTGATGTTGGCTCACTTGGGAGGGAGTAAACAAGCACTACTTGTTCACAACATCCAATTCATGTTCAAGATTAAATTTTAGTTCTATCTTTCATTTGTTAATGATGAACTGTAATAATTAAATTATAAATGGTGAAGGAAGGATACCTTCTCTACATTGATGTTGCTTTATTATTGCATGTGAACTTTATTTGTTGATGATCAGTATTAAATAACTTAGAAGGTGAAGGAAGGATACCTTCACCATGTTTTGTTTATGTTAATGTTGTCACTTGGTTGATACACTTATTTCATATTCTTCCGCAATGTGTAGATTGTTAGAGTAAATAGGTGGCTTCTTGGCTTCTGAATAGCCAGGGTGTTACATGTATATATGCTGCAATTCTGGGAAGCACATGTTCATTGAGACACGGTGTATTTTGTTTGTGATGCTAGAGCCAATGGAAGACTAAGTATTACAAGATAAATAAACCGGGGTCTCACAGCTACCTTGGATATGTTCCACACTCTATTTCAGCAACATGTCTATCAAATTATCTATGCTAAGAAGCAGTTTGTCAATCATCTCTTTGTGAAATGGAGCTACCTAGGAAAGAACCTAGTCTATAATGCATTGCATCGCCTATTTAGAGATGTGAGATTGGAGTCTTTAGTTGCCTTGAAGTGCAACTTTCATGCTAAGGCCATTCGCCAATTTTATACAACAATATATGTGTCCCCTGAGCATGATCATCTCATTTGGATGACTGGTCAAAACATACTAGAAGCTTCTAAAGATGATTTTATAAGTGCTTTGAGCTTGGGAGATTCAAGTGGGGTTAAGATACATCTTGAGGAACCTCTTTCCCTCACTCAGGTGGATGAGTTCTATGATCAGGGAATTCCTTTTGTGCGTGGAAGAGTAAGTGGACTTCTCGCTCTTCCCAGTATTATAAATAGGATCATGCGAGCATCATTCTTTCCTAGGAGTGGGAATAATGATGAAATACATGGGCGTGTCTGGAATGTAATCAAATACATTATGGATGGCACAAGGTTTGATGTGATGGACTTGATAATTAGAGAGATTGCCACTTCCAAGGGAGATAAGACCAAAAGCATTTATTTTGCTCCTTATATTATGAAGCTCATTCAAAGCAAAATTGATTTTGATAATGATTGTGACATGGAGCATAAGGAGTACAAACCTAGAGGTGCTCCTCCTTAGGTGCCTCCTCCACCTCCTCTTCAGCCTCAAGGGCAGGAATCAGCTTCTCAAGGACCTCCAGGGCAGCAGGCTCCCTAGGAGCAGGATCCAGTCTTGACAGCCCTATTGTGCCTTCAGTCTAGCGTGGATCGCATGGATATAAAGTATGATAAAATGCATGAAGAGTTGACGATGAGATTAGATGGATTGGAGCTGACAAGGAGATTAGATGGATTGGACTCAAAGGTCACTCATATGGATGAGAGACTCACTGAGTATCAGCAGCAGGGAGTGCCCTTGGCTTATCAGAGGTTTGGGCGTGGTCAACGTCCTCCTTCAGTTGTTCAGCAGGATGCTCCTCCATCTTCATCTGTTGCTCCTTCAGCCGCTCAGCAGAGTGATCATCCATCTCAGCCTGAGGCACCTTCTCCTCAAGATCAGATTGACTCTCAACCTATTACAAACCAAGCTATCAAGTCACATCTGGATGGTCTTTTTGGTATTTTTTGATGCCAAAGGGGGAGAAGTCTAGAAAGGATTAGAAAGGGAGAAGTCTATTTTCTATTATAATACCTATATTCTTGTGTGTCTTTGTGGTGTTATGCTTTTGGACTGACATACCTTGATATGGTTTTATGTTCTTAGGTTGTTATGATTTATTCCATATCACTAGTCCAAACTAGTTTATGTTCTTATTGTATCCTTGTCTGAGATATGTTATTTGAATCCCTATTGATGTTGCATGTTTCTTCAAATCTTGATTATCAAATGTCATGTTTCCTTGGATTCAGTTAATATAGAAGAAACTCCGTCAAATTTTTCATAAAATCCTTGTGTGCATAAATTGGTACCTTCATATCTTAAATGCACATGTTTAGGAGGAGCTTTTATCTATATGGTTCTTGCATGCAAATAATTTCAAAATATTTCTCGAAATAAATTTATTTTCAAAAATCTTTTGAACCAGTCCAAAGTTTATTGAATATTTCAAAAGGGAGTTTTTCTTGAATGCTTTCCAAATATCTTTTCCTTTAGTTAAACTCAATATGGCATCGTTTCAAATTGCTTTACTCTTTTGGCCATACAAAGGAAGCTTGTAACTTATCTTGAAAACAAAAACCTAACTTCCAAAAGGAGAGAATGTTTCATTGAATTCTATTGCCAAGCTCCCTGTTTTACAAAATCTCTTGTTGGCTTGGATTTCTATTTTGAGTTTTTGGTATTTAATGCCAAAAGGGGGAGAATGTTCATATGATCAATACATTTCCATTTGGATTCTCTCTTGTGATTTCACCTTCTCATGCATATCATTCTCACAGGAATAATGTTTGATCATGCATGATTACATTTCAATAGCTTAAAATCTTAGCGTATGTCGTTTCATATCATGCCATTTTATATCCAAATGATGCTATTGCTAAAGGATTTTGTCATCAATTACCAAAAAGGGGAAGATTGAAGAATCTAAACCCGCCATAATCTTATACCTTATTGCATTACTCGGATCCAAAATATAGGTTGTACTCCACTAAAAGGTTAACTTGAATATGTGCATATGCTCTTTTTACACATTCGTGTATGCACGCATTTAGGGGGAGTTCACTCTATGTTTTGTGGTTTCACTAGTATTGATCCATATTCCTTTATCCACATATATTTGGGATCTCCACATTGAAACAAACCATTGAGTATATAAAACTTGTGTAGTTTATATATGCTCATATATCTTTTGAGTATATACAACCTGTGTAGTTCATATATACTCATACAAATCTTTATTCAATTATTTGCAATTGAAGTAGTTATCATCAATTACCAAAGAAGAAAAGATTGTATATCTTGTCCCACCATTATATGTTAATGGTATGATGTAGTAATTCATGATAATCATAATATGGAACTAACATTTTTCACAAGTTTGATGAATAGGTTGTTCCACGAGGTTGAAGATTTGGAATGACATCATGAGTTGATTGTCATCAAGTCAAGAGCATGGAGCAAAGGTTGCATCATGTGTTGATGCACATCAAGTTCAAGAAGGAGATGATCATGAGTTGATCATCACATCAAGAGAAGACCCATCATATGCTGATGGTGTTCGAGAAGAAGGGATGATCATGAGTTAATCATCAAGTCAAGAGAAAATCCATCATGTGTTGATGGAGAGCAAGTAAAGAATGCATCATGTGTTGATGCATATGAAGACCCGGGATGGAAGATGCATTATGTGTTGATGAGCATCAAGTCAAGATCTCGAAGCAAAGAAAATCATCATGTGTTGATGATTATCAAAGTCAAGACAATGACTTAGACTTGAAGTGAAGATGTGTGTCATCAAGCTTCAAAAGGTGTACAAGGCAAAGGTATGACTAGCTAGTGCTAAGGATCTGTTCCTAGTCTTTTACCGGTCTCGGTGGTTGATTGGAGACCGAATTGCTAGTATAGGTTGTTGTACTATTAAGAGGGGTCATGATTAGTAGCTTGAGTTAGTCATGTGTTGATAGCTCGTTATGCTTGCTCTAGCTCTCGTTAGCATGTTACCGATATTTGCGAATGTGTTTTGCAAATGGTTGTGGCTCATGCATATTCCTTGTAGCATGTGACTTTAGTTTGTGAATATGTTTTGCAAACGGTTTAAGTCTATGTACCTTACTCCTTGTGGCATTGATTCTAAAAGTTGGCGAATATGTTTTGCAACTTGTTGAGAATATTACTTTCATCCCTTATATGCATCTTGCGTCAATTGACAAATGTGTTTTGCAAATTGAGTTGAAGCAAAGTGCATTGTCTGCTTTCAGCTCTGTGAACTGGTGAGCTATCGGTCTGACCGCCATGGGTTGGCCGGTCAGACCGGAACGTTCGAACCGTCCAAACGTGTTGTCCGATCGGACTTGAGATCATGCTTTGTAAGGGCGGTCTGACCGGCATGTGTTGAGAGGTCTGACCGGTCCCCTGTTACCGCAAGGATTTGTGCGGTAGTACCGTCCCATAAAAGACGGTACTACTGGAGTGCGGTAGTTTCGATTTAAATGACGGTACGTTTATTCCAGAGAAAGTGTTTTCTTTGGTTTGGCTATCTTTCACTTGAGCGGTCTGACCGCCCCTCTGGCAGTCTGACCGGGTTGATCCGGTCTAACAGGTCATTGGTTGGCGTTCTGACCGGAGGTGTGTCCAATGGCTAGTTTTATAACCGTTGGCGCTTGGGCGGTCTGACTGGCCATTAGTTGGCGGTCAGACCGGTTTTTTCCTATTTCTCTGGAATCTTCTCTCCAACGGCTAGTTTTTGTGTGTAGGCTATAAATACCCACCTTGGTCATGTGAGGGAGAGCTGCTGTAGTCCCATTCTATTCTCTAGAGCAAAGAGCATGTCCTCTATACTCTTTAGTGCATGTGTTGCACTTAGTGAGCTTCGTGAGGTAAATCCTAATGCATGTGTTACATTAGGTAGTGGATTGTGTATCCACTTGAGCTTAGACACTTGATTGGTTCAAGTGAAAGTCGTAGACTTGTTACTCTTGGAGTTTGCTGACACCTAGATGGCGTGGAGGCGTCGTGCGCTGGTGAGCTTCTCAAAGAGGATTGTGAGAAGACCCGGGCGGTTTGTGAGTGGTGTGGTGCTCACCATCTCTGGAGTGGAGGAAGAGCAACCCTAGTAGAGTGAGGTGTTGGCTTAATTTGTGGAGCTGGTCCAATTGGTTTGAGCTTACCTCAATGTGGATTAGGGGAGACCGGTAAGTCTCCGAACACCACGGTAAAAACATCGATCGTGTCATTGTGGTGTGCTTTCTTTGTAATTTACTATTGTAATTTACTTTGTGCAATGTACATACTTGTATTAAATTTCTTATCCTGTCGTTGTATGATTGCTTATATATCTTTGTGCTATTTACATTCATAGAGTTGAATAGTTTACAAGTCTATGCTTGATTGCTCTTTTTCATTAGACTTGTATTGTTGGTGTACTTAGAAGAGACTGGTTGATTTAGGTTTTAATTGGGCAAAACCAATTTGTTATAAACTTCCGCATTAGAAATCGGATTTAGCCAAAAAAAGCTTTAAAAACTGCATATTCAACCCCTTCTGACCGGCCTCCTCGATCTTACAGAAAACCATGATTTCAGAAGCCCCACATCGACATGCCCCCGTTACCAACTTCTGTCACCTCCCTTGCCACCTCCCTACATCGTCCCCAGTCACTTTCCCCACTGTCGTCCCCAAAACATTATTCACTTACTCAAGTCTCGCCTCATCGCCAGCTGCCCTCTGGCTCTAGACACCATCCGCACACAGCTCTTGCACCCATCAAATCACCACCGCCACCATGCTAGCCGATGTGCTTGTGATTTAGCAGAGCACGCCTGTAAATTAGCGAAACTGGCTCTTTACTTAGTGTCAACGGAACGATGATTGCGCAATTGCAAGAACGGAGCATGGACTCCAGTCTCAGTGCATTATGTAGACAAGTAGTCCATGTGAGAAGTTGACCGAAGACAGAACTGCCAAAACACACAGTCATCGGTGAGAGACGACCAAGAGCTAGTAAGTAAGAACCCCTTCGGCGTCCCCATCACGACGCAGCACTCAACCAGATGCGAAGGTACAAGGGCAAGAGCCTCACCCAGGAAGAAGGGATGCTGCTGATCGGCGCTGGTGATAAGAACCTCGGCACCCTCCGGGACACGCAGGACCTCAAGCCCTCCTACGGTGATGGCGTGTTCACGATGGTTGTTGAAAGTAATATTTGTTTAGTCTTCTTTTCGGTTTTACTTGATGTTTCTGTTAGGAAGTGATGAGCCACGAAGATCCTATTTTGACCTGATCTTTCGATGAGCAGGTAAGTTCGGTAGTAGTCGCTCAACTCTCATGACCCTAGCTACGAACTCATAAGGCTCAAAACCATGCAATCGTTGAACTGCTCGACAAGTCGTTATCAACCATACACGAATACTCGGAAGACCTAATCACGAAGATCAATTCCTGCATACACCAAAGAAGCACACAAGAACGAGATAAATAGCAATATAAAATTGCGAATAGGAATTAAGATTATATTGATAAGTGGGGTTCCGAAGAACAATGTCGCTGTTGATCTCGCCGAACAAGAGGACAAAGTATAAAGTAGCAAAGGTAAACTTCAATCAACAAAACCCAAGGAACTAGAGGGGTGGCGGCCACTATGTATAGAAGAAGGAAGGGCGACCGTGAGTACTATTCATGTATAAATAGTGCCACATAAACAGTACCAAAAACCCTATGTGGTCGGCCATATGGGCCAAATTAGTCTATTCATTACAAAGCCCATAGGCCAACAATTAGTGACACAGCACCATGGTATGTAGACGCAGTACCATGGTATGAAGATGTAGCACCATGGCATGTAGACGTAGCTCGACTCGTATGAGTAGAAGTAACTCGGTCCAATTGGAGACTATGGTAGTGCAGTAGTCAAAAGTCCTATCGGAGAAGATGTGGTTGAAGTAGATGATGCAGTGCAGCGGGTCGAAGTAGTGATTGTATCCTTAGGGTTAATGTCCTCATCATCCTCCCTTTCTTGAATTTGAGTCATCCTCGACTCAATTGTTTTCTCCAACTCATCACATCCCTGCAAAAGGTTAGGAGCAACAGGAGGCAAAGAAACACACAGTTCTTCTAATGGACACGAGGATTCTTTGCAAATCATAGTATAACATTCAGATTCATGTTTTTTCATGTCAATACAATCAGATTTTATAGCAAATAGAACAAGACCTTTCAATTTAGTTTCACTTGGAGTTATAATCTTATGATCAAATTTTGTCTTCTCCTGACTTATTCTCTTAGTTCTTTTTAATTCATCCTTTAATATAGTAGCAGGAGACATTGGAAGCAAAGTGATTTTTTTTCTTTATATGTGAAAGTATAATGATTAGATCTACCATGATATTCAGTATATCTATCAAATTGCCAAGGTCTACCTAATAATAACGAGCATGCTTGCATAGTTACGACATCGCAATCAACATAATCATAATATGATCCAATAGAAAAATATACGCGCACAAGTTTAGTCACCTTCAACTTACCATAGGAATTTAGCTATTTAATGTAGTAAGAATGAGGGTGTTGAGTGGTGGTCAAGCCAAGCTTGTCGACCATGTCTATACTAGCAAGATTGTTTCAACTTCCGCCATCGATGATGACTCTACATGAACGTTCGTTGATGACGAATTTTGATTGAAACAAGGTGTGGTGTTGATTTTGTTCAGCAAGCTCCATTTGAGCACTTAGCACACGTTGGACAACTAGACTTTGGTACTTGTCAGATGTCTCATGGCCTAATTGTTCTTTCTCAATTTCGTTACCTGCATTGTTAGTTGCAACCTAAACATATTTTTCCTCAGTATCGCTAGATGAAGTGTACTCACCATTGTCCTTGATAAGCAAAGCTCGCTAACTTGGACAATTGCACATCAAGTGCCCAAATCCTTTGCAATGGTGACATTGTACATCTCTGGATCGCCCTGTAGAAACAACGGAAGAAACACTTTGTGTGGGAACTTGTACCTTTGCTGATTTGTTTGGATTAGGGACATGTGCAGTAGTGGAAGGAGCAGCAGGGGGTGCACGGCTTGAGGAGGTTGCATCTCGGCCAGAAGTGGAGGAAGGTGCCACGTGTTGTTGCTGACTTGACCGACCTGCAAAAGATCCTCCAAAATTGCCTCTAGAGCGAGATTGTCGACCTTGCACTTCTCTTTATACTTTGCAAGCAAGATGAAACAAATGAGTGATAGAATTGTATTCTTTATAATAAAGTATATCTTGAATTTCATGGTTTAAAACTCCCAAAAATATAGCCATCTTAGCATCTTCAGTTTCATCTAAACCACAACGCAAATAACAAGTTTACAATTCTTGATAATAATCCTCTACAGAACTACTACTTTGTCTTAAGTGTTGCAATTTATTAAGCAAATCACGCGAATAATATGAGGGTGCAAATCTATGTCTCATTGCTCTCTTCAAAGCATTCCATATTCTAGCTATGTTCTGATGAGTATGAGCATATTCACTCCACCAAATAGATGCAAAATCAGAAAACTCACTAGTAGAAGCCCTAACTTTCTTATCTTTAGGGAATTCATGATAAGCAAATTTTTGTTCTACAGTTAACTCCCATGTGAGATAAGCATCAGGATCATATTTTCCAACAAAAGGAGGTATAGTGAATTTAATTTTACCAAATGCATCAGTATGGTCTCGTACCTCACGTTGATATCTTCCCATACCTTGACGATTGTGATTAAGCCACCAATGGTTATGACCATTATTGGGGTTAAAGTCTCCATCAGACTCCGTATCAACAATGTAGTTATTCATGTCTTCTTCTTCCACCTCATCAGCCCAAGAGTGAGCAGCAGGTGGTGTGCGGCGAGTAGGAGGGTCGTCCACCCTTGGCTCATCTTGGGTCGTGTTTTCAGCCAATGGTCAACATTCGAGGAGCGCAACACGTGTGTGTAGCATCGCGAGGTTGTCGTTGATCTTATCCAAGACATTGCAAACACTCTCAGCGAGTGAGTGCTCAATGTGTTGCACGAGCTCTCTCGTGCGAGGTGTGAGAGGTCCCTCATCCGCGTGACCCTGCTATCGTTAGTAGAAAATAAAGAACAAATCACAGTGTATATGCCCCTATTAACTACTAGGTTTTGGAGGCTCAAAAGTTGCAAACACACAAACTTATACCAAGTTCTTACAAGCTCTTACCAATGCAGCAAGGAAGTGGTACACCCGGTAGCTGGTTCGTGATACTCTCACTTGTGAATAGCCTAACGATTGTGAGGAATGATACCTACTAAGTTAGTAGGAAGTGGAGCTCGGAAAGCTGAAATATGGTAGCAAGGATTAGCAACAATCGATTCAGCAAATGCAACTTGAATAAATGTTCAAAGTACTAGTCAAAATTGTTGATCTCGCCTAGACCAGGGAATAGCTAAACCAACATCGAAAACAAGTAGAGGAATAGAAATGAAGTAGCAAAGAAAAGGCACCAACAGCCTTCGGAAGAGGATTTTTTCCTAGCTCCTTTTTTTTGCTCTCTCCTTTTTTTGTGAATCTACACCTGACTCAAATCTCTTTAAATTCCTCTTCTGGGCTTAGGGAGGTATATGGGTCATAAACTTTTTGTAGAAGGTAGGGGTATAAAGGTAATTAAAAGATAGTGTTGCTGAGGTCAGATGAATCTTAGGTTTCCTTCTGGCAGCACGAAAACAACCTCTTCCTTTTTTTTCTTTTTTTCCTCTTTTTCTTCTCTTTCACAAACCGAAAATAACCTTTCCTTTTCCTTCTCTAGTAAATTGAAACAATTAGGGCTTCCCATTTCTTCCTACCAAGGAGCGTCGGTAGGAGCTAAGGTGCATGCGACAGAGGGCATGTCGGTTGCCACGGCGGCAAGGGGCAGTAACGACTGCGCAATCGGTTGCGGTGGCATGGGGCAGCGACGGCCATGTAATCGGTTGCCGTGGCAAGGCTAGTGGCAGCAGCGGCAGTGTGATCGGGTGTCGTGGCAAGGCTTTGCAGCAGCATGTGGTTGGCGACTGTAGGGCTCTATTGGTGCCGAGGCAGGGAGAAACAACAGTGGTAGGGTAAAGTGTTTGCCGCAGCAGCAAGATCAAGCGGTGGTAGGCACTCTGTTTTGGCACAGCAAGAGATGTGGCGGTGGCAGGAAGCGCTAGCTTGCCGCGGTAGGAGGATGGTGGCCACAATAGGACGAGTCAAGGAATGTTGTTACTGCGATAGCGAGGATTAGTGTCAGCCTGGCACGATAGGGAACGCAGGAGATGGGCTAAACACCGACCTTAGCTAAGACCAGCAATGTGATACGACGATGCAACACAAACTCAACAATGCAAATTACTGAAAAGAAAGATGCAATGGTGCAATCGGTCTTGGACAGAAAGGTGATCTAATGCTATAATTTTTTTTTGCCTTTTTCTAGACTTTTGGGATTAAGCAATCTAACTATGAAAGACAGTAAACTCTCACCGAGCAACTTTGATCTCTGATACCACTTAATGAACCACGAAGGTCCTATTTTGGCCTGATCTTTCGATGAGAAGGTAAGTTCGGTAGTAGTCGTTTAACTCTTACGATCTTGACTATGAACTCGCACAGCTCGAAACCATGCAATTGCTGAACTGCTCGACAAGTCATTATCAACCATTCATGAATACCCGGAAGACCAGATCACGAAGATCAATTCTTTGAAGAAGCACGCAAGAACGAGATAAATAGCAATATGAAAATTGCGAATAAGAATTAAGATTATATTGATAAGTAGGGTTCCGAAGAATAATATCACTATTGACCTCACTGAACCAGAGGACAAAGTATAAAGTAGCAAAACTAAACTTCAATCAACAAAACCCGAGGAACTTGAGGGATGGCGACCACTATGTATAGGAGAAGGAAGGGTGCCCATGGGTACTATTCACATGTGAATAGTGCCACATGAACAGTCCCGAAAACCCTAGGAGGCCGACCATATGGGCCACATGGGCCAAATCGGCCCATTCATTACAAAGCCCATGGGCCAATAATTGGTGACGTAGCACCATAGCATTTAGACGCAGCACCATGGAATGAAGACGTAGCACCATGGCATGTAGACATAGCTCAGCTCATATGAGTAGAAGTAGCTCGGTCCAATTGGAGAATATGGCAGTGCAGTAGCCGAAAGTCCTATCAGAGAATATGTGGTTGAAGTAGAGGATGCAGTGCAGCCGATCGAAGTAGTGATTGCATCCTTAGGGTTGATGTCCTTATCAAGAACTATTTCTGGTTTCGTTTCTTAGATGGAATCCGAGTCCTTGATATCCACGGAGTTGTGCGTGGCTATAAAGGGTTGGGCCTAGTGCCATGAACAATGTAAGAATTCCCCATAATCTTTGTGCACGTACCTATTAAGTGTACTCGACTACCAGTTGGACTCAACTTCAACTTGGCTCACCAACACTCATTCGGAGACAGTGGCACAACTCGAACATGTCTTGGACTCTTACTCATTGAGGCAGTCGGTCTCAACTATGACTTACCCAACTCGTACTCAATGTAGAATGGCGAAGACATCTTCTCAACGTCTCGGACGCAACCGCACTGTAACATCCCTATTTTCAACTTGTGTTTTAAATGTAAGAAAATGAGTAGAAATTAAAACTTTTTCTTACATCATGTGTTTCCTGCGTGTATTAAACAATTATTGCACCAGGGTATGGAAATACTAAGTCACAAGTCTGTTGATCATCTCCTGGGAAATATTTTTCCTAAGTTCTTGGGTTGATATGTGACCCTCTCGAATAATTTCACAATTTTGAAATTGTTTGAAGAGTTTTATGGGTCACTCAAACTTGCTTGGCTTGTAGTCAAACCCTAGCCCAAAGCATTGTATAATTTCGGAGGAAAATGCTCAAAGACAAAACCTCTAAAAATTTTATACAAGGTCCAACTCAAGGTTAGCAAGCTAATGTCAAAACTTCATAGAATTTGGAGCTAGTTTGCTAGCTCTAAAGTCCCTTCAAGATCCCGGCTCGAATAAACCCTAAACCTGTGTCCGACCTCCGTGTCTTGGTCGCACTGAGCTGCTTGAAGCCGTGTCGGGCTCGGGCATTTGGGCACAGTGGTCAGGCCGTTGGATTTAAATCCGACGCCAAAGACCTCCTCGGGTCTTTGTAAAAGACCTCCCACCCGCACGACCTCCTCCTGTTCTATTTGCAAAGACCACCACGGGCGACCTCCTCACCCTCCACGACCACCCCTAGCACTTGGGTGATCGTGGGCCGCCCATCTTGAGATCCGTGGCTCGGACCTCCCTAAGTGTTAGGACCTCTAACACATAATTCTAAATCTGAGCCCTTAGATTTCAATCCAATAGCTCACGACCTCCTAGTGGGAGCTCAGGCGGATTTTAGCCGTTGAGCTCTTTGACCTGGTCCTCTCACCGTCGGGTGGGCACGAGCATTATCAATTTTGTGCATGGCAAGAGAGAGCGGTGCCTTGTCAACTCTAGGGTCGACAACGGCTATGTGTCGCCAACATTAAATGTCCGCAGCCCTTTTGCTCAAAGTCTCTCGACAACCTACTCCCATCACCTCATGTGTACTATAGCTCTGCACCCATAAGCTTGGCCTGGTTCATTTGGCGCGGCTATATATGGATCCCGGCTTCTCCTTAAGCTTCTTTGGATCCATTCTTGCACCCCTAGTTTCTTTCTCTCGCTCTTGTGCTCAAGTCACCAAAGCCTCGCCACCATTGCTAGACCTTGGAGCTCTCGCACCCTTGAGCTCCAAAGTGGTTCAATATTGCAATTTTGGCTATCCTTTTGTTCTTTTGGTCACCTCAAGCCTCCCTAACTTGTTTTTGTTTAAACCTTCACGAGAGGTTGACAAATTGGGAGCTTCTTGTTTGTGGCCGTGGTGGTCGTCTCCTTCGTCTCGTGAGCACCCCATCACCGGAGCTCTTCGGCCATCCCCGACCTCCTTCACTTCGAGTTGGTACCTAGTCTGAAAACCTTGTTCTTAGACCGCGTTAGTTCTTCGTTTTTGTCACGTTTTGCCTCCGGCGATCACCTCCGGCTAGCCGCCGGTAGGGTGCGCTTTAGCCCTAGCTGCTGGCACCTTTAGGTCCTCCTCCCTATTTGGGACTCATCCGTGCCTTTGGTTTCCGCCGATGAGATCCACGCCGCGGCAAGCACGCCGAGCACTTCGGGTTTTGCCAGTTCAAAACCTTCCGTTTTCGTCATCTTTTTAGGACCACTTTAATGCTCAAATCATTGCTTATCATTGGTGCATTAATTGTGTCCTAATTTGTGCCGTGGAGTCACTAACGTGCGGGCCAGGGCCTTAGTATTAAAGTCCAGAAGTCATTAAGTGTTCCTTTTAGATTCATTTATTGTCAATCATTAGATGCATTAAATTGTCTTAGCCGCCGCTGTCTGGAGGTCCTGCACTATTAAAACCACTCTAGGACCTCCTCGGGCTAATCTTAGCCGTTCACGACCTCTCCAAGTTTAGATCTGGGCCTTAGGATCTTTTCCGAAAAATCCTAAGTCTCTGGACCTC
Organism: Ampelocalamus luodianensis; assembly: GCA_036346255.1. Classification (NCBI taxonomy): domain Eukaryota; kingdom Viridiplantae; phylum Streptophyta; class Magnoliopsida; order Poales; family Poaceae; genus Ampelocalamus; species Ampelocalamus luodianensis. The sequence goes on from CM070633.1 coordinate 15,808,307, forward strand.
CCCTTGGTCGTGATCCTAGCCGTATAGGACCACCCCTGTTAAATCTTAGCCGTATAAGACCACCGTGTGTTTCCGCAAAAGACCTTCCCCGAGGTCCTCTTTGCAAAAGACCACCCCTGGTCTTTTGTAAAGAAAACCTTCAAAACTACCCCGAGGTCCTCTTTGTAAAGACCACTCATCGGTCCTTGTAAGGAAGCCTTAGGACCTCCCGCCTAGATCTAGACCGTTAGGACCTCCTCGGTGAGATCCTAACCGTCCGCACTGCCTCGCTTCATCATAGCCGCTCGTGACCTCCTCCGGAGATCTTGACCGTCTAGGACCTCCTGCCTCTGGGACCGTTAGATTTAGATCTAACGGGCTGAACCTCTTCGATCTATTTGCAACTCTACTGCTTTGATTCTCTCTTTATCGTTCGTCTTTAGATCTACGGCTCGGATCGAGAACATTCGGACCTCTCCGATGCAATCTTGATCTAGGTCGTTCATCTCAAGATCCAAGGCCCGCACTCGTTGAGGCGCTCGGATGGCCCAACATCCCATCTCACGTGGGCCATTGGATCTAAATCCATCGGTGGAGTCATTGCGCTTAAGACCTCCTTAGAGATCTTAGCCGTCAAAGACCTCCTCCTTCCGATCTCACCGCCTGCACCTCCTTCCGTAGATTTAACCTAGGACCTCCTAAGGAGGTCGGGACCGTCGATCTTGATCTAACGATCCCGACCACCTTTAGCGCGAGGACCTCCTCCGTGCGCTGTTGGCGTGCACTAGTCGTAGCCGTTGGATTCAATATTAGCGCTAAGACCTCCCTAGGCGCGATGAGGTCTTTGCGCCAGTGCTCGTATGAGTTTAGCATCGAGCTCATGAGCCGTGCGATCCTTGATCATCGGCCCACGACCTCCCGCTTTTATTGGTTTTCCAAATCTAGTTTCCAGAGCTTTTATTTGCACATATTAATTGTTTTAAACTTCAAAATTGCATATCTTTTCTCTGTAGCTCCAAATTTAACAAACTAAAGTTCTATAAATGCATCTGTTAAAGTACTTTAGCTTAGTATAGGTTTTGCAGAGTCTTTAATACTGAAATTAATCATGTCTTAGATTTATAACTTAGAAAAATCATAACTAAATCATTTTAACTCCAAATGACCTGAAATTTTATATGGGTTATCACTATACCAGTAGGTAGCTACCATAAAAATTTCAGCTTCAAAATCTTTCTAGAAAATGTTTTGCTACAGTGCTAATTATGGCCAAAATAGGTTTTTAGAGAATATCTTTTGCACCACAAATCCAAATTAGGTTTTTCCAGTTTCTATGTCTAGGTATATTCGTATTTTACCTTGTGTATAAATTTAAATAGCATTTGGATAATTTTTGGCTTGCTCTTTTGTTTAAGTGTTGCTCGTCTTATTGGTTGTTTTCGCTCTTTCGCTTAGGATTCGACATTTCGCGTAACCCCGAGAACGACCCTCCGCAACAAATTGAGCAAAGAGCAAGCGAACAAGCGCTTTGATCATTTCTCATTGATCCCATTACTTTTAAAAGTCCAATAATTTGTTTAACTTCTATGTATGCATTGCTAATTTGTTGTTAAATTGATTAGTTAATCCTCTAGTTGCATAATCAGAGGTAAATGATTATCCTCTACTACCGAGCCTAGGTTATTTCTTGTGATTAGAGTTCGTTGGATGAGCTCTTGTCACTTAGTAGATGACGAATGAATATTGCTTAGCCATGCCTAGTTATCGGTAGTATGGGCGATCATCGACTTAGTCGATGATCTTGATCACACAACTACTTATACTACTCCATTATGTCCAACCCTTGTGTTTTATTGATTTACAAATCAAAAACCGAAAACAAAACTATATCTTGACTTGGGCACAATGGTATGTTGATGTGATCTGTTGGGTGTGTGGAATGGTGCCTAAGTCCCCAAGGACCGAGTTACTTGTGTCACTAAGCCAAGCGCTTATTGCGTGCTAACCACACGAGGGGATATGGAACCTCTCTTGACTCGATGCTGGGAGGTGTTAATTATGAGCTGGTCGGTGGGTGTGTTCTTGTGTGTGTGTTTTGGAGGGAGCATTAGCGCACCGGTTAGGGCTGTCTAATGTGTCTTTCTCCCGTGGGTTGCGCTCTTAATTAGCATCGTCCATTGGAAAGCGTCTTGTTAGACTTAGCCATGCCCGCATACCAAAGGAAGTGTGCTAACCGTGGTCGTGGAAAGGCGGTCTATCGTGTGGGTACATTGGTACACCCTCGCAGTTTAAAACTATTCGAATAGCCTCGCCCTAGGTTATGGACATGCTTGGTAAGGTCGGTGCAAGAACTAGACTACAACCTTTAAAACTTAAACTTGACATGGGTGGTATGAAGGGGTACTTCATGCTATTGTTGTGGTGACTATGGGTTAGTCACTTCTAGGTTGGTGTTGTTCTATATCTATTGTTATTATTGTCTCTCTTTTATTTGAACAATAAAAGTTAATTGCAAACTTGCTTTGAATCTATTACCTTATTGCAAATGGAAACTTGCTTTATGCTGAAAACAAGTCCAGAGCCTCATCCACTTAAATAAAGCTTGCATGTAGTTAATTATAGTTCGTTATCTCACACGTCGTTCTTGTAGTACAAAAACAAGTTTTGTACTCATCCGCTTTGCTTAATATTAATTGTTGCAGAGGAAGAAGGTGAGCCCAAGGGCCTCACTTTTGTGAGTTGTGTTGCGCGCCGTGCCGGGACGATTAGCTTGCGGTCCGGTTGGTTGCCTTGTGGGTAAAGGCACACCGATTGGCTTTTGTTTATCGCCATCTTATGGCCATTTGCTTCACATTGTGTATTTACTTATTTGTATCGTCTTTTGGCAGTCGGCCTCTCTTTTGTAATAACTCTCTTTATATTATGTATGTCTTTCGATTGTTGCTTTGCTTCGCTCTATGTGTATGAATGGAATTGATGCATGATTTTGTAACTTGGTGTGTATACTGCAGTGCAGGAAGTATACATATCTCGAGGCTTGTTTATTTGATTTGTACTCGTTAGGACCAAGTGGATGGTTAAACAAGTACAAGCCGAATAAACCGGGTCCTCACAAAGTTTGGTATCGAGCCATTCCGACCGTAGTAACCAAGCTTGGTCGCCCTTAGGATATTTTGGAAAACTTAATTTCAAAGTATCAAATGATTTATGAAAGCTTAAGTAAGTTCTCGATTTTACTCCTTACCTATCTTAGCTTTCTCCTCTCATCTTGCTCTAAATTGAGTTTTAAAATTGCTTTCTCTCCTTCCCTCCAAAGATAGTTGTTATTAATTAATTGGGTTTTGGGAACCGACGAGTTTGGCAAATTGAAATGTTAGCCGCCTCTACAAGATTTTGAAGCTTCGGAGTTGAAGGTTTCGGCTAGGAGGCTTGGATGCAAAATCTGGACAGCGATCATTCAATTTCCTGACAGCAAGCTCAGAGGTTCTAACTAGGTAGAAAATGAGAGGATAATCAACTAAAACTTGTGGGGATAAAAGGGTAGGATATGATACTAGTTAGCTAAGTACCTAACGCTATTTTTGCCGCCTTTAACTTTGCTCTTGAGTAGTGTTAGATTTGTTGTAAGGTGCTGAAATTTTTACCTTCTCACACTATTACTGCTCATTCAATACGGTTAATGGCATTGAGAAGTTGAGTTTGGTTTGGAGTTTCCTCGCTGCTTGGAGCTTCTTTGGAAACATTTAAAGTTGTTGCTTGCTGTTTTTGGCTTTCGTTAGGTGATATCTCATTCCCTAATCGTTAGCTTTCGCTTTCATCAACTTCTAGTCTTAGTGTTTTGGTTGCTAACCTAAATTTCTTGAACCAGATGGCCGAGGTACTCGTAGCTGTCGCGTCGGCACTGTTTGGACGAGGAGCTTCCGCCTCCTCCGACCATGGTCGAGGTCCTTTGCGCATCGAGCGCAACCGCTCGTGAAGACGTGAGGGTCTGCTGGATGTTATTGCGCCGCAACACCTCCGCCTCGACCGGTGCCTCGTGATCCGGCAGGAGCGACATCGATCTCGTGGGGTTTGGCCGAGTTTCTTCGCACTCACCCACGCTCTCCGTGTCCGAGGACCCATTGACGCGGATGACCGGCCGCGTCTGTTGAGCGTAAGCTCGACGTTGCTCGCGCTCGACCAGACAGGCACTCTTTGCCTCCCATCGCCTTCAGCGGGCGCTCTCTCGGTGGGAGAACTTCTTGGCCATGCAGCCCGCCCACCACTTGTCTCTTAGGATGAGTTCCACGGCGTTAGTCGAGCTCACATCCCACCCGCTTGATGAAGTCAAGAAGAAGGAGTTTCTCGCGCTCAAGCAGGGGCGTAAGTCGCTGATGGAGTACTGCATGAGTTCAACCACTTGGCTCGTTATGCTCCATCCGAGGTGGCCACCGATGAGGCCAAGCAGAGAAGTTCATGGAGGGTTTGTCCGAGGAGCTGCAAGACAGGCCTCCATTGTGGACTTTGCGACTTTCGTGCCTTGGTGGACAAGGCCATTGTTGCCGAGCACAAGGCCAAGGCGCCGGGCGAGTCCCGCGCAAGTGGGAGGCTCGGCCGGTGCACAGCCGCCTCTCCCGTCCTCGTGTCGGGCCTACCCAGGCCCGCTGCGTGGCTTCACTACCACCGAGGCCGCCAAGACCAGCCTCCTCGCCCTCCGCAGCCGTGCTCCCGCCACGTGCGCGCCGCGAACGTGCCAGGTGGCCCCGCAATCCGGCCTGCCGGGTCACTTGCTTTTCATGCAACCGAAGGGCATTATGCCAATAGTTGCCCTAACAGATCGAGCGGCCCCTCGTCCCAATGGAGGACGCGCGCGGGAGGTGGTCCTCCCGTGATCGGAAGGTTGTCCCGCTACCCAAGGCGTGGGTAGTGGCGCGTCAACCTCATCTCCGCAGAGGAGGCACGGAGGCACCGACGCCGTGTTGGGTACCCTTTGGTTAACTCTTTCCCGCTCTGCTTTGTTTGATTCAGCGCATCTCATTCGTTTGTTTCTCGAGTCTTTTGTGCTGTGGGAGGTCTTTTTTACTCCATTGTTGGTCCCGCTGCTCGCTCGCTCTCCCGTTCGGAGATGAGAGCCGAGTCCGAGTGTAGGGATGTCCTGTTGAGATAGAAGGGTAGGATTCTTGGCAAACCTTATCCTCCTTCGATCGGCGAGCTTAGATGTAATCCTAGGCATGGATTGGTTGTCTCAAAGACATGGGACAAATTGATTGCGCTAGGAGGCTTATCTACCTCACCAGTCCTTCCGGCGAGGTTAAGCTTTCCGCCAAGCTGCGGATCCGCATCTCTTCGCGCTCGGCGAAGCCACTCTAGATATTAGTGAAGTCCCAGTGGTATGTGACTTTGTTGATGTCTTCCCGACGACCTTCCGTGGATGCCACGAGCCGAGACCTCGAGTTTGTCATTGAGTTGGTTCCGTGCACGCCCGATTTCAAAGAGGCCTTACCGGATGGACCCAATTGAGTTGGTGGAGTTGAAGAAGCGGTGGGTGAGCTTCAAGAGAAGGGTTTCATCCGCCTAGCTCATCTCCTTGGGGATGCTCGGCAATCTTTGTCCCGAAAGGACAAGGCGTCGCAAGCATAATGCGTTGATTACCGCCCACTTAATGAAGTAACGGTAAAGAACAAGTACCCTTTGCCTCAGATCGATGACCTTTTCGATCAATTAAGCTGAGCTCGAGTTTTCCAAGATTGATCCGAGAGTGGGATATCACCGTTCGGATTCGACTCGAGGATATTCCAAAGACGGCTTTTTCTACTCGTTATGGCTTGCATGCAGTATACCGTCATGTCATTCGCTTAACCAATGCTCCGCCTTGTTCATGAACCTCATGAATTCGGTATTCATGGAGTATTTGGATAGGTTCGTGGTGGTCTTCATCGATGATATTCTTATCTACTCCAAGAGCGATGAGGAACACACCGAGCATTTGAGGCTTGTGTTGGGCAAGCCATGAGCACCGGTGTATCGCGGTTCAGCAAGTGCGCATTCTCAGTTGAAAGAAGTAGCCTTCTTGGGCCATATTCTTTCGGCAGAGGCGTAGCCGTGGATCCTAGCAAGATCACGCGACGTGCTTTCTGAGTCACCCCACTCCGGTCCACCGGTTCGAGTTTTCTGGTTTAGCGGGATATTATCGCCGCTTTATCGAGAACTTCTCCAAGATAGCGGCCGATGACGAGTTGCTCAAGAAGGACAAGAAGTTCTCGTGGTCACTGATTGCGAGGAAAGTTTCAAGCGCTTAAGCGATTGACCACCGCTCCCGTTCTTGTTCTCCCGATGTCCGTCGAGCTTGATATCTTTGTGATGCTTCTCGTGAGGCCTCGGTTGTGTCCTTATGCAAGAAGGCAAGGTAGTGGCCTATGCATCAAGGCAATTGAGACCTCATGAACTCAACTATCCTACCCATGACTTGGAGTTGGCCGTGTGATTCATGCACTTAAGATTTGGCGACATTACCTAATCGGTAATCGTTGTGAAGTGTATTCGGATCACAAAAGCTTAAAGTATTTGTTCACCCAACCGATCTGAACCTCGTGCAAAGGAGATGGTTGGAGTTGATCAAGGACTATGACATGGGTATTCACTACCATCCGGCAAGGCCAATGTCGTTGCGGATGCGCTTAGTCGCAAAGCGCATTGCAATGCATTGTTGCTCAAGGCCCTCACCCCTCTTCGGAGGAATTTCAGCGTCTTAACTTGGGTTTGGTTGAGAATGGTTCCTCGCTACCTTGGTTGTACAACCAACCTTGGTGGATCGGATCAGTGCCTGCTCGTGATCGGATGTTGAGTAAACCATTGTAACACCCAGGACCCACATTACCCCGAATGCTAGCACTTGGGTGATCGGGCCGCCCATCTTGAGATCCGTGGCCTGCATTCCCTAAGTGTTAGGACTCTCTAACACATAATTCTAAATCCGAGCCCTTAGATTTCAACTAATAGCCTCACGACCTCCCTAGTGGAGCTCAGTGGATTTTAGCCGTTGAGCCTTTGACTGGTCCTCTCACCGTCAGCAGCCTGAGAGCATTATCAATTTTTGTGCATGGCAAGAGAAAGCGCCTTGTCAACTCTAGGGTCGACAACCATGGTGCCGCCAACATTAAATGTCCCGCCCCTTTGCTCAAGTCTCTCGACAACCTACTCCCATCACCTCATGTGTACTATAGTGCAAATAAGACCCATGTCACCCTGGTTCATTTGGCGTCAGCTATATGGATCCGGCTTCCTTAAGCTTCTTTGGATCCATTCTTGCACCCCTAGTTTCTTTCTCCGCTCTTGTGCCAAGTCACCTGAAGCTCTCACTACCATTGTTAGACCTTGGAGCTCTCCACACCTGAGCTCCAAAGTGGTTCAATATTGCAATTTTGGCTATCCTTTGTTCTTTGGTCACCTCAAGCCTCCCTAACTTGTTTTTGTTTAAACCTTCTACGATGACAAATTGGGAGCTTGTTGCTTGGGCCGTGGGTGGTCGCTCTTCGCCTCCGGCGAGCACCCCATCACCGAGCTCTTCGCCATCCCCGACCTCCTTCACTCCGTGCTGGTACCTAGTGCTGAAAACCTTGTTCTCAGACCGCGGTTCTTCGCTTTGTCACGCTTTGCCTCCGGCGATCACCTCCGCCAGCCGCCGTGAGGTGCGCTTTAGCCCTAGCCACGGCACCTTTAGGTCCTCCTCCTATTGGGACTCATCCATGCCTTTGGTTTCCGCCGATGAGATCCACGCGCGCCGCAACAGCCGAGCACGCTGGTTTTGCCACTCAAAACCTTCCGTTATTATCTTTTAGGACCACTTTAATGCTCAAATCATTGCTTATCATTGGCACATAAGGTCCTAATTTGTTGTGGAGTCACTAACGTATGGGCGTACCTTAGTATTAAAGTCCGTAAGTCATTAAGTGTTCCTTTAGATTCATTTATTGTCAATCATTAGATGCATTAAATTGTCTTAGCCGCCACTGTCGGAGGTCCTCGCACCATTAAAACCACTCTAGGACCTCCTCAATCTTAGCCGCTCACGACTTCTCAAGTTTAGACGGGCCTTGGATCTTTTCCGAAAATCCTAAGTCTCTCGACCTCCTTGGTCGTGATCTCAGTAGAGGACCACCTCAAGTAAATCTTAGCCGAAGACCACCAGTGTTTCAAAAGACCTTCCCAGGTCCTCTCACAAAGACCACCCGGTCTTTTGTAAAGAAAACCTTCAAAACTACTCCCGAGGTCCTCTTTGTAAAAGACCACCACCGGTTCTGTAAGGAAGCCTAGGACCTCCCCGCCTAGATCTTAGACCTAGGACCTCCTGAGATCCTAACCGCCTGCATTCTCCCTCGCTCATCATAGTCGCTCGCACCTCCGGAGATCTGGACTGCCCAGGACCCTCGCTACCGGGACCGTTAGATTTAGATCTAACTGCCAGACCTCTTACTATTCCAACTCTACCGCTTTGATTCTCTCTTTATCGCTCCTTTAGATCTACTGGCTCGGACCGAGAATATCTTGACCCTCCCGGATGCAATCTTGATCTAGGTCGTCCATCTCAAGATCCAAGGCCCGCACTGCTGAGGCGCTGATGGCCCGAACATCCCATCTCACGGGGCCATTGATCTAAATCCATCTGGTGGAGTCATTGGCGCTGACCTCCTCGAGATCTTAGCCGCCAAAGACCTCCTCCTTCCGGACCTTCTCACCGCCACTCTCCTCTCGTAGATTTAACTCTAGGACCTCCTAAGGAGGTCGTGACCACGATCTTGATCTAACGATCCCGACCACCTTTAGGCGCGAGGACTCCTCCGTAGGCGCGCTGTGGGCGTACCAGTCGTAGCCGCGATTCAATATCACGCTAAGACCTCCCCTAGCGCTGATGAGGTCTTTGGCGCCAGTGCCAGGCAGTTTAGCATCGAGTCGCGAGCCATGCGATCCTTTGATCATCGCCCACGACCTCCCTAGTTTTTATTGGTTTTCCATTTAGTTTCCCGAGCTTTTATTTGCACATATTAATTGTTTTAAACTTCAAAATTGCATATCTTTTCTCTCAGAGCCTAAATTTAATAAACTAAAGTTCTATAAATGCATCCTAAAGCACTTAGCTTAGCATAGGTCTTTATGTTAGGTCTTCTTAATACTGAAATTAATCATGTCTTAGATTTATAACTTAGAAAAATCATAACTAATCATTTTAATTCAAATGACCTGAAATTTTATATGGGTTATCACTATACCAGTAGGTAGCTACCATAAAAATTTCAGCTTTCAAAATCTTTCTAGAAAATGTTTTTACACAGCATAATTATGGTAAAAATATTTTAGAGAATATCTTTTGCACCACAAACAAATTAGGTTTTTCCAGTTTCTATGTTCAGTATATCTGCATTTTACATTGTGTATAAATTTCTGCCTCATTTGGATAATTTTTGGCTTGTCTCTTTGTTTAAGCAAGGCTTCGCCTTATTGGTTGTTTTCATCTTCGCTAGGATTTCGATTTATGGTGAACCCCGAGAACGCACTCTCCGCAACAAATTGAGCAAGAGCATAAAGCGCAGCTGCCTTGATCATTTCCCATTGATCCCATTACTTTTAAAAGTCTAATATTTTGTTTAACTTCTATGTATGCATTGCTAATTTGTTGTTAAATTGATTAGTTAACCTCCAGTTGCATAATCTGTAGGTAAATGATTATCCTCTACTACCGAGCCTCAGGTTATTTCGTCGTGATTAGAGTTCGCTGGATGAGCCTGTCACTTAGTAGATGACGCATGAATATTGCTTAGCCATGCCTAGTTATATTTTAGGTATTGGGCGACATCATTTAGTCGATGATCTTGATCACACAACTACTTATACTACTCATTATGTCCAACCTGTTTTATTGATTTACAAATCAAAACTCAAACAAAACTATATCTTGACTTGGGGTACAATGGTATGTTGATGTGGATCTGCTGTGTGTGAATGGTGCCTAAGTCCTGGTATGACCGAGTTACTTGTGTCACTAAGCCAAGCGCTTATTGCGTACAATCCACACGTAGGGATATGGAACTCTCTTGACCCAAGATTGGGAGGTGCATATGAGTCGTTTCTGGCACTTTGTGTGTGTGTGTTTTGAGGAGCGCAGCGCACGGCAGCCGTCTAATGTCTTTCTCCCAGGTTGCGCCTTAATTAGCATCGCCCATTGGAAAGCGCTCTTGTTAGACTTAGCCATGCCTCGCATACCAAAGGAAGTGTGCTAACCGTAGCCGGTGGAAAGGCTACCATCAAGGGTATTGGTACATTCTCGTGGTTAAAACTATTCGAATAGCCCCGCCCCAGGTTATGGACATGCTTGGTAAGGTCGTGCAAGAACTAATTACAACCTTTTTAAAACTTAAACTTGACATGGGTGGTATGAAGGGGTACTTCATGCTATTGCTGGTGACTATGGGTTAGTCACTTCTAGGTTGGTGTTGTTCTATATCTATTGTTATTATTGTCTCTCTTTATTTGAACAAAAGTTAACTGCAAACTTGCTTTGAATCTATTACCTTATTGCAAATGGAAACTTGCTTTATGTCAAAACAAGTCCAGAGCCCTCATCCACTTAAATAAAGCTTGCATGTAGTTAATTATAGTTCTTTATCTCACACGTTAGCTCATAGTACAAAACAAGTTTTGTACCTCATCCGCTTGCTTAATATTAATTGTTGCAGAGAAGAAGGTGAGCCCCAGGGCCTCACTTTTGTGAGTTGTGTTATGCGCTGCCTCTGGGACGACAGCCTGGCGGTCCTACTGTCAGGTAAAGGCACACCGATTGGCTTTTGTTTATCGCCATCTTATGGCCATTTTTTGCTCTTGCAGTGTATTTACTTATTTGTACGTCTTTGGCTTTCGGGCCGGCCTCTTTTTGTAATAACTCTCTTTATATTATGTATGTCTTCGGGCTTGTTGCTTTTGCTTCGCTTCATGTGTATGAATGGAATTGATGCATGATTTTGTAACGGGTGTGTATATCAATCGGGAAGTATACATATCTCGAGGCTTGGTTTATTTGATTTGTACTGTTAGGACCAGTGGATGGTTAAACAAAGACGTTTAATAAACCGGGTCCTCACACGCATTGCACTGACTCAAGATGGTGAACACATCTCCTCAACATCCCGATCAACTCCATGGACATGACTCAGGATGGCGAACACATTTTCTCAATTTCTGACTAACTACACAAACTTGACTCAAATATCACAAACAGTTGTTGGTTCATCATCACGATTACCTTTAGCAAGAAGTGCATTCTCCTTCTTTGATTTGTGCATTCCGAGGCAAAGTGTCCATAATCCCGACAATTATAACATCTCACCTTGTTTTATCGAATATCTCGATTCTTGTTGCTTTAGTCACCACCATTGTTAGAGCTGCTAAGGAGCTCTCGCTTTTCCTTTTAACGACCGGCCTCCCACTTAGCGTGAGTTAATAGCAGTGCTCATCTTGTCACGCTAGATCCTGATCCGCTCATGTGTTTTCAAGGGTGATCATATCCTCAATCACATTACCTTGAGGTCGCCAAATCGCTCAATGGCAGAGACGATTTGTAAAACTTTCTGAGATTGCCCAAGGAAATTTCACAATATAGCTCTTTCATCTTGTTCCCAAAACTCCTGATCTAGTTAACAACAGTCGCCAACCTCATGGCAAAGTCGCCGATCGACTGCTCTTTCATACATCCTCGAACTCTCTCTTGAGGGTCTCAGATCACACTTTAACACGATTGGCACTAAGATGCATCGCCTTCAATGTCTTCCACACTGGTTGTCGCCGCCTTTGACCAAAAGAGGGAAGAGTGTTTCTCCGAGACGCCTTCATAGATCGCCATTATGGCCATCCGATCTCTTGCACATCGACATTGCCGCTCCATTGTGTACCACAATCCTGAGCGTGCATGTACACTTTCATCTTGATTGCCCATACTAGATAATTGCTCGTGAGTATCGAATAATAAGGAGTGGAGACAAAACTTCCATCGCATCGATGTCGCCTGCTATCGGGTGACACCACTCCTAGAGAACACGACATAATCTTAGACACGCATCAGAACTCAGGCTCTGATAACAATTGTTGGAATTTCCTTGCCTTTGCTCTTTTTACTTACTACTTCATCAGAAGAAAAACAAAGCAGCAGCAGGAATTTGTCTTGCTGTCTTCGGTTGTCACGCGCAGCAGCAACTCCCGTGGGACCCGCTTGTCCTCCGATGTGACTTGTCTTCCTGGAGCACAACAGCCTCTCAAAGTAATGTCTTCTCTTGCCTTGTGTTGTGTTCTACATGATGCTAGCAGCAGCTATGCTCCTCTTGGTGGTCCTTGCTCTGCTGATAGAGACGCTTTCCGATGGAGACAAATGTGAGACGCAGAGACAATGCCAAGCACAAAGAACACAACCAAACGAAACTGATTTTAGTCGAGAGCACCAAGCACTCCTCTTTTTGATCTTTTATTTCTTCTATTGCTTACTCTATTACAAGACTGAAGGTACCTTATAAAGGCTAAAATACTACTACTACTGGGTTTCTACCCGAATCGGACTCGGTTACGATAAGTAAAACAAAAACGGACTCAACAAAGATTACTCAAACAGTACTTCAAAATCCGTTCTTGCCTCTTGCATTCTGAGCTTCCAACTTGTTCATATGCATGTTCTAGTGCACGTAGCGTGAGAGCTTCGTGAGCTTCCAGCGAGCGTGTGTTTATGAGCATCATGAGCTTTGTTTTTAGTTTGGGCGGCAGCTGGCATTAGAGCTAAGTTCTTGATCTCAGAGCAAAGATCATGCCACGCCTTCTGGGAAGTGGTGTCACCGTGATGAGGCGACGCTGGGTGCGATGATGATGATGAAGGAGAGTTCCATTGTCTCACTACATTATCCGATGCTCACGAAGAGAAATTATGCAAGATAGGCAATCAAGATGAAGGTACATATGCACCAAAGATTGTGGGACACAATCGAGGATGACAACATCGATGTGTGCAAGGATTAGATGGCCATGGCAGCGATCTATGGAGGCATCTCGAGAGCAAACGCTGTTTCTACTAAATGGAGACGAAAGTTGCGTGGAAGACATTGAAGATGATGCATCTAGCACCGATCGGTCAAGGAAGCACGAGTACAGACCTCAAGAGTGAGTTCGAGGATGTGCATGAAAGAGATAGAGTTGATCGGACGATTTCACCATGAGATTCACAATGATTGTTAACTAGATCCGAGTCTTAGGGAAGATGAAGAAAGCAATATTGTGAAAGTTCCTTTGGGTAGTTTTCGAAGCTTGCAAATCGTCTCTACCATTGAGTAGTTTGGCGACTCAAGGTATGACTGCTGAGGAGGTGATCTACGCTTGAAGGCACGAGAACGGATCCGAGGATCCGCAACAGCGAAGATGAGCACCGATGTTAACTCATTGGAGATATGCCCAGAGGCAATCATATTGATGATGATATTTCATTGTATCCATGATTTAATAAATGTTCCTTGAATATTGCTCTTGTGTTGATTAACAAGTATGTGACTTGTTTGTGAAACTCACTTGTATGGTTATTCTAAAGTTGTCCTTAGTCGGAGTTCATGTGAGACACACGTGAATGATGGATTAGCACATGTATCGGTTGATGACCATGTTTCATGTGTCATAGACATGGAGATGTCAAACCAATAATGTGGACACATGTTTAGAATATGGGTTGGACCGACCTCAACATGAGACATAGTAATTATTTTATGGTTCTTCTACACAATGTGTACGCTTGTCCTTAGACGAGATTGTCGTCATGTACTTGAGATGTGAATCGACCTACTTAGGGGCTATCAAACGCTACTCCGTGAATCGTAGTTATAAAGGTAGCTGGTTTGTCATGAAGCATGCCGCGAGGATGGTCAACGAGATGGATTTGCCCTCTCTACCGAGAGAGATTCTCGCCCTCGAGTGATCGAATCTAAATGCATGGCCATGCTACTTAAGGTTAAGAGTTAACCCGCAGCAGGGATTCCGCATCAGGATCGAAAGAGTGGTCACTTGGAGCGCGATCGAATATCGGAGGCAAAGGATCAGCGTACATAACGCTGTGATGGTTCGTCCGATATGATTTTTACGTGATGTTTAGGAGTTGGCACGCCTTGCTAGAGGCCGCTACCAACTATTGACCAAGTATGTGTATCGCGCCATGTCTAAACATATGTGAACCATAGGTCACACACTTATGTGAAGTTTCCAATTCGGATTGGATCCGACTAGATCGGGCATTGAGTCCTAATGGCTCTCATTTGTAGCCTGCCATAAGGACGCCTATAAAGGAGGGTAGGGCGCGCCGTTGAGGGTTGAGTTTTTCGTGACATCCCCAAACCCCGCCGCCACCCTCCCACGCCCCAGTCGCCACGCGATCTAGTAGTCCGCCAGGCGCCGCTTCTCTCCGCACGTGGATACCTTTGAAGGCGCCGACTGTGGCGCTGGGACGAACCGCAAGAAAGGAGTCAGACGTGGGACGCCAGCGACGAGAGGAAGTAGTACGACTATCGCTTCGACGCATCGCATCAACTTGGTACGACTACACCGCCTCACGCTACCGTGATCAACTTCCGCACTGCGCCTAGTGGTAAGACCGCGATCTATAATCGCAGCGATCTTGGTTTACGGTAGAATTTTTTAATTTGGCGCCAGTGTAGCTCACCCGTTTCCTACAGTGGTATCAGAGCGGCTGTCGCCATGTTATAGGTTCGGTGATTTGCATATGGCGATATGTAATCGGTATGATCGATGTGATCGATTGTATAGTTCGTAATGGATTGGTCCGTTTCGTGATCATGCCGCTAAGGTCGAAACAACATACCCTCACCGGCCGGATTCGCCATTGGGGTAGACAGTGGACACGTGAAACCTGGCTATGCATGCGAAGATCAATATGATTGATCGAATCTAACCTAGATTAATAATCGACGTACCGTGATCATGCCGCTAAGGTCGAAACAACATACCTCACGGCCGGATTCGCCATCGCAGAGTGACACGTGAAACCGTTATGCACGAAGATCAATATAATTGGCCTAATCTAACGAGTCGATTTGGTAAATATGATTGCCGATCAAAACCGGTAAAATTGCATAGATTGGATCTCTGATGATTTATGGCGCCGCTTCTTCGATCTGATGGGGAAACCCTCACTTCTATCCAAGAGATTGCATTCTATGCATAAACTTGTTTTTGCAGGATGTATGTGACCGTGATGGCCTAATGTGTATGTGATGCATGTTTGTAATATTTGCATGACTCGTTGTGGTAAGTGAACACTACCGAGCCATTGTGTTGTCAAAGTATTGTATTAACGGTTCACTAACGTTCACGCATGCGAAACCCCAACTCCCAAGAGGCCTCACACCAGATTTGTTGAGACCACCACAAAAAGTCATACAAGATGTCGTCATAACACTCAACCCGGAAATTCCGATGCACGCTCATTAGAAGGGAATCGAAGGAAATTCCACTCACATCATTCTACTAGAAGCACAAGGTATCTTTCGCAAATAGAACCCAAAGAATGTAAGAGTAAAGAACTCTCAAGCATCACACTAGCAATCAGCTTTACTTCAAAGGACCACGATCCAAATCAAAGGATTCACCACAAAATATTTCTACTCGTCAAGTAGACAATTGGAGAACCACACCACATAAGCTAAGAGTGAAAAATCACTCGATAGACCAAAACAATCAATTTCTTTTCCTAACTGGAAAAGACTATGCCTCAACATAAGTCAACTCAATTTGCAAATGGTCTCTGCCATAAACACACAGCATAAACAAGAATCAAGAGAGTAACTCACTACTTGACATAACAATAATTTGCCAATTCATTTCTTTTAATAATTTAACTTCCTTGAACCAAGGATTTTCAAATCAATGCCCAACACACCAACTCATTTATCTCAAGTTGGCCACCTCAACAATTAGCTCAATTGAGTACATCATCTACACCATTGTAGATAGACTCTCATCGCCCCGCAAATCATACTCTAGCCAAAACTAAGACCAATGCAATTATTTTGACAATAATTCCTAACACACTTCAGGTCCTTAAGGATAACAACTCGGGATTCAAATCACACCCACACATACTCAATTACTGCACCTCAAGGATGCTATCCCGATCATCGCACTATTTGGATTCCACTCTGATCCACTATTCCAACACAGAGACACTGGGCCTCTAGAAACAAATTCTAGCATAACAGAAGGTGAAGCCCAAACTCAGCTTCCAAGTTCTTACAACCAACTTCCCATATAAGATAGGGAAAACCTTAGGTGAACACCCTACTATACCACAACTAACAAACACTCATTTCTTAACATCAATAAATCGCTTGGCTCTAAGATAAATATTCTATTTAAAACATACCCTTCCCAAGGATTAATCCAAGAAAATAATATATCATCCATTATATCTTAAATATTGTGATATTTAAGGCTCCCCCAAAAACATCACTACACTACCACTATGAAGTTGTCATCACGCAACAAAAGTCTTCGCAACCCACAATAATTACCATGTTCTTAGAAGAAGAGGTAAGAAGAAATAAGTTCCAGCGTATAGAAAATTGCTATCATTCACAGTAGCCAAAAGACCAAGGAAAAAAAAATAGATAGCATTGAGGTTGGAAAACACAAGATAGATCATCATGCCTCAAATACTTATAGTACAACTTTTTCTTTCAATAAGAAACATTTTTTCTTTTATAACAAAGATCCCGCCAGCCAACAAAGGATGCTTGGAAACCACAACATGAGATTCAGATAAAACCAATAAGATCATTCAACATGTCGCTTTACTCAAAGCAACCTCGGCTATCACACAAGTCATAAGGTCCAAAAAGATTCCAATCGTAAATCTCACACCTTTCAATTCAATTAGTATTATGGAATTAACAAATTCCTTTATTTTAAAACATTCAACACCATAATCACAATTACATGCTATCGATTGTATTCACAACAGATAAAACATTCTTTGCAAAAATCATCATATCATCTCACTCCTTCATATTTTTCCAAAAGAACACCATAACTCACTTCATCATGTTCTTATTATCCAAATAAGATTCCAACTACTTAATCTAGTTAAACCTAGTGCATAAGCCATCATATTAAAACAAACTCTTTAACAAGATGATATTAGAACATAACAACCTCACAAAATATGCTAGTATGAATCTCTTATTAGATTTCATACATTTATCTCGTACTGATGCTCAACTCTAGTTTAGCAAAAAGTAATTACACTCTAGCCATTCTTTGTCAATAATTGATTATTTATTTTTCATCAAAGATAGCATTAATGATCCTATCTCTAATTTGCAATCACAAAGACAATAAAGACCATGATTCAATACTCCACCTTATGTTAAGATATTAAAATAAAATAACTTTAAACATCAATAATACCAGCTTTACAAGACAAGATTCCACAAGTCAATACATCACCTTCATCCATTTCTCTATACATGTTTCAACAATTTAGCATGGTAAAAGTTACATAAATTTAATAGTTGTACATGCTCATCAAGTATGTAAAGAGAGACATTTTAAAGGTTAATCTTATTAGGGCAATATTCCAACACCTCCTTACTTGACCATCCTGAATGGTCAGATTAATTACTTAAGATCGATCAATCCAATCTATCCAACAAGTTGGGAAAATTAAACAACTACAATAGTCAAAACAATTGTTTTTCATATTCCTTAATAAATGCATGAGTTCTACACATGTATCGCTAAATTCTTAGCCACAAATCTTCAAGAAACTACAACAGACAACATCATATTCATCAACTTCACTTCTAAGGATGTTAGTAGAAATTAATGATGTACCACGCTAACTTTTCAACTTGATAATTCACAATCTATCAATTATTTACATAATTTCCACCTACTACTTAAACACAACAAAACATCACAAAGGGGTTTTAACACTCCTTCTAGAGAAAACAAACTTCAAAACAAATGCATAGAGCCAATGCTTCCACAAGTTAATGAACTTCCACATAAAGCTTTGATTCTCTCTCAAAATATCAAACGAAAACAAGAGTCATGTTTTCCAAAGAAGAAAAAATGGAACAACACAGAAAAAACAGTCTCTCCAAAAGCACTTGCTCACGGCGATCAAACAACCCATCAATCGAAAGAAACAATACTTGGTCTCAAGAACAATTGGAGGCCTATTGACACCCAACAACCGCAATAAACAATAACTCGAGAGAAAATCATTAATCGCAATAGGCCAAGAATCGCCAACATCAATTCAAGGAGGATAACGCTTTTTTAAGAAACTTACCATGACATCCGCAGCTAAGTTACAGAGGTAATCAGCATCAATATCCCCGTACCACTGAACGGGTATAAATCGGCAATGCCCAAGGCAATGTACCGCAAAACCTACCTCTTATCGTTGACTATCCTCACTCATAGCGATCATAGAATCAACACATAAACATACAAGATTATCTCATAGCATGAATAATCAATATAACATGTCAAAGCATGAATGCAATGCTTGACCCATCCCATCCTACGTGCACCAAGTGTCAATTTAATATTTTTATTTACCACGGACACAAACCTGCTCGATACCAACCGTAACACCCAGACCCACATTACCTCGGAATGCTACTAAACCACTCACTAGCTGAAATTTCAAGATAATTTGTTCGACAACAATTTCTAGACATGCAGCAATAAGCGGAAGCATAAACAATTAAGGGAACAAAGATAACGGTAACAAGTTCAATAGTTAAAACAACCTCTAGCAGTTAATCAAAGGAATAGTTACAAGTCCATCATTATTAAATAAAATATTCACCCACAAATAGCTAAGCATTTGACTAGAATTTCATCGACTTTATTACAAAGATGAGTTGATGAACCAAGTGCATTATTGTGGTGCCACTCTACCCAACCCATGAATGCTCAACAATCACAGTAGGGAAAAACAAGGGTGAGAATAAAATCTCACAAGCAAACTGTTTAACAGCTATTCGGACTACAAACAAATATACAACATCATTACAAGATCCACATGTCCACATCCATAATGTGCATCCACATTCATTACAAGTTAATTAAACTACAAAGATATTAAGCATCAATATCTATTTCCCATAATGATCACAATTATAGCCTCAACCATGTTTGCTACCATCAATAGTAAAATATTAGCAAATGAATCTTGATTAACTTCTTCATATTATGCACCACTACCACTACCAATGACAATAAAGCATTAACAAGTTTTACCTCATAACTTTACTATTTCTCGTGATCCACAATCGCTATCAACAATTACCACAAGAGAGTAGAATCTCATGCCATAATCACAACCACTACCATACCACAAGGGATGAACCCAATCCACGACATAGCCATTTTTCTCACACCACAAGTGACTCTCATGAGCCAATTCCACATTACAACTATAAAGTTGTAGTTATTTGTAAAATAACTTCACCACAATATCTTGCATAAGTATGTCAATGATCTTTCCACAATGTAATGCATATGTATGCTATGCTCCATTGCACCTTTACCCAACAAGGTAAAGTATGCATCGTGCTACGGCAATGCATGTTGTTAGACTGCATCGTGGCTATAATGGCGACATCCATAATGCAAATGTCATGATATGTCATGAATGATATGATAATCATAAACCACAAGAATTTAACCACGAAGGTCAACAACATACTCATCATGAGTATTTTCTCATAATCCACATGTGTCTCATTAAGCACAATACCATTGTGTCATAAGACCATTACCACATAACCCACACCCGATTCACCAAGATCAAAATCAATCGATCTAAATGGAACTCTACCACATAGACCACAACAAGATCATCATGAATAAAACCACAAGGAATTATCAATATGTCCACCTTGAGTTTATTTTCATATTCCGCATTTGGCTCATTAAGCAAATTACCACATGACTACCAACAACTCTTCCAACGCATGGCAAAAATGAATATTAATTTGCTACCACGACCTCATTCATAAAAAATGCAACCATGGCATATAACTTCAAGTTATGAAAAACATGTATATTGCAAGTAGTAAGAATAACGAGTTAAACCGTAGCACAACCGCTTTGCATTTACTTGCCTTCCGCGAAGCTGCGAGGTAAAGAAGATGTCCCTAAACCAAGCCTCTCGCCTACTGAAGTAAGTACTCGAAATGAATACAACATATAACATAGAGCTTCCATTAACGTTCTACAACGCCTTCCGACAATCCACAATTAACTAGTTAGCTCTAATCTGAAAACAGACTACTCAGGCACAACCCGAACTGGACAGTAGAGCGGTAAATATCATATCTATTGATCTGGAACTCGGAATGAGGTGAGACCAATTTCTATGGATTCTTAACTGACAAATCTACAATACTCTAGTTGACAAGGTAAGCCAAATCGACCAAATTAATATACTAACAGGTAATTGAAAATAGCAGTACAGAATCTGTCCGAACAGTTAAGACAGCAAGATTAAAACATCCATAACTTTTAATCTACAACTCCGAATTGAGCGTTCTTTAACAATCTTAAAAGTTTATGAAATTATCTACATTAACCTAGTTGGGATGAAACCCTGATTCGTCCATTAACAAACACCTATTTTAAAAGACAACTTAAAAGGTAATTCTCGTCAGAATTCTGGACAGCAGATATTAAATCTATCATAACTTTTGACTCGAAAGTCGGAATCAAGTGATCTTGGCGGCCACCGAAAGCTAAGAACATTATCTAAATAACTCTAGGAGATCAAAATCCTAATTCTGCCTCTAAACACACGAAACAAGCCGCGCAAGAAACTGGACAGAATTGAATTTGTAGCGGCAGCAATTCAATCCAATCAAACCAATCGAATCGCATCTAATACAACTTAGACAGCAAAGAACGCCTCTCGTTACCCTTGTAGAACCTTGGGGAAACGCTGGTTGAATCCAAGAAGAAGATCCTCTTCTCCTCCTTTCTCTCCCTTCTTCTTCCTCCCAAGACCAAAGAGAGAAGGAGCAAAGAAGGGGCGACATGGAGCGTGGCGCAAAGGGAGGAGGGTTGCTACAGGGGCGGCGGGTATTGTAGCTGCGTGCATACAGTAAAAACCTAGGGTTTGGTTGGCCCTTCTTAAACCAACTTCCCACTTGGGCTAAACAACGTGGGCGAAAGCCCAAGATTAAATCTCCTCTAAAACTGATTTCTTTTTAATTCTCGTTAAATACCTTTCTCATTTCAATTAATTCTCTAATGTTAAACAGATATTACATAATCACTGATGGATACTTTCATGTTAAGAGAAATCCCTCTCTAAACTATATTGCACTTGAAAATTCAATAAATTTCTCTTCCCCGAATAATATATTCTCTCAAATTGATATTCGGGGTATTACAACCGCATCAAGGAAAATGTCAAGAATGGAACAGCCAAGTGCTTCTCCGTAGATGAGCTTGGTGTCTTGAGGTTCGGGCAACGCCTCGTGGTTCCAAAGGACATGGAGTTGCGGGATTTGATCCTCCGCGAAGCCCACGGTTCTCCGTTGTCTATTCATCCCGGGGCCACGAAGATGTACCAGGATCTTCGCCAGAGATTTTGGTGGACCCGAATGAAGAGGGAGATCGCAAGGTTCGTTGCCGAGTGCGACGTGTGTCATCGTGTCAAGGCCGAGCATCGTCCGTCGAGGATCGCCCACCCTTACCAATTCCGAGTGGAAGTGGATTCGGTCGGGATGGACTTTATCATCGGGTCTACCCGGTCACCAAGGAAGAATGATGCCATCCGGTCGTCATCGATCGATTGACTAAGGTGGCTCATTTTCTTCCGTCATTTTCTTCCGTGCAAAAGAGCTATGCGGATCGCCGTGCGTGCGTGAGTTGAGCTTTGAGCCCAATGACTTTGTTTATCTCAAGGTTTCTCCGCCAAGGGCCACCAACATGGTGTCAAGGGCAAGTTAGCTCCTCGATATGTCGGTCCATACCGTGTTATCGATAAGAAGGGAGCCGCCTACAAGTTGGAGTTACTCTGCACTGGCGGGGTACATGATGTGTTCCATGTGTCCCACGCTAAAGAAGTGCCTCAGTGTTTCGACAGAGGAAGCTCCGTTGGAACCCTTGGATGTGCAGGGAGATTTGACCTATCGCGAGCACCCTGTTCGCATACTTGAGGAGGCTGAGCGAAGAACAAGGAACAAGACCATCAAGTTCCTTAAAGTTCAGTGGTCAAACCATTCGAGGACGAGGCTACTTGGGAGCGAGAAGATCGTCTCCGCAAGAGACTACCCCTCTTTCTTTTCCGAGTGAACCAAATCTCGGACGAGATTTTTGTAAGGGGAGGTTTGTAACATCCCTATTTTCAACTTGTGTTTTAAATGTAAGAAAATGAGTAGAAATTAAAACTTTTCTTACATCATGTGTTTCTGCGTGTATTAAACAATTATTGCACGGTGGTATGGAAATACTAAGTCACAAGTCCATTTGATCATCTCCTGGGAAATATTTTTCCTAAGTTCTTGGGTTGATATGTGACCCCTCTGAATAATTTCACAATTTTCAGAAATTGTTTGAAGAGTTTTATGGGTCAGTCAAACTTGCTTGGCTTGTAGTCAAACCCTAGCCCAAAGCATTGTATAATTTCTGGAGGAAAATGCTCAGCACAAAAACCTCTAAAAATTTTATACAAGGTCCAACTCAAGGTTAGCAAGCTAATGTCAAAACTTCATAGAATTTGGAGCTAGTTTGCTAGCTCTAAAAGTCCCTTCAAGATCCCAGTTCAGAATAAACCCTAAACCCAGGTCCGACCTCCAGGTCTTGGTCGCACCGAGCTGCTTGAAGCCGTGTCGGGCTCGGGCATTTGGGCACAGGTGGTCTGGGCCGTTGGATTTTAAATCCGACGCTCAAAGACCTCCTCGGGTCTTTGTAAAAGACCTCCCACCCGCACGACCTCCTCCTGTTCTATTTGCAAAGACCACCCTGGGGCGACCTCCTCAGCCCTCCACGACCACCCCTAGCACTTGGGTGATCGTGGGCCGTCCATCTTGAGATCCGTGGCTCAGACCTCCCCTAAGTGTTAGGACCTCTAACACATAATTCTAAATCTGAGCCCTTAGATTTCAATCCAATAGCTCACGACCTCCCTAGTGGGAGCTCTGTGCGGATTTTAGCCGTTGAGCTCTTTGACCTGGTCCTCTCACTGTCGGGTGGGCCTGAGCATTATCAATTTTTGTGCATGGCAGTAGAGAGCAGTGCCTTGTCAACTCTAGGGTCGACAAGCGGCTATGTCTTGCCAACATTAAATGTCCGCGGCCTTTTGCTCAAAAGTCTCTCTGACAACCTACTCCCATCACCTCATGTGTACTATAGCTCAGTGCACCCATAAGCTGGGCCCTGGTTCATTTGGCGCTCGGCTATATATGGATCCCGGGCTTCTCCCTTAAGCTTCTTTGGATCCATTCTTGCACCCCTAGTTTCTTTCTCTGCTCTTGTGCTCAAGTCACCCGAAAGCCTCTGCCACCATTGCTAGACCTTGGAGCTCTCCGCGACCCTTGAGCTCCAGTGGTTCAATATTGCAATTTTGGCTATCCTTTGTTCTTTTGGTCACCTCAAGCCTCCTAACTTGTTTTTGTTTAAACCTTCACGAGGTTGACAAATTGGGAGCTTCTTGTTTGTGGCCGTGGTGGTCTCTCTTCGTCTCCGGCGAGCACCCCATCACCGAGCTCTTCGCCATCCCCGACCTCCTTCACTTCCGTGTTGGTACCTAGTGCTTGAAAACCTTGTTCTGTTAGACCGCGTTAGTTCTTCGTTTTTGTCACGTTTTGCCTCGGCGATCACCTCCGCCAGCCGCCGTGAGGTGCGCTTTAGCCCTAGCCGCTGGCACCTTTAGGTCCTCCTCCCTATTTGGGACTCATCCATGCCTTTGGTTTCGCCGATGAGATCCACGCGCGCCGCAAGCACGAGCACGCTTCGGTTTTGCGATTCAAAACCTTCCGTTTTAAATCATCTTTTAGGACCACTTTAATGCTCAAATCATTGCTTATCATTGGTGCATTAATTGTGTCCTAATTTGTGCCGTGGAGTCACTAACGTGCGGGCCAGGGCCTTAGTATTAAAGTCCAGAAGTCATTAAGTGTTCCTTTTAGATTCATTTATTGTCAATCATTAGATGCATTAAATTGTCTTAGCCGCCGCTGTCTGGAGGTCCTGCACCATTAAAACCACTCTAGGACCTCCTCGGGCTAATCTTAGCCGTTCACGACCTCTCCAAGTTTAGATCTGGGCCTTAGGATCTTTTCCGAAAAATCCTAAGTCTCTGGACCTCCCCTTGGTCGTGATCCTAGCCGTATAGGACCACCTCAAGTAAATCTTAGCCGTATAAGACCACCGTGTGTTTCCGCAAAAGACCTTCCCCGAGGTCCTCTTTGCAAAAGACCACCCCTGGTCTTTTGTAAAGAAAACCTTCAAAACTACCCCCCCCCTGAGGTCCTCTTTGTAAAAGACCACTACTGGTCCTTGTAAGGAAGCCTTAGGACCTCCCCGCCTAGATCTAGACCGTTAGGACCTCCTCGGTGAGATCCTAACCGTCCGCACCTCCCTCGCTTCATCATAGTCGTTCAGACCTCCTCACGGAGATCTTGACCGTCTAGGACCTCCTCGCTGACTCGGACCGTTAGATTTAGATCTAACGGCCTGAACCTCTTCGATCTATTTGCAACTCTACCGCTTTGATTCTCTCTTTATCGTTCGTCTTTAGATCTACGGCTCGGATCCGAGAACATTCGGACCCTCCGGATGCAATCTTGATCTAGGTCGTCCATCTCAAGATCCAAGGCCCGCACTTCGTTGAGGCGCTCGGATGGCCCGAACATCCCATCTCACGTGGGCCATTGGATCTAAATCCATCGGTGGAGTCATTGGCAGTTAAGACCTCCTCAGGAGATCTTAGCCGTCAAAGACCTCCCTCCTTCCGATCTCACCGCCCAGACCTCCTTCCGTAGATTTAACCCTAGGACCTCCTAAGGAGGTCAGGACCGTCAGATCTTGATCTAACGATCCCGACCACCTTTAGCGCGAGGACCTCCTCCGTAGGTGCTGTTGTCGCACTGCACTAGTCGTAGCCGTTGGATTCAATATCGTGCTAAGACCTCCCCTAGGCGCGATGAGGTCTTTGCGCCAGGTGCTCGTGCGGGTTTAGCATCAGAGCTCGCGAGCCATGCGATCCTTGATCATCGGCCCACGACCTCCCTAGTTTTTATTGGTTTTCCAGATTTAGTTTCCGAGAGCTTTTATTTGCACATATTAATTGTTTTAAACTTCAAAATTGCATATCTTTTTCTCTGTAGCTCCAAATTTAACAAACTAAAGTTCTATAAATGCATCTGTTAAAGTACTTTAGCTTAGTATAGGTTTCTGATGTAGTCTTTAATACTGAAATTAATCATGTCTTAGATTTATAACTTAGAAAAATCATAACTAAATCATTTTAACTCCAAATGACCTGAAATTTTATATGGGTTATCACTATACCAGTAGGTAGCTACCATAAAAATTTCAGCTTCAAAATCTTTCTAGAAAATGTTTTTGCTACAGTGCTAATTATGGCCGAAAATAGGTTTTTAGAGAATATCTTTTGCACCACAAATCCAAATTAGGTTTTTCCAGTTTCTATGTCTAGGTATATTCGTATTTTACATTGTGTATAAATTTCGTCTCATTTGGATAATTTTTGGCTTGCTCTTTTGTTTAAGTGTTGCTCGTCTTATTGGTTGTTTTCGCTCTTTCGCTTAGGATTCGACATTTGCGGTAACCCCGAGAACGACCCTCCGCAACAAATTGAGCAGCAGCAAGCAAGCAAGCAAGCAAGCAGTTTGATCATTTCCCATTGATCCCATTACTTTTAAAAGTCTAATATTTTGTTTAACTTCTATGTATGCATTGCTAATTTGTTGTTAAATTGATTAGTTAATCCTCTAGTTGCATAATCTGTAGGTAAATGATTATCCTCTACTACCTGAGCCTAGGTTATTTGCTGTGATTAGAGTTCGTTGGATGAGCTCTTGTCACTTAGTAGATGACGAATGAATATTGCTTAGCCATGCCTAGTTATCGGTAGTATTGGGCGATCATCGACTTAGTCGATGATCTTGATCACACAACTACTTATACTACTCCATTATGTCCAACCTGTGTTTTATTGATTTACAAATCAAAACTGAAAACAAAACTATATCTTGACTTGGGCACAATGGTATGTTGATGTGATCTGTTGGGTGTGTGGAATGGTGCCTAAGTCCCCAGGACCGAGTTACTTGTGTCACTAAGCCAAGCGCTTATTGCGTACTAACCACACGAGGGATATGGAACCTCTCTTGACTCGTGACTTTGGGAGGTGTTAATATGAGGCGTGGTCGGTGGGTGTGTTCTTGTGTGTGTGTTTTGGAGGAGCGTTAGCGCACGGTTAGGGTCGTCTAATGTGTCTTTCTCCGTGGGTTGCGCTCTTAATTAGCATCGTCCATTGGAAAGCGTCTTGTTAGACTTAGCCATGCCCGCATACCAAAGGAAGTGTGCTAACCGTGGTGGTGGAAAGGCGGTCTATCGTGTGGGTACATTGGTACACCTGCGAGGTTAAAACTATTCGAATAGCCTCGTCTAGGTTATGGACATGCTTGGTAAGGTCGTGCAAGAACTAGACTACAACCTTTTAAAAACTTAAACTTGACATGGGTGGTATGAAGGGTACTTCATGCTATTGTTGTGGTGACTATGGGTTAGTCACTTCTAGGTTGGTGTTGTTCTATATCTATTGTTATTATTGTCTCTCTTTTATTTGAACAATAAAAGTTAATTGCAAACTTGCTTTGAATCTATTACCTTATTGCAAATGGAAACTTGCTTTATCACAAAAACAAGTCCAGAGCCTCATCCACTTAAATAAAGCTTGCATGTAGTTAATTATAGTTCTTTTATCTCACACGTCAGGTCTTGCAGTACAAAAACAAGTTTTGTACTCATCCGCTTGCTTAATATTAATTGTTGCAGAGGAAGAAGGTGAGCCCCAAGGGCCTCACTTTTGTGAGTTGTGTTCTGCGCTGTCTGGGACGATTAGCTTGGCGGTCCGGTTGGTTGCCTTGTGGGTAAAGGCACACCGATTGGCTTTTGTTTATCGCCATCTTATGGCCATTTGCTTCCTTTGTGTATTTACTTATTTGTACGTCTTTTGGCAGGTCGGCCTCTCTTTTGTAATAACTCTCTTTATATTATGTATGTCTTTCATTGTTGCTTTTGCTTCGCTCTATGTGTATGAATGGAATTGATGCATGATTTTGTAACAGGTGTGTATACGCAATGCAGGAAGTATACATATCTCGAGGCTTGGTTTATTTGATTTGTACTGTTAGGACCAAGTGGATGGTTAAACAGTACAAGCCGAATAAACCGGGGTCCTCACACGCACAGACTCGACTCAAGATGGTGAACACATCTCCTCAACATCCCGGACTCAACTCCATGGACATGACTCAGGATGGCGAACACATTTTCTCAATTTCTCGGACTCAACTACACAAACTTGACTCAACATCACAGCAGTGTTGGTTCATCATCGCTGACAGCTTTAGCAAGAAGTGCATTCTCCTTCTTTGATTTGCGGCATTCTGAGGCAAAGTGTCCATAATCCTGACAATTATAACATCTCACCTTTGTTTTATCGAATATCTGATTCTTGTTGCCTTAGTCACCACCATTGTTAGAGCTGCCGAAGGAGCCTCGCCTTTTCCTTTTAACGACCGGGCCTCCCACTTAGCGTGAGTTAATAGCAGGTGCTCATCTTTGCTGCTGCTAGATCCTTGGATCCGTTCCTCATGTGTTTTCAAGTGGGTGATCATATCCTCAACTGTCATTACCTTGAGGTCGCCAAACTGCTCAATGGCAGAGACGATTTGTAAAAACTTTTCGGAGATTGCCCGAAGGAAATTTCTCACAATATAGCTCTCTTTCATCTTGTTCCCCAAAACTCGGATCTAGTTAACAATAGTCGTCAACCTCATGGCAAAGTCGTCGATCGACTCGTCTCTTTCATACGCATCCCCTCGAACTCTCTCTTGAGGGTCTGTACTCACACTTCCTTAACACGATTGGCACTAAGATGCATCGTCTTCAATGTCTTCCACGCAGCTTTTGTCGTCGCCTTTTTGACCAGTAGGAAGAGTGTTTCCTCCGAGACGCCTTCATAGATCGCCATTATGGCCATCTGATCCTTGCGCACATCGACATTGCCGTCCTCCATTGTGTACCACAATCCTTGAGCGTGCATGTACACTTTCATCTTGATTGCCCATACTAGATAATTGCTCTTCGTGAGTATCGAATAATACAGGGAGACAGCGGAACTCTCCATCGCATTCGATGTCGCCTCGTTATCGGTGACACCACTTCCTAGAGAACACGACATAATCTTAGACACAGATCAGGAACTCAGGCTCTGATACCAATTGTTGGAATTTCCTTGCCTTTTGCTCTTTTTACTTACTACTTCATCAGAAGAAAAACAAAGCAGCAGCAGGAATTTGTCTTGCTGTCTTCGGTTGTCACGAAGCAGCAGCAACTCCCGTGGGACCCGCTTGTCCTCCGATGTGACTTGTCTTCCTGGAGCACAACAGCCTCTCAAAGTAATGTCTTCTCTCTTGCCTTGTGTTGTGTTCACATGATGCTAGCAGCAGCTATGCTCCTCTTGGTGGTCCTTGCTCTCTGCTGATAGAGACGCTTTCCGATGGAGACAAAATGTGAGACGCAGAGACAACGCCAAGCACAAAGAACACAACCAAACGAAACTGATTTTAGTCGAGAGCACCAAGCACTCCTCTTTTTGATCTTTTTATTTCTTCTATTGCTTACTCTTATTACAAGACTGAAGGTACCTTATAAAGGCTAAAAATACTACTACTACTGGGTTTCTACTCCGAATCGGACTCGGTTACGATAAGTAAAACAAAAACGGACTCAACAAAGATTACTTCCAACAGTATTACCAAAATCCGTTCTTGCCTCTTGCATTCTGAGCTTCCAACTTGTTCATATGCATGTGTTCTAGTGCACGTAGCGTGAGAGCTTCGTGAGCTTCCAGCGAGCGTGTGTTTCTGCCGAGCATCATGAGCTTTGTTTTTAGTTTGGGGCAACAGCTGGCATTAGAGCCTAAGTTCTTGATCTGTGTATGCCAAAGATCATGCCACGCTCTCTGGGAAGTGGTGTCACCGGTGATGAGGCGACGTCGGGTGCGATGGCGATGGCGAAGGAGAGTTCCGCTGTCTCACTACATTATCCGATGCTCACGAAGAGAAATTATGCAGTATAGGCAATCAAGATGAAGGTGTACATGCGCGCTCAAAGATTGTGGGACACAATCGAGGATGACAACATCGATGTGTGCAAGGATTAGATGGCCATGGCAGCGATCTATGGAGGCATCTCAGAGGAAACGCTGTTTCTACTAGCCGAAAAGGAGACGACCAAAGTTGCGTGGAAGACATTGAAGATGATGCATCTTAGCACTGATCGTGTCAAGGAAGCACGAGTACAGACCCTCAAGAGTGAGTTCGAGGGGATGTGCATGAAAGAGATAGAGTTGATCGACGATTTCACCATGAGATTCACAATGATTGTTAACTAGATCCGAGTCTTAGGGGACAAGATGGAAGAAAGCAATATTGTGAGAAAGTTCCTTTGGGTAGTTTTCGGAAAGTTTTTGCAAATCGTCTCTACCATTGAGTAGTTTGGCGACCTCAAGGTATGACGGTTGAGGAGGTGATCGGTCGCTTGAAGGTGCACGAGGAACGGATCCGAGGATCTGGCAGCAGCGAAGATGAGCACCTGATGTTAACTCTGTTGGAGATATGCCCTAGAGGCAATCATATTGATGATGATATTTCATTGTATCCATGATTTAATAAATGTTCCTTGAATATTGCCTTTGTGTTGATTAACAAGTATGTGACTTGTTTGTGAAACTCTTTACTTGTATGGTTATTCTAAAGTTGTCCCTAGTCGGAGTTCATGTGAGGACACACGTGAATGATGGATTAGCACATGTATCGGTTGATGACCATGTTTCACAGTCATAGACATGGAGATGTCAAACCAATAATGTGGACACATGTTTAGAACATGGGTTGGACCGACCCAACATGAGACATAGTAATTATTCTTATGGTTCTCTCTACACAATGTGTACGCCTTGTCCTTAGACACGAGATTGTCGCATGTACTTGAGATGTGAATCGACCTACTTAGGGGCTATCAAACGCTACTCCGTGAATCGGGTAGTTATAAAGGTAGCTTCGGGTTTGTCATGAAGCATCTTTGCGAGGCATGGTCGGTCGAGATGGGATTTGCCCTCTCTACCGAGAGAGATATCTCGGGCCTCGAGTGATCGAATCTAAATGCATGGCCATGCTACTTAAGGTTAAGAGTTAACCCGATAAGGATTCCGATCACAGGATCGAGAAAGAGTGGTCACTTGGAGCTCATTGACCGAATATCGTGAGGCAAAGGATTGGCATGTACATAACGTTGTGATGGTTCGTCCGATATGATTTTTACGTATGTTTAGGAGTTGGCACGTCTTGCTAGAGGCCGCTACCAACTATTGACCAAGTATGTGTACTCGCGTCATGTCTAAACATATGTGAACCATAGGTCACACACTTAAAGGCTGAAGCCTAATTCGGATTGGATCCGAATTAGATCGGGCATTGAGTCCTAATGGGCCTCTATTTAGAAGCCCATTATAAGGACGTCTATAAAGGAGGGTAGGGCGCGCTGGTTGAGGGTTGAGTTTTTCGTGACATCCCCAAACCACCGCCGCCACCCTCCCACGCCCTAGTCGCTCACGCGATCTAGTAGTCCGGCGTCGTCGCTTCTCCCGCACGTGGGATACCTTTGAAGGCGCCGCATCTGTGGCGTTGGGACGAACCGCAAGAAAGGAGCAGACGTGGGACGCCACGACGAGGGCGGAAGTAGTACGACTACTGCCCCGACGTCATCGCATCAACTTGGTACGACTACACCGCCCCGACGCTGCTGCATCAACTTCCGCACCTGCGCGTCTAGTGGTAAGACCGTGATCTATAACTGCAGTGATCTTGGTTTACGGGTAGAATTTTTAATTTGCGCTAGTGTAGCCTACCCGTTTCCCTACAGTGGTATCAGAGCGGTTGCTGTCATGTTATAGGTTCGGGTGATTTGCATATGGCGATATGTAAATCGGTATGATCGATGTGATCGATTGTATAGTTCTGGTAATGGATTGGTCTGGTTTCCGTGATCATGCTGCTAAGGTCGTGAAACAACATACCCCTACCGGTCGGATTCGCCATCGGGGTAGACAGTGACACGTAAAACCGGTTGCGGCATGCGAAGATCAATATGATTGATCGAATCGGAACCTAGATTAATAATCGATGTACCGTGATCATGCTGCTAAGGTCGTGAAACAACATACCCCTACCGGTCGGATTCGCCATCGGGGTGACAAGGTGACACGTAAAACCGTTGCGGCATGCGAAGATCAATATAATTGGTCGAATCGGAACGATGAGTCGATTTGTGGTAAATATGATTTGCCGATCAAAATCCTATGTAAAAATTGCATAGATTGGATCTCTGTTTTTCACGGCGCCGCGCTTCGAACCTGATGGGAAACCCCTCGACCCTATCCAATGATTGCGATTCTATGCATAAACTTGTTTTTGCAGGATGTATGTGACCGATGGCCTAATGTGTATGTGATGCATGTTTGTAATATTTGCATGACCTGCGTGTCGTGGGTACGGCAACACGGCTGGAGCCATTGTGTTGTCAAAGTATTGTATTAACGGCCTGCGTGCCGACTTGTGATGATTCCTAGTATCCATGTATTTTATTACTAGCTATTATGAGTAATAGCTTATAGTAGTACTCGGAGGACACATCACTTGGAGGGATGGCACACATGAACCATGGAGATGGAGATCATCATGGTGGATAGATTCTATGGCGATGGAGATCACCATGAGAAAATGGGCCATCTTGAGTCACAACTGTGAATGCTATTCCTATTGTTTTACTCCTATGCATGTTTGAATGGTAGAAGTATAACGATCCTCACAAAATGTTAAGTTAAACATATGCCCTCCCAATTAAACTTTGCACCATCCCATGTCTTGTAAATTGATGGTGGGTCTATAAAATTAGGGCACCATCAACTTTCCTTGACTAGATGGGTTTTGTATCGGATACTTACATGCATAAGGATTGGTGAACTTAACAAGGTTATCATAAAGGTTATGGGCCTTGGGGCATAAAGGTTGGGCACCGGGGCATAGAGATGTCACCCAACAACAAGAGTCATATAGAGATATGATTAGCAGGTGTTGCTTATCGAATTACCTTGTCTCCTAGCGGTGATGCAAAAGCTCACTAGTAGACTCGCAATGCGGATCTTGAATCGCTAAGAATCAACAGAGGATGTTGATTTTAGTGGGAGTACATTCTATTAAATTTGTTTAATACGCTTTACTCTATCATGGTTTTATTTGTCTTAGTATTTTGCATTTCCTATTGTAGATCAATGGCATCTAGCAACCACGCACACCCTTTTGCTTTATGATCGATTCTGAGAAAGAGAAATTAAATGGAACAAACTATTCGATTTGGTCCGAAACTCGAGAATTGTTCTCGAGGCGGATAAAAGGAAAACGCCTGGACACCCCAATCCCGGAAGAACACGCTAACAATGCATCTGCTTCTTTGTTAAAAATGCCTACAAGAAAGCATGTGATGACTCTCTTGAGATTAGTCGTCTTATGCTTGCATGCATGGAACGACCTTCAAAAGCGGTTTGAGGATCGAAGCGTATGATATGATCATAGCGCTTAGGACATGTTCAGACACGTGCCAGGTGAGCGGTTCAATGTCTCTAAGGCTTTTCGGAATGCAAGTTAACAGAAGGTGTACCAGTAGGCCCACATGTGATCAAAATGGTTGGTTCTGATCGGACTTTGGATAAACTTGGTTTCCAATTGGCCAAGAGTTGGCAATCGATTTCATTTAGCGTCTCTTCCACCTAGCTATGGGCATTTCATTTGAACTACCATATGCATGGGGCGGATAAGGGCCTTAATGAGCTTTGTGGGATGCTCAAAACAGCAGAGAGTGACATTAAGAAGTGTGCGTGGCCTAGCCATGTGATGGTGTATGTGAGAACAAGTCTAGCTTCAAGAAAAGGGTAAGAAGCCATGGCCAAAGAATAAGGGCAAGGTTAAAGATATGATCTCGCCAACGCCTAAGCCTAATCTTGGACTCGGAGCCGAGACAGTATGCTTCTATTGTAAAGAAATCGCCACCGAAGAGAAACCGCAAGAAGTACATGGATTCCGATGAATGCAAGAAGAAGGTTGAAGTAAGACTTCCACCCATGGTACACTTGTCATAAATGTTTTAGACATTTTTCTCGCAGATTCTCCTATTAACTCTTGGGTATTTGATACCGGATCGCTTGCTCACATTTGCAACTCGATGCGGGGCTAATAAGAAGTAGAGGAGTCGCAAGAGGTGAAGTTGATTTTCGCGTGGAAATAAAGCAAGGGTTGCTTGCGTTGACCGTCGGCACCATGCAACTTCAGCTTCCTTCAAGATTTATTATGGAATTGAATAATTGTTATTATGTTCCTAGTATGAGTCGAAACATTTTATCCCCTCATGTTTGATGAGAGATGGTTATTCATTTGCAAGTAAAGACAATGGTTGTTTGATCTCTAAAAATGGAATGTTTATGGCTTTAGCCCATTGTGAATGGGTTATTTATTTTAAATCTTGATGATGCGCCTATCTTTAACATAAATGCTAAAAGACTTCGACCTAATGATTTGAATCCAACCTATGTTTGGCATTGTCGTTTGGGTCACATAAGTGAAAAGCGCATGAAGAAGCTCCATGTCGATGGTCTTCTAACTTCGTTTGATTTTGAATCATATGAGACATGTGAAGCTTGTTTGCTTGGTAAGATGACCAAATCACCTTTCAAAGGTTCTTTTGAGAGGCGTCGGACTTGTTGGAAATCATACATCCGATGTATGTGGACCAATGAGCACATTGCTAGAGGTGGATTTCATTACTTCATAACTTTCATCGATGATTTTAGTAGATATGGCTATGTCTACTTAATGAAGCATAAGTCCGAAACTTTTGAAAAGTTCAAAGAGTTCCGAATGAGGTTGAAAATTAACGTGCAAGAAAATCAAGGCTCTGCGATCGATCGTGGTGGCGAGTATTTGAGTCATGAATTTAGCAATCATCCAAGAGTTGCGGAATTGTTCCACTGCCTAACACCGCTGGAACACCTCAAAGAAACGGGTATCCGAGCGTGTCGGACCTTGTTGGACATGGTTCGATCGATGATGAGCGATCAGTTTACCATTATCCTTTTGGGGTTACGCTCTAGAAACGCAGCTTTCACACTTAGTAGGGTACCGTCTAAATCCGTAGTTAAGACACCATATGAGATATGGGTAGGAAGAGTCACAGTTTGTCTTTTCTAAAGATTTGGGGATGTGAGCGTTTGTCAGCGACTACATCGGACAAGCTAACACCCAAATCGGATAAATGCATTTTCGTGGGATATCCAAGGAAACCTTTGGATATTACTTCTACAACCGACTAGAGGGCAAAGTGTTTGTCGTCAAGTGGTGTTTTCCTAGAGAAAGAGTTTCTCAATAGGAGACAAGTGGAAGAACGGTGCGCTTGAAGAGGTTCAAGATGAACCAATCGGGAAGACTCGACGAATGATGCCCATGTGGCGTAACAAGTTGAGGAACCCATGGCAAAGGAAGCACCACCACCACGAAGGTCGGAAGGCTCCGCAATGCGCGAGATATATTATTGTTAGACAATGATGAGCCTACGACCTATGCGGAAGCAATGATGGACCAGACTACGAGAAATGGCATAGTGCCATGAGATCCGAGATAGCATCCATGGGAGACAATCAAGTTTGGAATTTGGTTGACCCTTTGATGGTGTTAAAACCATAGAGTGCAAATGGATCTATAAAAGGAAGATTGATATGGATGGAAATGTTCATATCCATAAAGCTCGACTTGTCGCAAAGGTTTTCAAGTTCAAGGAGTTGACTACGATGAGACTTTCTCACCTGTAGCGATGCTTAAATCAATACGGATCATTCTAGCTATTGCTGCATATTTCGACTATGAGATATGGCAGATGGATGTCAAAACGGCTTTCCTTAATGGAAATTTAACCGAGGACGTGTATATGACACAACCCGAGGGTTTTGTCGATCCAAACAATGCTAGAAAAGTATGCAAACTTCAAAAATCCATTTATGGATTGAAGCAAGCATCTCGGAGTTGGAACATTCGTTTTGATGAAGTGGTCAAAGGGTTTGACTTCATCAAAAACGAAGAAGAATCTTGTGTTTACAGGAAGACAAGTGGGAGCTCACTCGTATTTCTAATCTTATATGTAGATGACATATTATTGATTGGAAATGATATTCCTATGCTCGAGTCCGTTAAGACCTCACCAAAAATAGTTTCTCAATGAAGGACTTAGGGAAGCGGCATATATTTTGGGTATTAAGATCTATAGAGATAGATCAAAAAGGCTAATAGGATTAAGCCGTAGTACTTACATTGACAAAGTGTTGAAGCGGTTCAACATGGAGGAGGCAAAGAAAGGGTTCTTGCCCATGTCTCATGGCATAAATCTTGGCAAGACTCGGTGTCCTTCGACAACCGATGAGCGAGATCGCATGAGTAAGATTCCATATGCTTCGCCATTGGATCTATCATGTATGCTATGATGTGCACTCGCCAGATGTTTCCTATGCTCTAAGTGTTATGAAAGAGATACTGGCCGATCTAGGTGAGAGTCATCGGACAAAGATTAAAAACATCCTCAAGTATTTGAGAAGAACTAAGGATGTGTTCTAGTCTACGGAGGTGAGGAAGAGCTCGTTGTAAATGGTTACACGATGCAAGCTTCCAAACCGACAAAGATGATTACAAATCGCAATCGGGTTTTGTGTTCCTTTTGAGCGGTGGTGCGGTAAGTTGGAAGAGTTCCAAGCAGAGATCGTGGCGACTCTACAACGGAGGCCGAGTACATTGCGCTTCGATGCAAAGAAAGGAAGGTGTTTGGATAAGGAAGTTCATAATCGAACTAGGTGTGGTTCCTAGTGCGTGCAGTCCTGCGGATCTTTATTGTGATAACAGTGGGGCCATTGCGCAAGCCAAGGAGCCGAGGAATCACCAAAAGAACAAACACATATCGCGGCGTTTCATCTCATTCGAGAGATCCTTAATCGAGGAGATTTAAAGATATGCAAAATACACACGGTTTGAATATTTCAGATCCTTTGTGAAGCCTCTCCCACCCCTAAGCATGAGGCGCACATAAGAGCTATGGGTATTAGATATCTTCTAGATTGACTCTAGTGCAAGTGGGAGATCATGGAGATATGCCCTAGAGGCAATCATATTGATGATGATATTTCATTGTATCCATGATTTAATAAATGTTCCTTGAATATTGCCTTTGTGTTGATTAACAAGTATGTGACTTGTTTGTGAAACTCTTTACTTGTATGGTTATTCTAAAGTTGTCCCTAGTCGGAGTTCATGTGAGGACACACGTGAATGATGGATTAGCACATGTATCGGTTGATGACCATGTTTCATGTGTCATAGACATGGAGATGTCAAACCAATAATGTGGACACATGTTTAGAACATGGGGTTGGACCGACCCAACATGAGACATAGTAATTATTCTTATGGTTCTCTCTACACAATGTGTACGCCTTGTCCTTAGACCCGAGATTGTCGCATGTACTTGAGATGTGAATCGACCTACTTAGGGGCTATCAAACGCTACTCAGAATCGGTAGTTATAAAGGTAGCTTTGGGTTTGTCATGAAGCATGCTTGCGAGGCATGGTCGATCGAGATGGGATTTGCCCTCTCTACCGAGAGATATCTTTGGGCCTCGAGTGATCGGATCCGAAATGCATGGCCATGCTACTTAAGGTTAAGAGTTAACCCAGAAGGGATTCCGGATCACGGATCGAGAAAGAGTGGTCACTTGGAGCTCGATTGAATATCGTGAGGCAAAGGGATTGGCATGTACATAACGTTGTGATGGTTCGTCCGATATGATCTTTACGTATGTTTAGGAGTTGGCACGTCTTGCTAGAGGCCGCTACCAACTATTGACCAAGTATGTGTACTCGCGTCATGTCTAGACATATGTGAACCATAGGGTCACACACTTATGGCTGAAGCCTAATTCGGATTGGATCCGAATTAGATCGGGCATTGAGTCCTAATGGGCCTCTATTTGTAGAAGCCCATTATAAGGACGTCTATAAAAGGAGGGTAGGGCGCGCTGGTTGAGGTTGAGTTTTTCGTGACATCCCCAAACCCCGCCGCCACCCTCCCACGCCCTAGTCGCCGCGCGGATCTAGTAGTCCGGCGTGCGCCGCTTCTCCCGTGCGTGGATACCTTTGAAGGCGCCGATCCGTGGCGTTGGGACGAACCGCAAGAAAGGAGTCGACGGGGCGCCACGACGAGGGCGAGGAAGTAGTACGACTACTCGCCCGACGCATCGCATCAACTTGGTACGACTACATCGCCTGACGCCGCATCAACTTCCGCACCTGCGCGTCTAGTGGTAAGACCGTGATCTATAACTGCAGTGATCTTGGTTTACGGGTAGAATTTTTTAATTTGCGCTAGTGTAGCCTACCCGTTTCCCTACAAACTCGTGCCAAGTGGGAGGCCCGACCATTGAAAGGCAAAGCAATGACTTCTTTAATGACTCTAACAGTGGTGGTGGCTGAGGCCGCAATAATTCACTACTACAGAAAAGGTCTTCACAGATGGTTCAAAAACATCATCACAGACGGTTTCGTCAGCCGTCTGAGTCTATAGGTCAGTGATGAGATAAGGTCATCACAGACGGTTTTCAAACCGTCTATGATGCATACTATCACAAACGGTTATTAACTCAGAGCAGTCTATGATAGTTGCCTATCACAGACGGTTTATTGATGAAACCGTCTGTGGTAGCTTATGTATCATAGACGGTTTATAGATGCAACCGTCTGTGATATCTTATGTATCACAGGCGGTTTGTAGATGAAACCGTCCGTGATAGGTGATGCATCACAGACGGTTTATACAGAAAACCGTTCGTGATAGCTGATGCATCACAGACGGTTTATTCTAAGGAACCGTCTGTGATATTCTTTTTGTATTGCTAAATCTATTTCCCTTTATGGGCTAGCCTCAGGAAATGCTTGCTATACCCTCTGAAACAAGCAGAAACACAACAAGTACATGTATATATCCAATTCACACATTCATTTCAGAAACAAGCACATCCAATTCACATTCATTTCAGAAACAAACACATCCATTTCATAAATCAATTAACTTAAATAAACTAAAACTAACCATTCATGAAC
This sequence comes from Ampelocalamus luodianensis, assembly GCA_036346255.1. Lineage (NCBI taxonomy): Eukaryota > Viridiplantae > Streptophyta > Magnoliopsida > Poales > Poaceae > Ampelocalamus > Ampelocalamus luodianensis. The sequence continues at coordinate 15,846,869 of CM070633.1, forward strand.
AAATATACACGTGTTCCATAAAGTTCAATCTTATCTCAATCAAGTTCAATCTACATTGTGGAACTTCCCTTTTGGGCTTATACACACCAATTAAACGATATAATTGACATATAAACATGTAAATCCTCCAACCAACAACACTTGATCTACTGACAGAATAGCATGTATTATGAATTGGATCACAGAACCCGGAGGTTCAACCAATTAACCAACCGAAAGTAACAGACTAAATGCTAAAAATCAATCAATAGTAGTAAGCATTCCATTCCAATTAGAGCTCAAGTTCAAACCCGATTATCAAAACAATTCCAGTACAAGACTATTATCATCACAGAGCATTCATCTCAAGCCCACTACACCACATTTCAATATGAACATATCAAATGAAAAGGGGTAATTAAATTGAATTGTTGTGATACTCACGAAGCAGATGACAATCAAACCAAGCAATCTAAGCAATGTTTGAGGGGAAGGGGCGTCGGGGTCAGCAACTCGGCATCTGTTACCTTTGGACGTCGAGGGGAAGGACGAGCAGGGAGCACCAGAGCAGCAGGGCGACGTCGAAGGGGAGGAGGGGTGCCGGTTTCGAGGAAGCGGCGGCTCATGCTTAGGGAGGAGGCGGCGGTCTCAGGGGAGGAGGCAGACTGGGCTCGAGGAGGAGGCGTCGACGATGGCGGCGATAGGCTCGGGGAGGAGGCGGCGGCTCGTGCTCGAGAAGGAGGCGGCATCGAGGACGGCGACGACGGGCTCGGGGATGAGGCGGCGGCTCATGCTCAGGGAGGAGGCAGTGGCTCGTGCTCGGGGAGGAGGCGGCGGGCTCGGGGGAGGACATGGTGTCGAGGTCGGTGGCGACGGGCTCGGGGAAGGAGTTTAGAGAAACTTAATCGTTTGAGTGGGGGCATGACAAACCCTAGAGTCTGAATATAAATACGGTTGGACATCACAGATGGTTCCAATAAATAACCGCCTGTGATATTATGTATCACAGACCTCTTTTCTGCTTAAATGCCTTGGAGCTGAACTATCCTCCTTCTCTCCGTCGAATTGTTTCTTCATCTTGTGGTATGGGTGAGCCTTCCGGAGGAACCTACGGTGATGCATGTACACGGTTTTGCGTGAGTGCTTCAGCCACACACTCTCTGTATCATCTAAGCAGTGAGTACATGCTTTGCCCCCTTTTGTACTCTGGCCCGACAGGTTAGCAAGGGTGGGACAATCATTTATGGTGCAGAACAACAAGGAGCATACAACGAAGTGCTCTCGTTTGTACGCATCCCATACCTGTGGCACTTTGATCCACAATATTTTTAGATCTTCCATCAATGGTGCTAGGTACACATCAATATCATTCCTAGCTTGCTTCGACCCTTGAATAAGTATCGACAGCAAAATATACTTCTGCTTCATACACAACCAAGGAGGAAGGTTGTAGATACAGAGAGTCACGGGACAAGTGCTATGTCGGCTACTCACGTTACCGAAAGGATTCATTCCATCTGTACTCAATCCAAACCTTATATTCCTCGCTTCCGCACCAAAGTCTGCAAACCTCCTATCGATGTTTCTCCACTGGGTGGAATCAGCAGGGTGTCTTACCTTTCCATTTTGCTTACGCTCCTCCGAGTGCTAATGCAGCAGTTTTGCCTCCTTTGGATTCACAAAAAACCACTTCAAACGGGGAATTACAAGAAGATACCATGCCACCTTAGCAGGTGGTCCTTTCTTCACCTCGATTCCCTTGCCGTCATCTGATTGATTCTTACACTTGTATCGGGATGCGTTGCACACCGGACATACATGCATGCTTGTGTACTCTTTACGGTAGAGGATATAGTCGTTCAGACATGCATGTATTTTCTCTACTTCCAATCCCAACGGACAAAGAATATTCTTGGCTCTATAAGTAGTTTTGGGCAACTTGTTTCCATCTGGAAGCATATCCGCTAAGAGACATAACAGAGCATGGAAACTCTTGCCGGACCAACCGTTGCTTGCCTTTTTTTCTGCAGTTTAAGCACGGATGACAACCTTGTGTATTCCGACTTGCAGCCCGGGAACAAAGGCTTCTTTGAGTCCTCCATCAAGCCCTCGAATTTATCAAACTCTCTCTCACTATAGTTCACTTCTGCATCGTGAAGCATCTGACCCAGATTATTGTAACATCCCAATTTTGGGCTTGTGTTTCAAATGTAAGAAAACGAGTAGAAATTAAAACTTTTTCTTACATCTTGTGTTTCCCGTTTGTATTGGACAAGTATTGTACAAGACTTATGGAAATGCAAAGTCACAAGTCTTTGATACAAATCCTGTTCCTTCAAAAACGTTCTTGTCAAATGTTTTGATCATCCTCTGGAAATATTTTTCCTAGGTTCTTGGGATGATATGTGACCCCTCTGAAAAATTTCACAATTTTTAGAAATTGTTTGAATATTTTTGGAGGGTAGTCAAACTGTTTGACTCTCACCAAACATTAAAACAGAGCCTTGCAGAATTTTGGGAGGTTTATTCACGGTATAAAACCTCTCAAAATTTTACACAAGGTTAATATCTGAGTTAGCAAGCTCCTGTAAAATTTTCATAAATTTTGGAGTTAATTTGCTATCTCAAATAAATCTTTCAAAGTCTCTTTTTATTTCAAAGTCAAACTTGGTTTCTTGTTACTCGGTTCGAAGTCGGACTCGGGCTCGAGCCAATTGATTCGGTCGATCAACTAATCGCACCGAGCCACCCTTTCAAAGCGCGTGCGATATCACCGTTGGATTCAGATCGCGTGGCCCACGTTCGTGTGAGCATTCGGACCCTCGGTTACATTAACAAATTGGGACCGTTGGATCTCGATCCAACCGCCCGCATTCCCGAGGGCAACCGGTGTCCGCGAACTCGCTTAATCGTGACCGTCCATTTTAATCCAACGGTCGTGGCTCGTCTTCTCTGTTCTTCTTCCTCCTCGGCTTCTCGGGCGCGCGAGCGTTCATGGCGAGAGAAAGAGAGGCATGGGGGCTTGTGGTGTCACCTCAAGTTGCTTTCGCCAACGTCTCTACGCAATGCATTTAATGCGCAATGTGCTTTCTCCTCCATGGTCACCGTGCTCACTTGCTCCCATCATTTCGTGGTCCATGGCGCACCATGAACCGAGCTCACCATGGGCTCATGTTCTTGCTCGAAACCCTAATTCCTTTCCTATAAATAGCCCTCTAGGTCCTCCCGGTGTTCTTTTGCACTACACCTAGCTACTCTACGTGTTTGAGCTCAAAACCATCTCAAACCTTCAATCCACCATTGTTGACCCGAGTGCTCCCATGGCGGCCTTGGTGTCCAGTGGTTTATCTTCAACATTTCTTGCACCCTTTTGAACTCCTCAACCTCCCTTGTATTTCCCCTAACTTGATTTTGGGTTGCATTCACAGGAATCACTCAATTTTAAGTTTGGAGATTTTCGGTTGGTTTCACCCCCTTTCTTCTCCAGCTCCGGTAAGTGATTCTTTTTGCAATTACTTGCTTTTGGAACCTCTTTGAGCTATAATGAAGCTGTGGTGATGATTTGGTTCCACTCATTTTGCTCAGAACCTCATCTTCCACTTCATCTTCTTCGGCTCCGGTGGACTTCATCGTGTTCAAGTCTTCCCCGGCCATCTTTGAAGCTCCTGTCGGATAAGGTAGCTTCTATATAGTCCCTAGAAGTCATGGCACCCGCATCCTAGGTCTGCAGCTGAGCTTTTCGCTATTTTCGTGTTTAGCCGTAGGGTTCCCGTTTTCGTTTTCCGGCTAGCCGGCGTTCTAGTCCCTCGCCGCCGGCGAGAATGCTACCATTAGGTTCGTACTGTTATTGCGAATCCATTTTGGGTCTTGTTCGCGCCACGCGACCGAGTCGCCGGCGACAAGCCGTCAAAGCCACTCGGGTTTTGCCGGTTGAGAAGCTCCGTTTTCGTCATCTGATTAGGGCACATTAATTGCTAATCATTAGTTGTTAATTGTGTCTTAATCATTATTGTTGAGCCACTGACTAGTGGGCCCAACATCCTTTAATCACTCTCTGGTTCAATCCCGCATCGTTCGACATCATTAATGCTTAATCATTGATTAATAAAATGTCGGCACTTAATCTGTCGGAAACCTTCTCTCGATCGACCGAAAGTGGGCGATGCACCGTGTGCGTGTGTTAAACCAAAGGCGTGGGTGACTGAAGTCACCGACATGCGGTCCCACATGTCGAGATCCTTTGAACTGCGATCATTATCCACCGTTCATTTTTGATCTACGCCTTGATCGTAAGTGCATTCGGACCATCCGGTTCCCCTCATCATCCTGGGCCGTCCATCTCGTGATCTTTACCGAGATCATGTGTGCAATCGGACCTTCCGTTAGATTTGGGTTTTGAGCCGTTCATCTTTAGATCTGCGGTTGTGGTTCGCGAGGTAATCGCATCCTCCGGTTGCATGCTTCCTCGTGAGCCGCTGGATCTTGATCCAACGGTGGGGTTCTGTATATGAATCGCGCGCGTCTTGCTGTTTTCGTGCGTGTGGCTCGTTGGATTTCGCATCGACGGCCCACGGCGTCCACGTCGTTATTGCGGTTGGGTTGGTTTTATTTCGTAAGTAATTATTTGTCAACTGAAAATGGTATCAAAACTTTAGAAATTCATAACTAATTCAAGATAAATCCTTTTTACATGAAACCAACTGCAATGAATTTGTATTTCACTAAAGTTTAATATAAAAATGCTTTTAGCTATGCTTCTGTAGTAGAAAATTCTGTAATCTTTAATAGTTGGTTTTCTGCTATTTTTATATATTCCAGAATTGTATTAAAACTTGGAAAATGCATATCTTTTTCTGTATATCTGCTAATTGAATGATTTTAACTTTGATAAATTTGTCATTAACTAAACTTTAATCTAAAAATGGTGGAAGGTCTATATCACACTAAAAAATATGTTAGTAGATTTAACCTTATTAGTAGCAATTAAAAATTCATTTAATGAGGTAATAGACACCAGTAATTCCTGTAAATCCTAAAAATAGAAATTTGATGTTAGGAAATCCTCTGTTATCATACTATAATGTGAAATAGGTTTTGCACATGTTTATATTTCTGAAAGTGCATTATGCTAGTTTTGCATCTTAGGAAAATCATAACTAAATCATTTTAACTCCAAATGACCTGAAATTTTATATGGGTTACCTCTATACCAGTAGGTAGCTACCATAAAAATTTCAGCTTCAAAATCTTTCTAGAAAATATTTTTGCTACAGTGCTAATTATGGCCGAAAATGTGTTTTTAGGCAATATCTTTTGCACCACAAATCCAAATTAGGTTTTTCCAGTTTCTATGTCTAGGTATATTCGTATTCTACCTTATGTATAAATTTTGTCGCATTTGGATAATTTTTGCTTACTCTTTTGTTTAAGTGTTGCTCGTCTTATTGGTTGTTCTTGGTTCTTTTTGGCCTTTCGCTTAGGATTCGACATTTGCGGTAATCCCGAGAACGACCCTCCACAACAGATTGAGCAACAGCAAGAAGGCAAGCAGTTTGATCATGTTAATCCCAGTATTTTAAGTATTTATGTTGATTACAAATTCTATGTATGCATTGCTATTTTGTTTTAATAGTTGGCCTAGTAGATGCATTCCTTAGCAAATGATTATCCTCTACTACCATGAGCCTAGGTTACTTGTCGTGATTTAGAGTTCGTGGATGGGCTCTTGTCACTTAGTAGTTGCGAATTAATTGCTTAGCCATGCTTAGCTTCGGTAGAAATGGGCGGTTATCGACTTGTCGATAACCTTGATCACACAAACTTATTATGATTTATTATTTCCACCTTGTGCCATGTCTACTTATGAAAACTAAAACTGAAAACAAAATGATTTAGACTTGGGCACAATGGTAAGATGGTGTGATTTTGGGTGTATCGGAATGGTGCCCGGTCAACAAGGACCGAACATCTTGTTACACTAAACCAAGCATTTTAGCGTGCTAACCACATTAGAGGGTATGGGACCTCTCTTGACTTAGTACTTTGGCGTGTATTGGCTCCGAGTCGCAGGGAGTCGCAGGAGGGATGGAGGTGGGAGCATTGTAGTGTCCGAAGGTTCCCCGTAACGGGTGGTTGTCTTTCGCTTGCAATGTAAGCGTATGGGTTTCTATCCATACGAGCGGCTCGTAGTTAATACACAAGATTGGAAATGTCTCGTAGGACTTAGCCGTGTCGGCATACCTTCGGAAGTGTGCTTTTGGCTTAAAGGCGGTCTGAAGTGTGGGTACATTGGTACACCCTGCGAGGTTAAAACTATTCGAATAGCCTCGTCCTAGGTTATGGACACGCTTGGCAAGGTCTTTCAAGAGTTAGACTACAACCTTTTAAATTAAAACTTGATGGGTGGTACGAATCGGGGATTCGTGCTATATGTTGTGGTGACTATTGGGTTAGTCACTTCCGTGTGGTTACTTGTATGTATCTTTACTTATTTACTTTGATAACAAAATAAATTTGCAAACTTGCTTTTAAAAGGTACTACATTATTGCAAATAAAGTTGGCTTCATGCAAATGAGACATATGACCTCCACCTAAATAAGCTTGCATGTAGTTTATGAATAGGTCTGCTATTCCACACGTCGATCTATGGTACAAAGACAATCTTTGTACTCGATTGCTATGCTTAATTGTTTTGTTGCAGAGGAGGAAGGTGAGCCCAAGGGCCTCACTTTTGCGAGTTGTGTTGTGGTAGCTATGGGCGACTAGCTTAGCGGCCGGTCGGTTGCCTTGTGGTTATGTTGGCTAACCGGTGACTTTTGTTCTAGCCATCTTATGGCGCTTTTGCTTCATTGTCATTCTTGTATATTGTTCTATTTGGCGGTCGGCTCTCTTTTGTAATAACTTTACTTTATGTATGTCGTTGTTGAACTTAGGGATGTATGTGTATGGAATTGATGTGTAATTTTGTGATGATGTACATATGCTGCAATTCTGGGAAGCATATGTCCATCGAGGCTTAGAATGTTTAATTAGTAACGCTAGAACCAATTGGAGGTTAAGTGTTACTAGTTAAATATTCCGGGTCCTCACAATTATCATCGTGCATCCTATCCGAATAGGAACCATAATCAACTTCATCCGGCGACATATCATTAACTTCATCGATGATGTCGTTATTACCACCTTCTTGTATAATCTTCTCTTCACCGTGACTGATCCAACGTGTATACCCCTTTTTGAAACCCATTCGAATCACTTGTCCTTCGATCTGCACTTGGTTCTTAAACATCTTCAGATTCTCGTAGTCAATACATGGACAGTACATATATTCCGCCCCCTTATTCAACATATCCTTCTTGGCAGCTCTTGTAAAAGCACACACGCCATTAATGTACTCTTCACTCACGTGGTTCTTAGTGTACATCCAGCTTCGGTCCATCACACGGTTCATGTTGAAAACCCTAGAAATAAATAAAAGGGTGACTTTGAAAGCGTATTTTCTAAGGCTTACGCTTTCCAACAGAGAAAGCGTATTTTTCTCTAAACTAAATGTGGCTTTCCTCATTTTTACATTTTTCCATATTTTATTAACTTACAGGTGGGCCCTACTTATCAGTGACTCATCTTTTTATTTCATGATTTTATTTATAAAATATGTGGTGGCCCCATATGTCATAGACTCATTAGTTTCTTAACTAAATGATTAAAAGCAGTGGGATTTAAAGCACAAATTGGGCTCAAGGTAACATCGCATTACTAATAGCCGTGGATTGGGGCCCTAAGGTTGCCTGAGGCGAGCCGACGGTGATGTACTCCCATGGAGACGCCATGGGCTTCATTAGCAATTTCGGCGTAAATGCCTGAAACTACTCAAATTACAGGATTCTTATGCTCCAGTAGCTCACCTTGATCACGAGGAAGGTGTCAATGAAGTTGGGGAAGGTCAAAGGCGGCTGGTCGTGAGTGAACAGAGGCGGCGGCAGCAAGCTCCTTGGTGACAGGTCTTCTCGGTGGAAATAAACTGAAACGAAGCACATGCACAGCTTTAGGGGGACATATAGGTGGGGAAATCAACCTTGGTGGGGTCGAGGACTCACCAGAGAAGAGTTGGCGTCGATGGCGGTTGCGGTGATAGAGAGGCTAGTCCACGGGGACAACTCGTCGTGGGCAACGATAGCTGAAATGGACCACATGATCGAGTGGGCTCAGTGAGGTGAGGCGATACTAAAATCGGGCACGAAGTGGCGATGGACTCACCGTAGCGCTAGAGATGGAGAAGAAGACTGTTGAGGACTACACTGCACCGGATGATAAGTAAGCAAGCAAAACAGCGCACGATCTATGATGGGATAATTATCACAGACGATTTTCAATAAAAAAAATTGTCTGTGACATATAGTAATATCACAGACGGTTATTCTTAAGAACCATCTGTGAGTATCACAGACGGTTTCCAACAAAAAATCGTATGTGATATGTAGCAATATCACAGACGGTTATTATTAAGAACCGTCTGTGATACTTTACAGATGGTTTTCATCATGAACTGTCTGTGATATTACCTATTCACATACAATTTTTAGCGTAGCCAGTAACACAGACGGTTTCTAAACCAAAACCATCTGTGATGTCATATAATCAGACGGTTTTGGTCAACCGTCTGTGATGAGACGTCAGTATTAGCCTTTTTTTGTAGTAGTGATTGGAAATTTGACAAAACAATGGTGAGATGCTATAATTGTCAGGATTTTGGATACTTTGCATCAGAATGCCGCAAGCCGATGAAGGAAAAAGCGCTTCTTGCTGAAGCTCTCAGTGATGATGAACCAACACTGCTTTGAAGCTGAGATGAGTCGAGGATGTTGAGGAGATGTGTTTTCCATCCTATGTCGAGTCCGTGTAGTTGAGTCCGGGATTTTGAGGAGATGTGTTCGCCATCCTGAGTCGATTCTGTGCAGTTGAGTCTAGGACATTGAGAAGATGTGTTCACCGTCTTGAGTTGAGTACGAGCTGGGCAAGTCGTAGTTGAGACCGACTGCCTCAATGAGTAAGAGTCCATGACGTGTTGGAGTTGTGCCACTGTCTCCGAACAAGTAAGTGTGAGCTAAGTTGAAGTCGAGTCCAACTGGCAGCCAAGTACACTTAATAAGTAAGTGCACAAAGATTAGGAGGGATGTTGGAAGTAATCTTTGTGTTATTTTCTTTTGCTTGACGTATCCGAATTCGATCACCACTACCATTAGAGCCACCGAAGGAGCCCTCGCCTTTGCCTTTCGATGATCGGGCCTCCCACTCGATGCGAGTTAACAACAGGTGCTCATCTTCACTGCTGCTAGATCCTCGGATCCATTCCTTGTGCGCCTTCAAGCGGCTAATCACCTCCTCAACCGTCATCACCTTGAGGTCGCCAAACTACTCAATGGCGGAAACGATTTGCAAAAACTTTCCAGAAATTGCCCGAAGGAACTTTCTCACAATATTGCTTTCTTCCATCTTGTCCCCCAAGACTCGGATCTAGTTGACAATCGTCGTCAATCTCATGGCGAAGTCTTCGGTTAACTCCGTCTCTTTCATGTGCATCCCCTCGAACTCACTCTCGAGGGTCTGTATTCGCGCTTCCTTGACACGATCGGCGCTAGGATGCATCATCTTCAACGTCTTCCACACAGTTTTGGCCGTCTCTTTTTCAGCCAATATGAAGAGCGTTTCCTGCGAGATACCTCCATAGATCACCGCCAAGGCCATGTGATCCTTCCGCACATCGATGTTGCTGTACTCGATTACGTCTCACAATCCTTGAGCACGCATGTACACCTTCATCTTGATTGCCCATACTCCATAATTGCTCTTCATAAGCATCGGATAATGTAGGGAGATAGTGGAACTCTCCTTCGATATCGCCGTCGCACCCGACATTGCCTCATCACTGGTGACACCACTCCTCGGAGAGCGTGACATAATCTTTGGCATAGATCAAGAAATCAGGCTCTGATACCAATTGTTAAAAAAATTTCTTGTTACTGCTTCGTTCCAGAAATAACTTGTTCCAGAAACAATGCACTCGGTCCCTTTGCGCCGCCGCTTTCACCGTGGGCCTACTAGTCTGCTTGATCCATTCAATACAGCCTCCCATGGGACCCACAACGTGACCCACGACATGGAGCAGAGCCTTCATGTGATGCTGTTGGACCGGAAAGGCAACTAGAGGGGGGTGAATAGGAGCACGCTCAACTTTTTCACAAACAATCGGATTCAACACGATGTTTACTCCAATAGTTATGAAAGCTATGAAGATCAATCAACAAGCACAGTGGAAGACTTGTATTGAATCCAATCAAAACCCCGAAGCAAAATAACCAAAAACTCAAATCACAGAGTCTTGGGCGGTCCGACCTCTCAGAAATCGGGTCGAGTATTTTGCCTAGCGGTCAGACCTCTCACAAGGGCGGTCTGACCGATTTGCCTAGCGGTCTGACCTCTCAGATGGGCGGTCTGACCTCTAGCACGACGAACAGGAAAATCAGCCCGAAAATCAAAACTAAAATCGGCCTAACTTTTGATCTACACAGCCAAACTTGACCAAATTTGGAACACACCTTCCTAAGGATATTAGGAACCTATTCCAAGCAACGATTGAGTATATCCACATCAAAGTTTTGACCTTTTTCCATTTTACCGAAGGAGGGTTCAAAACCGAGCAAAAATGAAAACTTGACCTAGAGACTTGCTCGTGGGTGATTGATGATCAAGATGATCCTAGATGTGTTCCTACATGTCACAGCAAGCTAGATCAAGAGAAGAAACCAAGCCAAAAGCTCTCAAGAGCAAAACCCCCGAAAATCACCTTTTCTTTCACCAAAACCGAGCAAAAACGAAAACTTGATCCAACAACTTGCTCGTGGGTGGATGATGATCAAGATGACCTTAAATGGGTTCCCACATATCCCAGCAAGCAAGATCAAGAAGAAAAACCAAGTAAAAACTCCCGGATCAAAGAAAGCCCCAAAATCCCAAATAGATAGGATGAACACAAAGAGATACAACTTGTGAAATCTTTCCTTGGATTGATTGGATAGATGGATGATTGATGTTTACAGCCACTCCCACATGGAGGACAAAGCTCTATCCAAGAGCACACACTCAATCCATCCCTAGAAACCCTAGCTCTCCTCTCTTCTCCCCAAAACCCTAAAACACAATAGGGCACTCAAATGGCTAAGAGGCTTAAAGTGCAACCGGCACTTAGCCCTTATATAGTGGAGGCTAGATTCTAGGGAATATTCCATTAGGGCACTCATTAAACCCTAACACACAATGGGTTAACACACGCACGTATTTTAAAGCGTTGTCTTCATCATCGTTTGACCTAAACCGCTTCACCATGCACCGACCCGCACTGCGGTTTAGCCAAAAGTCACCAAGGCGGTATTTGGTGAAATTACCAAAATACCCCTCTCTCGATCTTTCTCCAAAAGACCAAGTCCAATCCTGGTGAAGCAATCGCCTGCTTTGCCACGTGTAGGTTGATCAACGGCTCCATGTCGTCAAGTCTCTCCTGTCCGGATCCCACCGGCACCACTGAGCACTTGCAACGACTCACGTGCCGCTTAATCCAACCAGTCGCACCGAACTGCCCGTTCGGTCATCCATGTCCATTCTGCGCCCCGCTTGAGTCCTCTGACCTCACCCGGCATCCTTGATCGTTCTGGACCTCAGCTCTCCAAGCTTAGTCCCGATCCTCCTCGCCATTGACCGTCATAGACCTGCAAGCAACCTACACAGCAATAGACAAGCAAACACGAAACCGGGAACAAGTTCTTCACAACTTGACTCACGTTAGCCAAAACATGCATCATGCAACACATATGCAATGATCAACATGAACTTGACCTAACAAACACACATCGTCGCCACGCGGGACGACAAACCAATCCACAACCGGTCGACGCCACCAAGGCCGGTCCGATCGCTTCCTCACGGCCTCGACCACTTGACCAAAGGCGGTCGACCGCCAGTCCATGACTTAGCAAAATTCCAGCTCGGAAATCCGCAACCTCTCTGGAAATTTCAAACGAATAGAACTTTTGCCTGGAGGCTCCAAAAATTATGGGACCAAAAGCAGTAGAACCTCCTCTCTTGCCTACACCCTCTATTTTTAGCCCAGCTCAAAAATCCAAAGCCACTTTCATGGCCGGTCCGACCGCTTAGCGGTAGCCGGTCAGACCGCCACACCGCGCGGCCGGACGCCACGCCGGCGGTCGGACCGCCAGCCACTCACAAGCAAAACAACCAAAGGCACGGCCGATCTGACCGCCACCATGGCCAGTCAGACCGCCTTAGACCTGACAGCACAGGAACTTCACCGAAAACGAGGGTTTCTCTCAACACCTCGACGCTATTGCCAATTGTTCAACACACTAAGATTAGGATCATATCCACATGATCTCCACAAATGCTGTGCAGCACAGCAGCGCTGCCTTGGTGCTTTTTTCCTGCCAGAGACAACACACGTATTTGCTTCTGGAACTTACAACTAACAACACAAAACCGATACGATTTTTTTTTTCTTTTCTATTTTTTTAACTCTCTTTCTTACATTGTTCATGGCACTAGGCCCAGTCCTTTATATCCACGTACAACTCCATGGATATCAAGGACTCAGACTCCATCTAAGAAACGAAACCTGAAATACTTCCTAACAGAAACATCAAAAAAACCGAAAATAAGACTAAACAAAGATTACTTCCAACAATGGTGCTAGTTGAAAAGATGATTTGGCTAATGTGGCACTGAACCTCATGGGTTCGTGGATCCTTTATATTAGCATCGGAGATTACAACTAAATCAGTGATAAGAGAACATATCACACAAAATCAGGATTTGCTACAGGAGACTTGCCGGGTACTCTACAGTTACTAACAATAGCTATGTTATCTTATCTTGCCTATCTTATAGACAGTTTACATATATACGCGATGCATATATCTTAACGCGCCCCCTCAATCTTAGCTTGTACTCAGCAGATTGATATTGTGTTGCAGTCGATGAAATGAATTGCTCAGCAATGGCTTTGTGAAGATATCAGCAACTTGATCAGTTGAAGAAATAAATCTTACTTCCAAAGCCTACGATGGAACTCTTTCCCTGATGAAGTGAAAATCAACTTCTATGTGCTTTTGTTCCCGCGTGAAAAACTAGATTTACTATAAGATAAGTGGCAACAAGATTATCACACCACAATATTGGAGCTCGAGATTGAAAAATACCAATTTCCTTTAGTAAGGATTGCATCCTAATCAATTTGGCAGTTGCATTAGCAATCGCCTTGTAATCTGCCTCTGTACTTGACCTTGACATAGTGGGTTGTTTATAGGAACTCCAAGACACCAAATTTGAACTAGGAAAACTACAAAACCATTGTTAGATTGCCAATCATCTGAACGACCCACCCAGTTTGAATCAGTAAATGCACTAAACAATCTTGAGTCTGACCTTCGGATGAATAGTCCAGTGCTTATAGTTCCCTTCAAGTAGCGTAGAATACGCTTAACTGATCCCCAATGAGTTTCTGGTGGTGACTGAAGAAGTTGACAAACTTTATTCATAGGGAAAGAAATATCTGGCCATGTCAAGGTTAGATACTGAAGAGCTCCAGATGTGCTTCTATAGAGAAAGGTGTCTTTCTCTGAAAGTAGTGTACCTTGAACTCGAGACAATTTTTCTAAACTTACATAACAGTGTCTGTAGGTTTGCAAAGATGCATATTTGACATATGCGGCAGATCTGAAACATACTTCTCTTGAGTCAGAAGTAGTCGATTCTAGTGTGTTGTAACTTCAATGCCCAAGAAATAATGTAACACCCCTAGATCTTTGATAGCAGCATAACTGGAACTTGCAACTATAATGTCATCAACATATATTAAAACATATGTTGTTACCTCAGCATTCTGAAAAATAAACAATGAGGTGTCAACTTTAGAAGCCTTGAAACCAAGTTCAGACAACTTTGAACTCAACCGTGCAAACTACGCCTTTGGTGCCTATTTGAGTCCATACAATACCTTATTTAGCTTGCAAATATGACTTGGCAACTGAGAGTCTTCATAACCAGGAGGCTACCTCATATAAACATCTTCTTCTAGTACACCATGGAGAAATGCATTTTGGACATCAATTTGTCTCAAACTCCACCCCTACAAAACTGCAAGTGATAAAATAACACAGATAGTTGTAGATTTAACTACAGGACTAAAGGTGTCCAAATAGCCTATACCATACTGCTACTTGAACACTTTTGCAACAAGGCTGGTTTTGTACCTATCAATGGTACTATCTGATTTTTGTTTGACCTTAAAAACCCACTTGCAATCTATCACATTTTGTTCACGAGAGGAAGAGACTAGACTCCATGTCTTGTTTCTCATCAAGGCATTGTACGACACCCATGGATTCTTTCCACTCTAGTTACTCTAGAGCATGCTTGTATGATTTAGGTTCAGCAAAGAATGCTCTTCAATTCAATGGATAGCGTATGGATCAATCCTTTAATTGCTTGGGCTGAACAATATTATTCTGCAGCCTTGTTCTTGGTCTATTCTGATCAACATTTCCTATAACTTGACTTGGTGAATCAACAACCTCCCCTAGAGCAATATCATTGACTATTTTATCACCTGTAGAGACAAGAACACTTGAGTAAAGATCATTAGTAGCATCAATGATGACATGTTCTTGATTTCTCAACTGATCATTCTTAGCTGGTGGCTCATTTGTAGAAATCAAAGGAACAGAAGGTTTCGGCCGAAGAACAAGAAGAACAAAGGTATGCTCAGTTTGAGTATTTGTAGTTGAACGAGTTTCAGAAGTTCAGCAAAAGAAAAAACTGATTCATCAAAAATGACGTCACTGGATATATAACCCTACGAAAGGATTGATTTAGACATTTGTATCCTTTGTGGAGGCTACTATAACCAAGAAATGCACATCTCTTAGATCAAAAATCAAGTTTCTTGGTATTATATGGTCTCAAGTTCGGCCAACATGCACAACTGAACATACGTAGCAAAGAGTAGTTTGGTGTAATCTTTAATAAATGTGTGAGAGGAGTGTTATTGTTGAGAACTTGAGTAGGAAGTTGGTTTATGAAATAACAAGCAGTCAAGAAGGCTTCATCCTAGAATATGACCGGCTTGGATGCTTAAGCAAGAAAAGCCAAGCCAGTCTCAACTATATGGTTGTCAGACCCAAAAACTGAGTCCTATGTGAAAACACTATGCTATTTGCTGGATCAGTAGATAGCACTCACAGACACATCACTGAATAATTTCATACACGTCGTAAGACCAAACCAAATATTAATTTAACACATTGGAGTTTACATAGACCAGGTCAAGTCGAGCTTTTCAGAATAAGGGGGCCGAATAGGCCAAATCAAGTACATTACAAAAGCGGGAACGACAGCAGAAGCAAAAGGGGGAGGTGGAGCACATCTCTCCACAGGCAAGCGACTGGGGTAGCTTGTGTATGACTGGTATTAACCAAGGACTTGGACAGTACCGGCCGTACGCAAGCACCGACAAGCCAACTAGACTGAGGAGAGACTACAACCACTGGAGCTATGACCACTGGGGACTACGACAGGTCCTCATCATCTCCTTGTCTATCGATGCCTTGGTCCTCGTAGTAGTCGTAGTCTCCTTGATTCGTCAGATCTGAAGGGTTGGGGAAAGAACGAGAATGAGCACAACTTCCGTGCTCACGATCCAACACACAGAATGCAGTAGTATAAATACATGGCTTATCAAGGGAGGCTCAGGTTCTTTTATTTACCAAAGCAATGTTTTCAATTATCATAATTAGAAATTCTTATCACTTAGCATTTTAACAAAAATGAATTTTATTAAAGAGAGTAATTATGTAATATTAATAACAGCAGAGGTTACCTCCACCTATACTTATTGAAATGTGGCTCCGACCACTATTAACAACACTGGGTACAACCACCTGGGAACAACATTGGGTACAACCACCCAGGAGCAACACCAGGTATGGGTTACATCAGCCCGACCAATTTTCATCGTATCCACAAAGGTTTTTGAAATATAACTAACTCTAGTAAGGTTCCCATGTCCGCCTTTGACCATAGGCATGGATGTTTAAACAGTTTACACTCTGCAGAGGTTGTACACTTTACCCACAAGAGATAATCGTCTTGATATGTACACACGCTGCCTTGGACGTGTAAATCAAGAGGATATCATCACAAGGCCTTTACAAAGCATCCCACAGTATTAGTTACACTCGCTAAGGTGTCACCTAGGAAGGATTTAGCTCATAAGTTGGCGTCAGCCTTCACCTAGGCCCCCTCTTGCGCCATACGGCTTATGCTCACAATGACCCGTAAGCGTACACCCTGACCCGTAGCCACGAAGGCTTACGACATCGTGGGTCATCTGCCTGGTGCAACTCGTACTGATGGATATAAATTATTTAGCCAGGTTGACACTTTGCAGACTTGTAGTTGTACATGTTTTACAAGGGAGGTCATCACCGAATTAAGTCCTTAGGGTCATCTAGGCGGTTCAAACCACATACCAACTATTCTCGTGCTACATCAGCACCCACCATCATACCATCCGCTCAGATGTGGTGTTAGAAGTTGGGGTTTTGAGGAGGAAAACCAATTTATCACAAACACTGCAGTCATGTACTACCTCCCATGACTGCCCAAAAATAATTCCATGATTTTAAGGGATGATGATCAGGACACTTGGTGCCTTGGTACTTAAGCAAGACTAGCATGTCACTTAAGTACGGCCTACAACTAGTAAGTTACCATATAATTACTAAGGTGACATGGAGTAATAGATTCAAATATCAAAGGATGGTATAATACATAATTAATCATCAAATGGATATTTCTACCTTAAGAGTTAACATACATTTGCTATTTAAAAGAATATAATCTATGTAAAATGTAGGCTCAGAATGATCAAAGTATTGACTCGCCTTGATTAAAGGCTGGAGGATCTTGGAGGTCTTGGGCTTGGTTGAAGTTGAGATCTCCTGCTTCTTCGAATTCTACTCGCACGAGCATACCGGAAAGAGGAACAACCAAGCAGAGAGAACAAATAAATACACAAGAAATAATAAATGAATTCCAAATTAAATAAGACCAGAGCTAAAAGCGAGATCTTGAATTTAGACAAATTTAGACACAAGAAACAATGTAATTGGAGTTTAAACGGAAAAGAACGGAGTCCTTGAAGTTGGGTTATCAGTACTGCTCAACGACTCCCCGAGGTCGGAGAGGGGTTTTGACTATACGGGTGGTCTGAAGGGTTCGACTACAGGATGTGGTCGAAAGAAAGAAAGATTCGACTACTCAACAAACGTGGTCGAAAGAGGAAAAAGGATTCGACTACTCAACAGTGCTCGAAAACAAAGGATACGACTACTCGACGTGGTCGTAAGAAAGATACAAGAAGAGTATGACTACTCAACGTGGTCGTAAGAAGAAGACAAGAAAGATACGACAACTCAACGTGGTCGTAAGAAGAAGACAGGAAAGACACAACAACTCAGGGTGGTCGTAAGAAGAAGACATGAAAGACACGACAACTCAGCGTGGTCGTAAGAAGAAGATAGGAAAGATACGACAACTCAGCCGTGGTCGTAAGAAGAAGACAGGAAATATACGACAACTAAGCGTGGTCATAAGAAGAAGACAGGAAAGATACGAGTTGACAGGAAAGATACGACAACTCAACATGGTCGTAAGAAGAAGACAGGAAAGATACGACAACTCAATGTGATCGTAAGAAGAAGATAGGAAAGATACGACAACTCAACGTAGACATAAGAAGAAGACGGGAAAGATATAGAGGAGGGGATTCGACCACACAATATGGTCGAAGGAAGGAAGGGTTCGACTGCTCGACGTGGTCGAAAGAGGTCGAAAGAACAAAAAAAGATTCGACTGCTCGACACTGTTGAAAGAATAAATAAGGAGAACAAGGCACGGGAAGTTGGCCGAAAGAAAAAGAGAGACCAGGGTATGGGGAACTCATCAAGATTGAGAGAGGAGCCGGAGGAGGTTGACGAACGAAGAATGACGACGGGGAAGCTCGCAGTCGAATGCGAAGGAGGCTAGCGATGAAGGGGTCAGCCGGGACGAGAAGAGGAGGGGAAGGCGGCGACCCCTCTGAAGCAAAACTAAAACAAAGTGAGGGGATTTCTCCAAGGAGCTCTGATACAAGAACTGACATGGGTAGAAGAGGGGGTGGCACTAGAGCGGCGAGGACTGGGAGGAGGTGCGCGGTGGCTTGAACTCGGAGCACAGAGCTTCGGGCAACCCACGACAATGGGAGCGAGAGGGAGAGGCAGAGCTGAGTGAAGAAACAAGAGGAGGGTGAGGGCTCCCGGGGTGCTCTATTTATAGAGGGAAAAAGGGGGAGACCGGGCATCAAGATGAAGCGACCAAAATTGCGGCTTTGCAGCAGAGGCACGTCATTTAATGCACACGTCGCAGCAGTGCAGTGGAGACAACATCATTTAATGTGCACGTCGCAGCGGCGTAGCAGAGACAATGGCATTTAATGCGCCCGTTGCATCGGCGGTGATAGATTTAAATGTGCACGTTGCTGATGAAAAAGAGGAGGGACAGAGAAAGTACGCAGGGGGTTGACAGGTGGGGCTGGGCAGACCTGGTCGGAGGACCTAGTCGAAACCGAGTGCCCTGGTCGACTACGAAAAGGTGGTCAAAACCACGAGGTGGGTCTTAAACCAAGAGGCTAGTCAAACTGAAAAGGTAGTCGACAACGAGGAGATGGTTGACACAGGAAGGTAGTCGACACGGGGAGGTGGTCGCAACTGAACAAGTTGGGACAAGGTGCACGGGGCACGGCAGAGCGGGCATGTGGTCAAAACAGGGCTTTCGACCACTCAATCGAAAAGAAAGAAAGGGGCAGGGGAAGGAGAGAGGCCAGAGGAGGTCAGGGCCCAACAGAGAGGATTCGAAAAGAAACTGCGATTCCAGCTGAAACTCGAAACCCAAAACTTGAAAAGAGGCAAAGATTAGGGAATTTTGAAATTACACACTAATTTGAAATAGGTTTTGATTTCAAAAACAAATTTTTGAAAGCTACTAAGGAAGCTTTGAGGGAAATTCTTTTTTGAGAAACGACTTAGCTCGCAAAATTTTTAACTTCAAAGCAATTGAAAGCCAAAACTAAACCATCCCGAAAGTGGGATGTTACAATGGCAATGTTTTCTTTCAACGACAACATTTTGTTGATGTGTATGAGGACAGGAAACACGATGTGAAATACCAAGATTCATGAAGAATTTCTGCAATTTGTGATATTCACCTCCCCATTCTATTTGAACAGTTCAAATCTTAGTTTCACACAAGAGTTCAACATGCTTTTGAAACTGATAGAAAACATGTTCCACATCTGATTTATTCTTCAATAAATAGATCCAAATGAATTTACTATAATCATCAAGAAAACTAACATAATATGAGTATTCTCCAACAGATGTGATTGCTGGTCCCCAAACATCAGAGTGAACAAGCTCTAAAGGAGAACTAAAATCCTATTACAAGCATTGTAGGGTAATTGGTGGATTTTGCCTTGTTGACAAGCATCACATAATTGTGAGGTTTTATTTGGAACAAAAGAAATTTTATAGGAAAGAACTATGGTGGAAACTGTCAAAAGGGAGGCGTGTCCAAGTCTTTTGTGCCACTGATCTTTAGTGAGACTTTCTACAGCAAAGGAGAGACTAGACCGACAAGAACTACATGATTGTTTGCTGGATAAGGGGTAGAGACCACCTTTACATCGTCCTTGCTGAAGGACTTTCTTCATGTCCTGATCCTTAACACAAAAAGAACTAGGATGAAACTTAAAGAACACAATGTTGTCTAGAGCAAATTTATGAACAGATAGCAGATTTTTGTTTACTCTAGGAACATGAGGAACATGAAGGATGTTCTTTAAGTGTAAGGATCGAGAGCAGCCAGCAACAATGGAATGACCAATATGAGAGATCTACAAACCTGCACCATTTGCTACTTGAACTTGGTCGGTGCCTTTGTATCGTTCCTTGACCCAAAGATGATCAAGATCACTTGTTAGATGATCTGTTGCACTGGTATCTGCATACCAGTTTGTGTCAATGGAGTAGTTGGTCTTGGCAGCCACAACAACTCTAGGATTTTCATATTGTTATGAACGATCAAAGTGATGATAGCATCACAATGCTTCATGGCCATACTCGCTGCACACTTGACAAGTTGGCTAGCTAGTGTTACCCACTGATGGTTAACCCTTACAAGGCTAGACATAGCTTATTCAGTTAATAAGGTCTGTCAATTTCTACAAACACCCACTAATGTGCATTGGGTTGTTGTCAAAAGGATATTGAGGTATGTGAAAGCTACTATTGGTGTTGAACTGAGAATTCAACGATCTTCATCATGTCTGTTAAGCGCATTCTATGGCACAGACTAGATAGGATCACCAGATGATTGTTACTCATAGAATGGCTATGCGTTATTCTTTGGACCCAATTTAGCATCTTGGAGTTCAAAGATACAACTGACAGTATCACAATCTAGCAGCGAGGCTGAATAGAAAGCAGTAGCTAATTCAACGGCAGAGGTGATTTGGATGCAGTCTCTACTGAAGGAATTGGGCATGTTTTAGTGTAGGCCACCGATTATGTGGTGTGATAATCTTGGAGCTACTAACCAGACTGCAAATCCGATTTTCCATGCATGCACAAAGCATATAGAAATTGACTCTTTCACTTTGTCAAAGAAAGAGTCGTGAATCAGTTACTAGATGTTCATTTCATATTGTCAGCTAATCAAGCGGCAGATGTCTTCACAAAAGTGTTGGCTCAGTAGTTATTTAAAAGACAACGTCGCAATCTCAACCTTGATATACCATGTTGTGATCGGGGGGAATATCTGTTGCATATCTGTTGCAGAGTCCGGAATGTCTACAGATATCACACCAAAGCTTTTAGAGAAAGGCTAAAGTTCAGAGATACAAACTAAATGTTGTTTTATCTGTAAAAGGATCGTATCTGTCCATTGTCATTACTATAGCACGTAAGAGATAGAATTTTGTTTTGATAGATATGATGTCTACGTTTGATTGTAACTACTTTGTCATATCTCTTGTAACCGATTCAGAGTATAGATACATGGGGAACTCATCTGAGTTCATTATGGCAAATACAAAGTTTTTCATCGGTAGGTCCTCCTCAATTGTTGTCTTCAGCATGAACAAAGCCTTATTAGCCTTGATGCGCCATTTCCGCAATGCTTTGATGTTATCCTTCGAGGGAGTAGTCTCGGTGCCTGCAACGACCTCCCATAAGTCCTGACCTTGTAGGTAGGACTACATGCAAGTCTAGCAATAGCCATAGTTGTGGCTATGGAGCTTCTTGATCCCACTGCTTGCCCCCATCAAGATCCACCATGGTGACTAACACCTAGCATCAAGTAAGCTTTGGCCCTAGACCAATGAACTTCATACTCCCAGACTATGCACCAGCTGATGAGGACATCAACCCTCCGAATATGAGCGCTACTCTACACCATGGTACAACAAAGATTTCCACGTCACTTTGTGTCCAAGCCAAGCAAGACATCAAGTTGGACACGTTTTGGAATTCAGTTCGGCCTCCGGAGACAGCCCTGACTTCAAACATGCATAACTTTCACATACGAATTCCGTTTGAGGTCCACGAGTACTTGATTGAAAGCTTATCTCGTCCTCTTTCAAATGGATTCAGCCTCATCTCCAAATTCCTTATGTGCATGCTGCAATAATCAAAATAATGTGTTATGTCACCTATTTAGGCCGCGGGTCTTGTAATTTGGAGAGAAACCCTAGGGCCCGTACTGTTCACATGGTTACTGTTCAAGCATGAACAGTACCACCGCCCCTCCCACTTCCTCCTATACACAGTGGTCGCCATCCCCTTTTGGTTCTTTGGGTTTTGTTGATTGAAGTTTAGCTTTGGTACTTTATTCTTTGTCCTCTTGGTCGGCGAGATCAACAGTGACATTGTTTTTCAGAACCCCACCTATCAATACATTCAACTTCATATTCGCAATTTCAGATTGCTTATTTATCTTGTTCTTGTGTGCTTCTTCGGTGTATGCAGGAATCGATCTTCGTGATCAGGTCAACCAGGTACTTGTGCACGGTTGATAACGACTTATGGAGCAGTTCAGCGAATGTCTGATTTCAAGCCTTGTGAGTTCGTAGCCAGGATCGTGAGAGTTGAGCAACTACTACCGAACGTATCTTCTCATCGAAAGATCGAGCCAAAATCAGGACCTCTGTGGTTCATCAAGTGGTATCAAAGCTACAGTTCTTTGGTGAGAAATCGGTACCCTTAGTAGTAGATTTTTTCATACTTAGAGTCCAGAAAATTGCCCCAAAATTTTTTGCATCTATCATCCATACCGAGCCCGTTGAGCCTGCAATTTTTCTTTTCGGATTTTGCATGGTTGAATCATTGGTTGCATCGTCGTGTCTAGTTGCTGATCTTTACTTCTAGTTATTTTCTAGTTGGTCATGGTATAGATTGCTTCTCGAGTTTTCCTTCGCGTTGCTTAATCGTTTGTTTAGAATTAGTAGTTTTTGCATCTAAAATAGAAAATTCGTGGGTTATAACTCCTCTAATCCGCACCAAAAAAATAGAAAATCCGTCCTATTGTTAATCAAAAAAACCTAGAGGATTACTATGATCTTTTGGGAGAGTTTATGTTATTTGCGACTTGCGGCAAACTCTAGGGCCGACTAGATAGTAGAAGGAGAAAGAGGCAACTGCAAGAACAAAAGCCGCGGTAGAGAATAAAAAATAGAAAAAAAAAGAAAAGCGCATAAAAATTGGTGGAGACCTTCTACATATGGCCACAAGCTTCCATAAAAAAAATTCAGCAAATTTTCCCCACGGAATCAAAAGATATAGTAGTTTTAAGATTGAACACGAGTCGGTTTCGAGTCCGAGTAGGATTCCATTTCCGAGACACCTTCAGTAAAACAGGTATAACATTTGCATACGGTGTCTATTTTTGACGTTCTTGTGCTCGTTTCGAAGCTAACGACGAGGCGCATCCTTTCCACCTAAGCCACTAGTTGCCCTCCAGGTGCCCCAAACTCGGCCATCTTCAGCTCAGAATTCGTGTCGTAAGTTTTCGGTTTCTGTTTTTGCCATTTCCTTCAATCTTCCTTTTGGAATTTGGAGTTCACCTCAACTGCAAAATTGTAGATCTCGTCAAAATATTTCAAGCGAGCATATATAAGCTATATAAAACTTTGATTTTTCATCATTTGAGACTATCTATTATTTCTGCTCAATCTAGAGGGTTGTTTGCATTGCACTGATATTGCTGTCTTTTGTGCTTTACGTCGTGCGAACAATCTTGTGCCCCTTACAGAAGTTTGAGTAGTTGGCTAGCGTCTCTCCTAGCACTTGTTGTGAGGTTCTCCTTTGCTTACATCAAGTCATATTGATCGTTACGTGTGCGTACATACATTTCTCTGCATAGGGTTTTGATTAGCTTGCTTTGATTAAGCTAGGATCAACAACATTGGCTAGTACTTTAAACAATCTTTCAACTTATAATAACTGATTTGATCATTGCTGATCCTTGCTACCATAATGAAGCCTTCCAAGCTCTACTTCCTACTAACTCAGCAGGTGTCATTCCTCGCAATCGTTGGGCTAATCGCAAGTGAGAGTATCACGAACCAGCCACCAGTTGTACCACTTCCTTACTGCATTGGTAAGAACTTGTAAGAACTTGGCATAAGCTTGAGTGTGAGTGACTTGATTTGAGCCTCCAGATCCTAGTAGTTGATAGGAACATATACTTGTGATTTGTTTCCTTGTTTTCTACTAATAATGACAGGTTGGTTGAATTTGGTAGATTACGATGTCATCGTAGGCCGATTTGAACTCAAAGGGAAACAATTACCTGCATACATATTACCCCTCACCGCTGAGAGTACGTCGTTAGACTACTTTCTGTGGGTTACTATATTAGAAAGCTACTTTGAAAGACAGGACTTGATCCTTACGAGAAGATGAGCATAGCAAGGATGACACTGATCAGTGATGTTCAACATTAGTGGTCGAGTCTGGAGTACCACTTCATGTACACATGGGAGCAGATGAAGAAGAAATTGCAACGTCGTTTTGTTTCTCCACCACCCATAGTCACAAGCGAGGCGCAACCTAAGGTAACTGAAAATGCTAACATTGTTTTGGCTTCTACTCCATCTTCAAATACCGTTGAGACGCTTGAAGAAATGAATGATGATCTGGTGCATCTTATGCCATTAGAGGAGCAGTTAGAGGTACCTATAGTATTTGATGAGGATGACAATGACAAAGGTGCTGATTTGGTGCTACAGCAAGACATAGAGCAACTTTGTGAGTATATACCTACTATAGTGCAATCTTTTGATATTCGTTGTGTTGGCTTGAACGAACCATGTGCTGATCTAAATTCACATAATTTTACACATGTTGAATTAATTACACATAAGGAAATACTTGATAGAATATCCCATGTTGATGCATTGTGTTATATCATGCTTGATGAGCCTGTTAGTTTGGAATGTGCTATGGAGAAAGTTTCTGAAATTTCATATCTAAATTCTCCTTCTAGCACTTACACCTACTATTTTAAATTAATTGGAGATTATGGTGTAGACAATAACTTTCTGGTATGTCAAATATGCATAACTTGTGATCACATAAATGAATTGACGCTTGCTGTTTTGAACAACAATTCCTGTGTGATGCATAACTCTACTGTATACTTCACTTATACTTGCAAATTGAGTTGCACACTAAATACTATAAGAAAAGATACCTTTGTTGATTTGTTGCATGCACAATCACATTTAATTTCCAAAGCTTTCTTTATTTCTTTACCACATGCTATTGCTAACATTTTGCAGAAAGATGAGAATACGTTACTACAAGTTTTAAAGCTTTTCTTACCACTGGAGGAGGATGAGCTTGACTCGAGGACGACTCAAATGCAAGAAGGGGAGGATGATGAAGACATCAAACCTCCGGATACGAGCGCTACTCCACACCATGGTACAAAGAAGATTTTCACGTCACTTTGTGTCCAAGCCAAGCAAGACATCAAGTTGGATACGTTCTGGAATCCAGTTCGACCTCCGGAGACAAACCTGACTTCAAACATGCATAACTTTCACATACGAATTCCGTTTGAGGTCCACGAGTACTTGATTGAAAGCTTATCTCGTTCTCTTTCAAACGGATCTAGCCTTACCTCTAAATTCCTATTTGGGCTGCGGGCCATGTAATTCGGAGAGAAACCCTTGGGCCCTTACTGTTCACGCGGTTACTGTTCACATGTGCACAGTACCGCCGCCCCTCCCTCTTCCTCCTATACATAGTGGTCGCCATCCCCTTTAGTTTTTAGGGTTTTGTTGATTGAAGTTTAGCTTTGCTACTTTATTCTCTGTCCTCTTGGTCGGCGAGATCAATAGTGACATTGTTCTTCGGAACCTCACCTATCAATACATTCAACTTCATATTCGTAATTTCAGATTGCTTATTTATCTTGTTCTTGTGTGCTTCTTGGGTGTATGCAGAAATCAATCTTTATGATCAGGTCAACCGGGTACTTGTGCACGGTTGATAACGACTTGTCGAGCAATTCAGCGATTGTGTGGTTTCGAGCCTTGCGAGTTCATAGTTAGGATCGTGAGAGTTGAGCGACTACCACCGAACGTATCTTCTCATCAAAAGATCGGGCCAAAATCAGGACCTTCGGGGTTCATCACCAGCAGAGTCTTTCCTTAGCACCTTATTGTCGCCTCATCCTCATCGCTGACGATCACGGGCTATCTGCTCTGATACCAATTGATGGAGATTGTGGTGGCCCTAGTGCCCACACTAAGGAGACCTACACCTAACACCAACTATCTATCAAAGTCGGTTAGCCTTTTAATTTTTACTTACTTAGTGCACTATTAATTATTGACTTCTAGGTGACTCAGCCGCTCACGTTGAAGCCAAGACCGTCCAGATTCCTGATGACCGAGCTGCTCACGTTGAATTAGTACTTAATAATACACTAAGTACTTAGAAATAGCACGACCTAACCAAGAGACTTACAATTACAAAAAAAGAATACTTTATTAATGCACCAACACTACTACACAAGATTGAACAGACATCTTTGGTGGCTAACCTAGCACTTACACCCTACAGTCACCTTGCCTTCTACCATACTCATATGCTATAGCATGGCAAGGAGTCAAGGCCTCTAATTATAAAGATTGAGGGCCATTAGATTATTGACAAGTTTCAATATCATAGCCCTTGGTATAAATATCAAGAACATCCACACTCTTATGAGAAAATATCTATACACTAGAGAGTTTCCTAATTTATTTAACTAGCTATTTTAGAGTACTCCTTAGAAAATATCTATGATCTTGCAATCTTTAGAGATATCTAGAAGTTTGCATTGCCAACTTCTAACACTCTTGAATTATCAGGAAATTATTTTGAAATATCAGGAGCTGCATGCAATTTATGCGCCGATGCCAAACGTATTCTGTTCACTTCTTGTGCCCCCCACACACACAGAATCCATGGTCATCGGGCCCACTTTCAGTGACAGTTAAAAGCTGCATATATGCCGAAGATTTCTTCTGCGCTGCTCGTACTTAGTATGTTTAGCAGCTGCTCTTATAATACAGATGCAGAAAGGAGATAGAGCAATCTCTCCAATTTAACAGCCATTACATGATGCAGCAACCTGCTGGATGTTGTATGGGCTCTGGAATGCTGTACATGTCAAAAAAATAGGGTGGTGGTGCAAAAAACGGCACCTTGGTCTTGTCCTTCTCCTCATCTTCTTCCTTCTCTCCAACTGGCGAAACCATGACAATCTCAACATATCCGCATTGCTTCCTCAGAGCTTCAATCAGCTTGATCGGGTCGATGCCGTCGCCAATCATGGCGATCTTGTCGTCCCGTCGATCTTTATGGAAGAAATCCTATATATATATATATATATATATATATATATATATATATATATATATATATAGTTAAATTTAGTGTTAATTAAGCATGGCTCTAGTAGTTGGTAGAGGGGAGAACGAACAGTGAAGGGTTAATTTAGAGTTAAGTGGGTGTAAACAGTGGAGATGAAGTACGTTTGAATATTGATCTTATCTCGATGTGTGCATACCTATTTTTGTAAAAAAAAAAATGCATGTGCCACTAGGGGAAAAAAAGCCTTAGGGTTGCGAAAATTGGATCTCAGGTACTAAGTCCGAAATGAATGGTGGTCTGGTGGATATCCAGTGCATATAGGGTGAAAATCTAGGGACCCACTCCCAACAGAATAGTCAGTCATCTAATGAACACCATGTGACCATGTAGTGCACATAATATAAGAAACAACATATATTTCTTCCTTAAACGTACGGGTATAAGAGGTGCATGGTCATCAATATATATAGCAAAACTAGACGTCAACACACACTAGTTACTCTACAAATTAACCTATGAACTTGCCTTGATGTTTAGCAACCAGTTTCATCACTTTGGTCTTCTTCTTGGGGTCCTCCATCTGCACCTTCAGCACCACCTTTTGCTACAGACAAATCAGCGGGTTTAGCCACACTAATCTTAAAGCAAGTTTTCCTGCAGACATCTGTATAGTATGTTCATGGTGTATGATGGAGGGCAAACATAAGAAGAAGACAATTTGTACCTTGACCATCTTGGGAGTAGGGATCTACAAGTAATGTCTCCTGATCTGAAGCAAGAGAGTTAGCTGTTCTTGGTAGTGGATGATCAGTGAATCTTCAGTGCTTGTTACTATGGATTTATATACTGAGCCTATGGATCTAAGGTCTAAGGAGACCTTCTAATGGCAGTACTTAATTATTTCTTAATATTACCTACGTACTCTTTTTGGTTGGAGCATAGAGCACGTACGGCTGTTTTTTTTTACTTTGACCTTAGTTGATTTGGTTGTCATATATGCACCTCATGGTCCTGATCCACATATGCATGACTTATTTTCAGATCGTAATAGTTTTTTCCTGCTTTAGTTAGCTTAGATGGTAAGTGATCAAATTGTTCACGTTTGATTAAAGCTGCTTCCTGTATTACCATTTGGAATCGTTCACTTTTAATAAAATTCGTCCTAATTATCATAAGATTTGGAATTGCTGACGTTTGATCATACGTACATGAGTTGTAGGTTTCTTGTTGATCATGGCATACTGGTCCATTCTCGTTCTTCGCATTACATTATTTTCTCAAATCTTTGACTAGTGTTTTGGTATTGGGTCAGGTTGCCAACTGTCAGGCACTCACGAACAAAAAGAAGACGACGACCGAAGATGTAGTTATATATTTTTCTCAACTTCAGTGGTGTGATGTGGTTTACAATAAACAAAGCCCTATCCCTCTAAGCTATAAGAAAGAAACGTGCTAGGTATCCACATAATAGGAATATTTCACAACAACTAGATCTGTTTTCCTTGAATTTAATTTGCTGAAGTTTAGGATGGTTGTACAATCTGTGAGTACCTTATGAGAACCAATGAGAGTGACTGCAATGCTTTTTAATTAAGCACATATTGCTTCCTTTGAAGTTATCAAATAAAGCTTACACAGGACAGTGCAGTTAACTTTGATCGAAACAAAGAACACTAGCTCTTGACTTGGAAAATTAAATTATATGACTATATGTGCGCTATAAAAACTCCACTTACCTGCCTATTTATGCACGAACCAATGCCTTCTCCCACTTTACATGTAAAGCAAGTATGATCAGTACTTTATGTTGTCCATTAATATTAATTGCCATCTTGTGGCATGTTTGTAACATAGGAATTTCACATTAGTATATATATTTTGTTAAAAAAACCATTTAGTTTAGGACAGTGATAATGCCAGGAAACTATCTTGCTGCTAGCTAGCAAGCCTATATGATCCATATGCTTGCATGCAGTCAACAGTGACTTGCAGGTATTACTCTCCTCGGTCACAAAAAAGTTATATATATTTTGGACATCGATATGTGGTTTCTAAATAAATGACATTTTGACCAAAAAAATTATATTGTAATTATTTATAATACATAATGAAATTACAATATTATGACATTATTTTCGAGACAAATCTACGTATATCATTTTTATGACCCAGTGTTAATTTTTATAAATATATCAATAGTCAAAGTTTAGAAAGTTCGTTGCATGTATCGCAATATGTCACTTTTTATTTACTGGAGGGTGAGTATTTTCTCAGCCACGTAGTTCAGAAACAATTACATCAGCAAGTGCGTGACTAGGCGCTGCATCAGCGAGCATTAATCACTGTACAGAGTGTGAATACATGGTCCATTTGCATGTACTTTTCATAATCTAATCATCGCGTTGCAAAATGGGAACTTTCTCGACAACGCCCAATATTTATGACAAACGAATTGAGATCCTCTGCATTAAAAAATTTAATGTATAGATAATTTATAGTGCATGACATTAGGAGCGATCACCCTCATCCAATCAAAATCAAAGGCGTGCGTGGAAAACACTGTTCATGCAGCGCGGAGGCTCTGGTTCCGTGGCATACATCTAATATTTGGAGTGATGACGTGTGGCATGTGTCAGCAGTTCTATTGCGAAACACAACCGGACTCAGGCACTTTGCCGAGTGCCTCAGGCACTAGGCAAAGGCTCCTTTGCACTCGGCAAAGGCTTTGCTGAGTGCGACACTCGGCAAAGGGCACTCGGAAAAAAATTAATCGGCAAAGCGGCCTTTGCCGAGTGTATTTTTCGGCACTCGCAAAGGCTTTACCGAGTGCCGAGTCGGACTCGGCAAAGAAAAGGCCCGATTCTGGCGCCCCGTTGATGGCCGCTGCCGAGTGCCAACCGCGCACTCGGCAAAGATTTTTACTTTTTTTGAAATGTCTTTGCCGAGTGTCGAATGATGGCACTCGCAAAGTTTAAAAAAATTGAAAATTCTTTGCCGAGGCAAAGTTGGAAAATCGGGATTTTCAGTGCCCACATTCCGGCTTTGCCGAGTGCCATGACCATGGCACTCGACAAAGGACCTATTTGCCGTGTGTTGCACTCGCAAAGTGACCTAAAATCGCGTTTTTATTTGTTTTTACATTCCATCACAACAAACAAATCCATCCAAACATATATCGATCCATCACATATATATCACATCCATCACATATATATCACATCCATCACATATATATCTCATCCATCACATATTTATCACATCCATCACATATATAACAATAAGTGCTCAAGTCCATCCAAACAAATCCACAAGTTCATCACAATGACAAGTGCATCATAAGTATATCACAAGTCCATCACCAAGTGAACAACAAATGAAAATACAACTACCATTCATCTCGAAGGTGGCCATCATGATCGTGGTGAAGGAAAAGCTCCATCATTCGGAGCGCATGAGGTGGATTATTCGAACTCACGATTGAGGCTGCACAAAGGAGAAGAGATTGCATGTGAGACAAGATTACATTAGATACCTAATCTAGGAAGGTAGAGGTCATACAAGCAAAGCACAAGTTTAAAGCAAATAACTTTCATACTCACAGGAGTAGGCAATGCAGGACGCGTGGCGGAGGTTGAGCGAACAGCCCACCGGCACAAATAAGCCCGTATGTTGCCCAAGACCTTGTAGGAACTCCATCATGTCCGCCAACCTCTGCGTCTGGGCTCGCCGCCGGCCTCGGTGGGCCGACATCCTCTGCCGCTCGGCCTCCGGCTCCGGACGTTGCCTCATTTCTTGTTCCAAGGGCCTGCAATATTTTACTCCAATGTTTGATAATGCAAAGCTAATAAAGGTGTGTAAAGATCAATGTACGACGAGTAAAACAGAATAACCTCGAGTCGTCCGACCGGTCTTTGCCCAATGGCCCGTGGGCGTATGGTCGGGCTCGCCGTGTTCTCGTGCTCGGATCCGGGAGAGAGATGGAGTAGAGGCCGTGTCGATGAGGCCGCCGCCAAGCCGTAACCGCCATGCTTCTTGCCTTGTCCCACCCTCATGACGATCTCTCCATCAAAGTCCGGGTGCTCGGATCATGGTCCGCCCATGGACCGACCTTGCCGCCGACGTGTACTCATTGATGCGGTGTGGACGCTTTCGGGTTAGTGTCGCCGGGCGGGTCCTCCAGTTGAAGGAGACGTCGGACGCCGCCTTGCCCTTGTGGGCCATACACCATGCCCGAAGTCCGAGCAAGGCTGGGCACTATGTGACGCCGATCGCGAGAAAGACAAAGCAAGATAATTAGAAATCGTGCAATTGAGCGCCAAAATAGATAAATGAATTCGTGTACCCATGCTTGTGTGTATGCGGAGAGGTCGCGCTGCCTTGATGGTGTAATGGACCTTGCATCATCAAACGACGGTCCCGGCATCACTGTGCATCCGAGATACTCCGTGAACCACTTGTCCACGATCATCGCCCAGCACTCGGGATACGATTGGCACCACCAGGGAATCATCTACACGTCATCAAGTATTTGACATATAAGAAGATCAAATTAAACGTACTTAATCTCAAAACGAATCAATATTAATGTTCTTCATCTACCTCAAGGTACTGGTCCCGGGTCAGCGTCATGTTTCTTGCGTCTTTCTTGGTGACCTTCTCTCCAAGCTTCGACCCGTGGTAGGTTACGATGGCCTGGATGCGCACCTCGTGATGCATGTCGGTGATGAGTTTTTTACAGGCTTTGGTAGCCACCTGGTCCGCCCTGGCCTCAAATCCCTCATCGCATCTGAAATAAATCTGCATACAAACGCGATGTATCCATTCATTATTTCAAGAAAAGTCCAATGAATGCGATGTATTGAGCAATGTTGTGCGAGGGAGACTTACCCAAAACTCCGCCTTCACCCGCGCCGCCTTGTTGGGGTACTCCGCATCGGGGCCGACGACGTAGTGGTCAAACGAGTAGGCCGGCTCCGCCTTCCCGGCGTACGTCACAATGCCGGGGTAGTGTTGCCTGCACAGAAGACCCAGGATGCCATTGGGGGAGCGTGCGCCACCACCCGACACAACCACCCAGTTCCTGCACAAGTGATTAAGAAAAATTATTAGTTTCTCTTTTTTTTCAACATATCATATGAAGTAGTGGTGACAACATCTAAAGTTACTTACTTTTGCCCTTCGGGCGAATCATCAAGGCCGGTGAGGATGCGGAACTCGAGGAGGCTCGCAGACCTCGCAAGTAGACACTCAAGAGGAAGAGGACGGCGTAACCCGTGCCTACCGCCTCGCTGCCGCCCTCGTGGCGCCTCCTCCTCGCCGTCTGCCAGAACCAGCTCTCGTCCGACTTCGTCCCACGGCGCCACCTCCTCCTCCAAAGACTCCTCACGCGGCGTGGGAGGAGACGGCCCCTCTCGCGCCGGCGGTCCTCTTCCTCCTCCTCCTGTCCGACCCCTCCGCCTCCTCCTCCGCAGTGCGTGGTCTCTGGTAAAGCGAGGACACGTCCCTACGACGGTCGCGAGCCATCTTTGTTCACTCACCTGCAATTAAAAAGAATAAGCAAGACGTAATTAGAAATAGATGCAAAATGAACAAAACATAATTACAAAAAACACAGTATTACATGTATTAGAAATAATCTTCATGATTGGGATTAGCTGGATCATAGGTCTCGTCATCACTATCAACATTGTCCAAATCATCAACACTATCCGAAGGAGGAATGTTGTCTTCATTGTCATTGCCTAAACGTAATCGCTCAAGCATTTGTAAGTCCTTCACATTTCGCACTCGCCTCCAGCGTCCTCGTCATCAACCCTTTCATTGTCTACTTCCATTCTTATCGCCGTTAAGTCTATCTCAAACCTCCTTGTAGCCCCTCTTCTTGAAAGAACTCTCCATCATATGTGTTTGGGTTGAAGTTGTAATCTTCATCGCTTGGGACAGTAGTTTACATGTGTGGCGATACCTTGCACAATAGCCCAACCCTTAAGATGCTCTTTGTCTTGGCACGCGTATGGCGTATAATAAACCCGGACTACTGTTGAACCACAATGTAGACATCTTTTCCTCGATAGACGGAATCTGTCGAATCTCGACTAGCCCAAGATTAGGGTTCATCTCGTTACTCTGTGATGAAACCAAAGAAATTTGAATATGACAGATTAAGAGGTTTGGAACCATAAAATGGAAGTTCGTAGATTTCTTCAATTCTTCCATAATAGTCGAGGCCATCAGTGTCGGGCGTAAAAACTCCGCTGTTTGTGGTTTTTCGATTGGGTCGACTCTGCTCGTAGCTTGCTGTGTGAAAACGATATTCATTCACGTCATAACCGGTAAATGACTTGACCCTAACGACATAGCCATTTGCAACCTGTCTTAACTCGTCACTTATAGACGCATCGGTTTGGGCCTGCAAGCTCAAGAAGGATAGATCGTTATATTATTCAAACGTACGATCAACTTTGAATGTCGAACTAAGCACGAGCTAAATTGACAAGACTTCGCTTGAACCAAGAAATGAAATCGGGCTCCCCGGTCCCGCACCGTGAAAGAAGGGTATCGCTTTCTGCGGGTAGGATCCTTGATTCATGCCGGATTGACGAAGAAATTCCTGCACCAACGAAACAAGGGGTTGGACGAAGAAACAAGGAGTGACGGCGATTGAAACAAGTTCGTTGAGAACTTACCCAATGAACGGCTGCACCTCGACAAGGTTGGTCAACACATATAGCATGATACTGCGCCACTCTTCATTTTTCAATTGCTTAGTGGTCGATGCACTTGCGCTCCGAGTTGCCCTTGGAAAAGGCCGAGGTTCGATTCATTTTCGCCAAAGATTGTAACGAGGGGTGGATTATGAACGCTAGGAAGGTTCTCGTGTAGTATTTCTCGTGAAGTTTGACACCTCCTCCGCATGTATGCCTCTCGCAATGGAAGCCTCAATTTTGTCTTTATTTCTACATTTTGGGCGAAGAGTCTTGACATCTCTCGATTGGATAGCACCAACGGCCTGCACGGCCCCCATACGTGCCTCATACGGAGGTGCACAATCAAATGCTGATCGCCAAGAAAAAGCCGGTGGAAAGATCTTCTCCAACTTACGAGCAACACGGTGCCACTTTTCCAAGTCATCAATGACGGTCCGAGATAGCTCCTTGGCACAAAGTCAGGCGGAAGAAATAGCTCAACTCTGCCAAAGACTTGCCGGACATGCTCGTGGACATAGCCTCGAACCATCGCCGGAAGAAGCCGCTCAATCCATATGTGGTAGTCATGACTCTTCATCCCGCTGATTCGCAGAGTGCCTAAGTTCACTCCCCTCTTGATTCGCTGCATACCCATCGTGGAACATTAGCGTCTGATCCATTCAAGTACTTCCTCCTTTGGTCCTTTTTCAAGGCAAATCGGCCTTAGGCCTTCTCCATGTCTTGCCGCAACTAGGAGGTCGATCTCTTGATTTGGTCTATCGCATAACGCTGCTGTGTCCACTCTAGCCTTAGGGTTGTCCTTAGACTTTTCGTGTCCATGAGTGTTGCCCAAAGTGCCTCGGTGACATTCTTTCAGTGTGCATTACATCAATGTTATGTGGCGTAAGAAGGTCATCGAAATAGGGAGCCTCGTCAAGCCCGACTTATGAGTCCACATATGTTGCTCACCATATCCCACAAACCACCTTCTTGATTGGGCACGAGAGCATCTATGTGAGCATGAACCTCGGCACTATCATAATCCGCGGTGCAGGTCCATCACTACGACACCTTCGTAAAGTTCTTGATGTCTTGTCCGAATGGATGGTCAAGAGGGAGGAATTGACGATGTCCGTCGAACGATGAGTACTTGCCACCCTTGTGCAACCAATGGAACCTCACACCTTCCTTGCATATCGGGCATGGGAACTTCCGTGAACACACCAGCGCAGAATAACCCATACGCGAAGTCATGAAGGGAGTAGTGGTACCAAACGTGCATTTTGAAGCTTGTCTTTGTAGCTCTGGCCGTATGTCCATACCCCTTCGTCCCAAGCACGGACCAATTCATCAAACACGGCTCCATGAACACACCCATATTACTCCCGGGTGTCTATGAATTATCAACGACAAGAATACGTTATGTCGTTGAAAGGAGACGCCGGGGAGATTGAGGGGATAACGAACACGGGCCAACATGTGTATGGGGCAGCCATCACCCATAAGGATTGAACCCATCTATTGCCGCCAGCGACACGCATATCATAGCCTCATCCGCTTTCTCACGATGTTTGTCATCAAAGCGGTCCATGCTTCACCATCGGATGGATGTACCATCTTGTCGATTGTACCGCTTGCCATTTTGTTCCATGTCATCTGCTTCATGATTCCTCGGTCATGTATAGCCGTTGGATCCTCGGAGGAACGGAAGCTACCGTAGGATTTTCACGGATCGTAGTGCCTCTTCGCCATCACGAGTCTACCTCCGTGTACCGGAGGATTTACACTTTGACAAGACTTTGCATCCTTGTGTTCTTTCCAAATAGGACGCACTCTTCGAACAAGCATGTATCCGCCATACAAGATCTTAAGTGCACGGCGAGTTTCGTGACTCGTACATGCTCTTTGGCGTAATGTGGCCCTCCAAGCGTGGTGCCAATCACGGTCAACATCTTATCGAAGCCTTCGACTCAGGTTTAACTCGACTTCAACCCCATTAAGTGTCCAATGGCATCCACTTGAGACACCGCTGACCGATCGTGAAGGGGTTTCGTGTCGAGTCCATCATGTCGTAGAACGCCTGCGCGCCGCCTCCATCTCCTCCTTCTCACGCCCATCATCGAACCGTCCTTGGTGAAAGTCATCTAACATGTCCGCTACCCCAAGCATCAAGATCATAAGCCTCGACGCGTGGTCTCACCACCTCCTCTCTCATACGATGGGCTTCACCATGGTGGACCCACGGTGTAGTCCGCGAAATCCATTCTTCAAAAGATATTTACCCATGTCCACCTTGTTTACCCTTCTCCTGTTTCCACATTTGCTGCAGGGACACAAAACTAGACAATGTCCTTTAGCAGCCTTGCCAAATGCACGGTTCAAGAAAGCATCGGTCTTGTTCATCCATTCTGTGGTGTAATCACTCTGACTTCTCCGGCCCGTGTACATCCAATGACGGTCATCCATCCTCTAACATATGTATCAGCGAGTAATGTAACCATCAATTGCATCTACGTGATCTACGACCATGATACGAAAAGAGGGGTTATACCTAGGGTGGCGGTGGAGTCAAAGGCTAAGCGGCCGTGGCGGTCGGTGCGATGAGGCGACGCGGTGCAGTGCATCGCAGCCGCGAGGAAGGCGATCGGTCGCCGAGGTACTCGCGCCGCCCGATCGCTCTTCTCGCAAAAAGAAACATAAATCACAATACAAAATTTCTGCACTTCCTCGCACGGTGAGGTTTTCAAAACCTGCAAGAAAACCAACGGCACGATGGCCGACATGCACATATATATGAACGGCACGATGGCCGACATGCACAAGATTATATCCAACCACATATATATAACAATGTCACAACCACTCCTACGACTATTCTTGCACGCAACCGTAATCGGCATTAATTATCCATCGATTATTCTTGCACATATAATGACTAGCCTACACACACAAGAAAACCAGTTCATACCACAAGTCCTTTCAAAGTTTATACCTATCTCTCTTCCTCGGCGGCGGCGAGGGCGTGTGAGGACCCTAGTTTATTTGGCTTGTAATGCTTAACCAACCACCGGTCCTAGCAAAGACAAATCAAATAATCGATCCTCGAGATATGTATACTTCCCGAAGCAAGATACACACCTCATACAAAATTAGACATCAACTCCATTCCAAACATAGAGTCCAAACACTACACTACCAAACGGAAGATAAACAAATAGTAGAGTTATTACGCACAAAGGCCGGCCAGCCACGAGGTACATAAATAATGAAAGAAGTCAGCGGAAGCAAAAGTGCCATAAGATGGCTATAAACAAAGCCAATCGTGCCTCCAACCCACAAGGCATCCGACCGGACCGCCAAGTCTAGTCGCCCACGAACGGCAACACGGCTCACGTAAGTGAGGCCCTTGGGGCTCACCTTCTTCCTCTGCAACAAAAACATTAAGCAAAGCACCGAATACAAAGATTGTCTTTGTACCCGCAAGACCGACGTGTGAACTAGCGCACTGCTCATATGCTACATGCAGCTTATTTGGTGGAGGCCATATGTTTCATTTGCATAAAGCCGATTTTCATTTGCAATAAGGTAATACAGCTTTAAAGGCAAGTTTGCAATTCATTTATAAGATTGAAATAACAAAGAAGGATATTAATAACAAAAGCGAAAGATAAACAACCTAGAAGTGACTATCCCAATAGTCACCCCAACAATAGCACTAATCCCGCATTCGCACCACCCATCAAGTTTTAATTTAAATGTTGTAGTCTAGTTCTTACGGGCGATCCGAGCGTGTCCATAACCTAGGACGAGGCTATTCGAATAGTTTTAACCTCGCAGGTGTACCAATGTACCCACACTCGCATCGCCTTTAAGCCAAAGCACACTTCCAAGGTATGTCGGCACGGCTAAGTCCTACGAGACTTTTTCCAATATTGTGTATTAACTACGAGCCACGATGGATAGAAATCCATACGCTACATGGTAAAGCCGAAAAGACAACTACCCACTCGTGATAAAGCTTTTGACAACTACCATGCTCCCACCTCCATCCCTCCCGCGACCTCTGCGACCCGAGCCAATACACGCCAAAGTACTAGGTCAAGAGAGGTCCCATATACTCTAGTGTGGTTAGCACGCAAAATGCTCAAGACGGTGGCGCAAGTAACTCGGTCCTTAATCGACTCGGGCACCTTTCCAATCACCCAACAGATCACACCGCCTTACCATTGTGCCCAAGTCTAAATCATTTTTGTTTTCATTTTTAATTTTGCAATTAAACATAGCAAAAATGCTGAAACATAAAGTTTTAGTAAATTTTGGTGATCAAGGTTACCGACTAAGTCGATAACCGCCATTTCTACCGATACTAAGCATGTCTAAGCAATTTGACCCGATCTACTAAGTGACAAGAGACTATCCAATGACCTCTAATCACAAAGAAATAACCTAGGCTCTGTAGTAGAGATCAATATTTTGTCTACAGGATATGCAACTACTGATTTAACTAATCAATTTAACACAAATTAAGCAATGCATACATATCAAAAACAAAATATTAGACTTTAAAATACCGGGATTATCATGATCAAACCGCTTGTTCGGATGTCGTTGCTCAATTTGTTGCGAGGGTCGTTCTCGTGGTTGCCGCAAATATCAAGCCTAACGATTGAACAAAACAAATAATAAGAACGAATAACGCCACAAAACTCAAACATGCAACAACAAACAAACATACTAAAACTCACACAGCAAACTAAGCATGATATAACAAAATTTTAGGAACAGAGAACAAATCATTTTAGGTTATTAAGAATTTGCCATGAATTTTCTAAGCTAAAAACACATCAAAACACTAGTTAATTACTTAACAAATTTTCATGAGCAAAAACAGTATCTAAAACCTAACCTGATAATTAGCACACTAAAAATGAAAATTTACAGAGTTGGTTTTATCGATTTGGACAATTATTGATAGAGATATGAATTTTCTAAATTGAAAGTACATAATACACCAATTATTCAATAACCAGATTCTAGCTAACGAAACATGGTTGAATCAAATTTTGGTAAATATTACATTTAAAATTAAAATTAATGAACTGGTTTCAAGTGATTTGGAGAAAATTGAATTAGTTACTAATTTTCTAAGTTTAAATGAATTAACAAAGACAACAAAACACATTACGTAAATACTAAAGCATTTAATCCTTTTCTACCCACACCAACTAGCCCTGACATCCGACAATGGGCCCAAATAAAGGTGCTTGACCAGACAGATCGCGCGAAGGTGACGCCAAGGCGTATTCTAAGAATACGTCTTCGCTTATCAAGGTGTACTTCTAACATATACACACGCAGAAATACGCTTCGACAGAGAAAACGATAACCGAGCTACACACCCTAATCGACAAAGATGGACCCACATGGCGTTGACTAAGAGAAAACATAACGGGCTGGATTAGAGGATTTCTAAACGCGATTAAACGAGAGAGGCCCACAAGTCGAGACTCAGGCTAAACAAGATTAGCGCTAACCAATTCCACCGGCGCTCACCGGCTACGACGGACGGACGGCGGCGGCCGCAAGAATCAACTTGCTAACCAGAGGGTGCCTGGGCGAGTGAGTGATACCTTCGGGTTCGCGAAGATCTCACGAACTCGATGACGGTGACGCGGACCCACGGGGATGCCGGCGGCGAACGGAGGCGGAGAAGAAGATGCGGCTTCCGCGGAGAGGACGCGACAAGCTTCTAGAAGACTCCGGAAGGTGCGCACAAGCTTCGCCCCAACACCAGGAGCAAGAAGCACACGATAACGCCGACGAAGAAAGCCTGAGGTGGCCGGAATTTCCACTTGGGCGAAACCGAGCTTGGAGAAGAATTGGTCGCACGCCCGCAACGATGCACAAAAGGCAGAAACAAGCCCACCGTTAGATTCAGTGCATCAGTGCGATCCTAAGGGACTAGTTGGCGGAGCTAGAAACTCACCAGATCACAAACGAGCTCGCGGGGCCGAGATCGCCGGAGGCGGAGGCGACGATACCGCTCGTAATCCATCGACGCCAAGGACCCGGGTTGGGCAAAATGGAGGCGGCGTCGAGCGTGGATCACGGTGGCGTGGTTGCGGAATCAAGGGCGGCGCTAACACAGCGGCGCTACCTTCGTCCTCTTCGCCGGCCGAAACAGAGAAGCGGGCGGAGAAAGTGAGAGAGCGAAGGAAACGATGAATGAATGAGTGCGGTGAGGTTATAAAGCTCTGGCGATGCTCCACGGACGGACACGAGGGCAAATAGGTGGCAGCGGCGAGGTACGTGGCACCCATGCGCGAACGCCGCGAGCCCGGTGAGGTGCGAGAAGACGAGGCGAACCGACAGTAGGGTCCACTGTCGATCGACGGCGGTGCGAACCGTGGTTTGACTTGATCGATCGCACCGACCGCTGGATCCAAATGGACGGCCGAGATTGGTGTATGCATTCGACAGTCGGTTCGCGCGCGACGTGGATCGCTTCGACGGCATCGGGCGGTCACGATCGATTGACTCGGCAAAGGCGACATTGACGCGACCGAGCCAAGTGGTGCGGTCTCGATTTGAGTCGGCTCGGTTCGAGCCCGAGGAACACGATGTTTTAGAATTCGATTTAAAAGACAGAGAAGTTTTGGGAAATTTTAGAGGTAGCTCCCGAGCTCCAAAAATTTCGAAATTTTTATGGAAGCTACTAGGGACAGAGGACAACCTTGTGAAATTTTTCCAGGAGTTTTTATGCACTGCATTGTTCTACAGAAAATTCACAAGCTGCTGCCTAAGGGTTTGACCAGATTTCTAAACTGGTTTGACTTGGGCATTTGAAATAGCGACTAAAATCTAAAAATTGTGAAATAATTCAGGGAGGTAGATAGGATGATCAAGATGATAGGAAAAATAATTTCAGAGGATGATCACAAGTTTGAAGGCTAATAATTTGATGACAACAATTTCCAAACACAAGAGTTAACTTCTAGAAAATTGAAATTGCTAGGGAAAATTTGAAGACTTCCAATTGATTTGAAGAGACAACAAAAGTTTTATTTCTCCTCAAAATTTTACATTTGAATTACAAACCCTGAGTTAGGGCTGTTACAAATCTCCCCTTACAGAATCTCGCCGAGATTCGACATCGGGAGAAGAAGGATGGGTAATCCGCCGAGACGATCTTCCCGCTCCCAAGTGGCTTCATCCTCGAGTGGTTTGACCACTGAACTTTAAGGAACTTTATCACACGGTTCCTTGTTCTGCTGCTCACTTCTTCGAGGATACGAACGGGCGCCACGATAAGACAGATCTTCTCGCACATCGATATTTTCCAATGGCGTTTCTCCACAGAACACGAAGGCACTTCTTCAATTGTGACACATGGAAAACATCATGCACCCTCAAGTGTAGCCGGCAAGTCTAACTTGTAAGCAACAGCCCCACTCTATCGATGATGCGGTAGGGTCCGGACATACCGAGGAGCCACTTGCCCTTGACGCTAAACGACGATGACCCTTCGTAGGTGAGACTTTGAGATACACAAAGTCATTGGGCCGAAACTCACTCACGATGACGCCGATCCGCATAGCTCTTACGCTCGGATCGAGCTACGCGCAAGTGCTCACGAATCAATCGCACTTGACTTTCGCCTCATTGATCGAATCCGCCAAAGAACCGCTTTTCACCGCCGACCGGTTCAATGGTGTTCGCAGCCCCCATACAAAGCCTCAAACGGTGCCATCCGAGACTAGCTCGAAGCTGTTGTTGTAGGAGAATTCGCAAGCGGTAGGCACTTCTCCCAATTCTTTCCATAGGAAAGAACACAAGCACGAGCATATCTTCAAGCACCCGATTGACTCGCTCTGTCGACCATCGACCGAGGATGGTAGGCGGTCGAAGTAAGACGGTACCCATGGCCTCCCGCAGATCGTACAAAATCGGAAGTGAAAAGAGAACCACGATCCGACACTATCGCTCGTGGCACACCATGCACTCACAATGCGGATATGTAAAGATCCGCTAGCCGATTCACATCAATCTTCGATCGCGACCGAAGGAAATGGGCCACCTTCGTCAATCGATCAATGATAACCCATAATGCATCCTTCCCGCAGGAGTACGGGCATACCAGGTGATAAAATCCATGCCTACAAAATCCCACTTCCATTCCGTATAGGCAAGGGTCAAGAAGACCTGCGACGATGCTCGACCTTGACACGACAACATATGTCACATCCGCAACGAACCCGCAATCTCGCGCTTCATGCGAGTCCACCGAAATTTCGACGCAGATCTTGGTACATTTTGGTGGCCCCGGATGGATGGACAAAGGCGAATCATGGGCCTCTGAAGAATCAAATCCGCAACTCGGGACCTTTGGGACCACAAGCCGCTGCCCAAACCATACAACACCGTGCTCATCTTCCGAGAAACACCGCTATCCCATCCTTGATATTCGCTTGATTTGATTCACACCGCCATCCGATCGGCGTGTCGCTTGACTTGATCCACCAAGGTTGGTTGCACAACCAAGGCAAAGAAGGGAACCATGCTCAACCAAACCCAAGTTGAGACGCTGAAATTCGCAAGAAGTGCGTTGTCGCTCTTGGATCATCGTGAGTATTGCAATACACCTTTCTGGCTAAGTGCATCAAGAACCACATTGGCTTTGCCCTGATGATACCGAATACCCATGTCATAATCTTTGATCAATTCCACCATCTCTCACTCGAGGTTCGGATCCGGCCGAGTGAACAAGTATTTCAAGCTCTTGTGATCGGAATACACCTCACACGATTACCGATCGATAATGCCGCCAAATCTTGAGTGCATGAACCACGCACAAGCTCTAGATCATGGGTGGGATAGTTGAGCTCATGAGGTCTCAATCGCTCGGATGCATAGGCAACCGCCTTGCCTTCCTGCATAAGAACACATCCAAGTCCTCGACGAGAGGCATCGCAATAAATATCGAAGCTCTTGTGGATATCGGGAAGAGTAAGGATCGGGCTGAAGTCAATCGCCGCTTGAGCTCCCAAAGCTCA
This sequence comes from Ampelocalamus luodianensis, assembly GCA_036346255.1. NCBI lineage: Eukaryota > Viridiplantae > Streptophyta > Magnoliopsida > Poales > Poaceae > Ampelocalamus > Ampelocalamus luodianensis. The sequence goes on from CM070633.1 coordinate 15,889,674, forward strand.
TCACAAGCAGAGGACCACACAAACTTCTTATCCTTCTTGAGCAATTCAACATCGGCTGCGATTTTGGAGAAGTTCTCGATAAAGCGCGTAGTAGCTCGCTAAACCAAGAAAACTCCGCACATCGCTGATCGACTTGGCTCACCCAAGATAGAACATCGCGACTTTGCTGGGATCCACAGCTACGCCTCGGTGAAAGAACATGGCCCAAGAATGCCACTTCCTTCAACCGAACTCAGCATTTGTTGAACTTTGCATATAATCGTGTTCCCGCAATTTGCCCAAAACAATCTTCGATGCTCGGCATATTCTCGCTTCGATCTTGGAATAGATAAGAATATCATCAATAAAGACCACCACAAATTTATCCAAATACTCCATGAATACTGAATTCATAAGGTTCATGAACAAAGTCGAGCATTGGTTAGACCGAAGACATGACGTGTACTCGCATGACCCTAACGAGTAGTGAAAGCCGTCTTCGAATATCCTCGATCGATCCTCGACTGATGATACCCCATTCTCAAATCAATCTTTGAGAACACTGGCTCCAGCCAACCGATCGAACAGATCATCGATGCGGGCAAAGGATATTTGTTCTTCACCGCCACCTCATTGAGAGGACGGTAATCAACACACATGCGCAACGCCTTGTCCTTCTTCTTCACAAAGATCACCGGACAACCCCAAGGAGATGAACGGGACGGATGAAACCTTTGCTTGGAGCTCATCAGAGGACCCGGTTTATTCGCTTGTACTGCTTAACCATCCACTTGGTCCTAACGAAGATAAATCAAATAAACTAAGCCTCGAGATATGTATACTTCCTAAATGCAAGATACACACCCCGCTACAAAATCATGCATCAATTCCATTCATACACATAGAGCGAAGCAAAAGCAACAACCGAAAGACATAGATAATATAAAGAGAGTTATTACAAAAGAGAGGCCGACTGCCAAAATTCATAAAGATAAGTAAATACACAAATGAAGCAAAATGGCCATAAGATGGCGATAAACAAAAGCCAATCGGTGTGCCTTTACCCACAAGGCAACCAACCGGACCGCTAAGCTAATCGTCCCAAATAAATACCAAGAACACGACTCACAAAAGTGAGGCCCTTGGGGCTCACCTTCTTCCTCTCGCAACAATTAATATTAAGCAAGCAGATGAGTACAAAACTTGTTTTGTACTGCAAGACTGACGTGTGAGATAACAGTAACTATAATTAACTACATGCAAGCTTTATTTAAGTGGATGAGGCTTTGGACTTATTTTCAAGATAAAGCAAGTTTTCATTTACAATAAGGTAATAGATTCAAAGCAAGTTTGCAATTAACTTTTATTGTTCAAATAAAAGAGAGACAATAATAACATAGATAGAGACAACACCAACCTAGAAGTGACTAACCCATAGTCACCACAACAATAGCATGAAGTACCCTTCATACCACCCATGTCAAGTTTAAGTTTTTAAAAGGTTGTAGTCTAGTTCTTGTGGAAATAACCAAGCGTGTCCATAACCTAGACGAGGCTATTCGAATAGTTTTAACCCCGCAGGTGTACCAATGTACCCACACGATAGACCGCCTTTCCACCACCACTGTTAGCACACTTCCTTTGGTATGCGAGCATGGCTAAGTCTAACAAGACGCTTCCAATGGACGATGCTAATTAAGAGCCGCAACCCACGGGAGAAAGACACATTAAACAACCTAACCTGGTCCGCTAATGCCCTCCAACACCACAAACACACACACAGAACACACCACCGACCAGCTCATAATTAACACCTCCCAAAGTACTTAGTCAAGAGAGGTTCCATATCCCCTCGTGTGGTTAGCACGCACTAATTGCTTGGATCAATGGCACAAGTAACTCGGTCCTTAGGGACTTAGGCACCATTCCAGCCACACCCAACAGATCACCCAACATACCATTGTGCCCAAGCCAAGATATAATTTTTGTTTTCGCTTTTGATTTGCAAAATGGTAAAACACAAGGGTTGGACATAATGGAATAATATAAGTGTTTGTGTGATCAAGACCATCGACTAAGTCGATGATCGCCAATACTACCGATACTAGGCATGGCTAAGCAATATTTATTCGAAATCTACTAAGTGACAAGAGCTCATCCAACGAACTCTAATCACAAAGAAATAACCTAGGCTCGTAGTAGAGGATACTTATTTACCTACAGATTATGCAACTAGAGGATTAGCTAATCAATTTAACAACAAATTAGCAATGCATACATAGAAGTTAAACAAAATATTAGACTTTAAGAGTAATGGGATCAAATGGGAAATGATCAAACTGCTTGCTCCGCTTGCGTTGCTCAATTTGTTATGGAGGGTCGTTCTCGGGGTTACTGCAAATATCGAATCCTAAGCGAAAGAACGAAAACAACCAATAAGACGAGCAACACTTAAATGAAAAAGCAAGCAACAATTATCCAAATGCGACTAAATTTACACACAAGGTAGAATATGGATATACCTAGACATAGAAACTGGAAAACCTAATTTGATTTGTGGTGCAAAGATATTCCCTAAAAACCTATTTTCTACCATAATTAGCAATCGTAGCAAAAATATTTTCTAGGAAGATCTTGAAGCTGAAATTTTTATGGTAGCTACCTACTGGTTTAGTGGTAACCCATATAAAATTTCAGGTCATTTGAAGTTATAAAGAATTAGTTATGATTTTTCTAAGTTCTAAAACTAGGACATCATTTATATCAAAGAGCAAAGACCACTAGCAAACTGGTCCTTCACTAAAGTTCATCCCCAAAGGAAATTAACAAAATTTAGTTCGCTCTATTTGGACTTACAGAGAACAAGTTATGGATTTTCTAAGTTTTATAGCCTTTTAGAATATTTACTTAGAGGTCAAAAGGCTAAAATCGATTCACAACATTTCGGTTCTTAACAGGCCTAGAAACATTTCTATATTAATCTCTAGCTTAAAGGAAAATTAATACTACTAAATTCACCCAAAAGGATTTATAATGAAAAGATATGAATTTCTAAAGTTTTAACAACATTTTTCAAGAAAGATAAAGCTCACCGAGGAATTTTATATCCTCAACCGAAAAGAAAAGGCGTGGCTCAAAGTGGGCCGACAAAGATCCGACGCCACGCAAGCACGGCCGATTCAACATGCGCACGCTGCAAGCACCGCTGATTTGATTCCAACGATCCGCATCATTGCGACCTTTCGACATACCCAATTGCTCGCACAACCCGACCGCTGATCAGCGATGAAGGGTCGATGGAGGAGCCTTCTGACACCCAATTGCTCCCACGATCCCGCCACGATCCAATATCGAACTACCGAGGTTGATTGGGCCGCTATGATTTGAACAGGCTACGGCAATAGCTCACCGTCGTGACTCAAGTCACATGACGGGTTCAAACGCACGCAGCATGTGGAGGGGTTTGAAAATGGCGGCCCACGTGTCGCTGATCGTGGCCACGCGCACACGCGGTTTAGCGCGCGGGCGATTAAAATGTGCGCCCACATGCAAGCGCATCGAGGAGGTGGGTTTAGGACAACTAATGATTACTAACCCATGATTAACAATGATTATCATTAATGAACGCCATTATCGTGTCCGAACGATATTACGCACCGCCGCTGGCCCGACAACAAAACCGAGGGCACCTCCGCGCTTGTCGCCATGCACCCAAGGCACGGCGGCGGAGCTAAGTGCCAAAATGGAACCGCAATAGCATTGCGCACCCATCGGGACCACCCACACCATCGGCGGTGTCCCGAACGCAGGCTAGCCGACGATGAGCGGCGCGACCAAAACGCCGAAATGCATAATGACCAAAAGCTCATGAATAAACCATTCCAATGGTGCCCAAGCTTCTAGGGGCTACTAGAAGGGTACCGAGGGTAGGGAGGTCCAGGATGGATTGAGTTGTTCTACGATTTAAGAAGGTTGCTCGACTTGGAGAAGACAACTCTGAGAGGGTGCTCTCGAGCAAAGATAACACGACCACACATCTAAGTTAGCTCCAATCAAGCTCAAAGAAGTTCCTGAGTAAAGAATTGAAGAATAGAGCTTCTACCTGATGAGGAAGAAAGGGGTGCTCACTACCAAAAGAACACCCCCAAAATTGAGCGCTCCCGTGAAAAGCAACTACAATTGTTAGGGTTTTGTTCCAGGAGGTGAGAGGCACACATCAAACAAAAGAGAGGAAGAAACGCCACTAGAGCACTGTTGCACCGAGGAGCTCCTACCAACAATGGCGGTCCTAGGTGCTTTGGTGTTTTGAGCTCACAAAGCACCAAGGATGCTCTGAAGACCACCGGGTTTTGAAAGGGAACCGAGGGGAGCCAGGAGCTACTTATAGCTCAAGGAGCTGCTAGGGTTAAGCCCAAGCTCTCGGGTGGATCGGTTCATGCCTCGCCATGGGCATCGTGGAGTGACGGAGCAGTAGGAGACGACTTTGGGGAGGAGGAGCTGGTGCATTTAATGCATGGCAAAGATTTAGCCGCTTAAAGGGCTCAAGGAGGTGACAAGTCACCTCTCTCTCGCCATGGCGCACAAAGCGCATGCGCCGTGGGAGGAGGAAGACGACCACCGACGCGAGCGCCCACCACCACGCACAAAGCGCACTCGAGTCTAAAGTGTTTTAGTGGGTTGAGCCCAACCTCCTTAGATGCTCGTCGCGGATGAGATTTGAACGGCCACGATGCGATCGCTAATTGTAAAGACCGGCGAACCGGCACGGTCGCGACGCTGGATCGTAATCCAACGCCGAGAATCACATGGCAACCGAGTTGTCCGAATGCATACACGATGTGAGCCGCTCGATGGAGATCCAACGCCATAGCGCGCGCGCCGATCGATCGCGCGGGTGCGCTTAGTTGGCTTGCCGAGTCAAGTGACTCGAGCCCGAGCTCGACTCGCACCCGAGGAACAAAGTAGACCGATAGGATTTGATTTTTGAAACTGAAACTTTGGGGATTTAATTGAAGTATCAAATCAACTCCAAATTTTATGAAATTTTAACTGAGCTTGCTGACCATAGGATCAACCTTCCATAAAATTTCCAGAGATTTTGGAGCACTGAAATTTTCTCAAGAAATTCCAGAAGGTTATTTCAAAGGTTTGACTAATGTTTGACTTGCTCTAAAATATTTCAAATAATTTCCAAAATTATGGAATAATTCAGAGGTGCCACTAAGCAACCTTGGAACCCAGGAAAATTATTTCCAAGTGTTTAACACCAGATTTGACCAAGGAGGTTGTTGACTTGATAATAAATGAGGGTTTTGATTTTGAATTTCCCAAAATTCCTTTACAAGAATTTCAGAAAAGTTCAAGAGTGAAAGGATGAAAGAAAAAGTTTTAATTTACCTCATTTTATTACATTTGAAACACAAGCCAAATTGGGGATGTTACAAACCTCCCTTACAAAAATCTCGTCCCGAGATTTGGTTCACTTTAAGAAAGAGGGGTAGTTCAGACGAGACGATCTTCTCGCCCCATGTAGCTTCATCCTCGAATGGTTTGACCACCGAACTTTAAGGAACTTGATGGTCTTATTCCTCGCTCTTCGCTCACTTCTCGAGTATGCGAACAGACGCTGCGGTAGGTCAAATCTTCCCGACATCAAGAGTTTCAACTGAGCTCTCGCTGGAACACGGAGGCACTTCTTTAGCCGGGACACATGGAACACATCATGTACCCCGCCAAAGGCAGCAGGTAACTCCAACTTGTAGGCAACGGCCCTTCTTCTCGATAACACGGTATGGACCGACATATCGAGGAGCCAATTTGCCCTTGACACCAAAACGCCGTGACCCTTCAGAGGAGAAACCTTGAGATAAACGGTCATTGGGCTCAAAGCTCAACTCACGACGACGGCGATCCGCATAGCTCTTTGCCCGGATTGAGCCGCGTGTAGCGATCACGAATGAGTCGGACTTGACCTCGGCCTCATTAATCGAGTTCGCCAAAGAAAGGTCTTTCACCGGTCTCAAAACCAGTTCAACGGGTTCTACACTTTCTCCCGTATAAGGCCTCGAATGGTGCCATGCCGACCGCTTGGAAACCGTTGTTGTAAGAAAACTTCGCGAATGGCAAGCACTTCTCCCAAGGCTTCCCATAGAAAGAACACAAGCTCGCAAAGATGTCCTCCAAAACTTGGTTGACCTCTCGGTGCGACTCATCCGCTTGGGGTGATATGTCAGGCCGAAGAAAGACGAGTTCCCATAGCTTCTTGCAAGCTATGCCGAAATCGAAGTGAAGATGGAACCACGATCGAAATGATCGCTTTCGCACTTATGCAAGCTCACTATCCTCGGCGAGATAGAGCCCGCAAGGTGACCGCACGAATCTTGGTCTTGACCGAAGAAAGTGCGCCACTTTTGTCAACCGTCAATGATAACCCAAATGGCATCATTGCCCGCGCGCGACTGGTAGGCCGGTGATAAAATCCATCCCGACCTAATCCCACTTCCACTCCGAATGGGCAAGGGTCAAGCAATCCACCGACGCCGATGCTCGGCCTTGACACGACGACACACGCCGACTCCTAAGAACGAACCTCGCGATCTCCTCTTCATTCGGTCCACCAAAATCTTCGCGAAGATCCCGTACATCTTCGTGGCCCCGGATGAATGGATAACGGGAATCGTGGGCTTCGCGGAGGATCAAATTCGCAACTCTATGTCCTTTGAACCACGAGGCGCTGTTCAACCTCAAGACACCAAGCTCATCTACTGAGAAGCACTTGGCTGTTCCGTTCTTGACATTTTCCTGATGCGGTTTACCCAACATCCGATCACGAGCGCACTGATCCGATCCACCAAGGTTGGCTGCACAACCAAGGCAGCGAGGAACCATGCTCAACCAAACCTGTGTTGAGACGCTGAAACTCCTCTAGAAGAGGGGGCTGATGCTCTGGCAACAATGCATTGCAATGCGCTATGACTAAGCGCATCCGCAACGACATTAGCCTTGCCTCGGATGGTAGTGAATACCCATGTCATAGTCCTGATCAACTCCAACCATCTCCTTTGCTGAGGTTCAGTCCAGTTGGGTGAACAAATACTTCAAGCTTTTGTGATCCGAATACACTTCACAACGACACCGATTAGGTAATGTCGCCAAATCTTAAGTGCATGGATCACAGCTAACTCCAAGTCATGGGTAGGATAGTTAAGTTCATGAGGTCTCAATTGCCTTGATGCATAGGCCACTACCTTGCCTTCTGCATAAGGACACAACCGAGGCCTCGACGAGAAGCGCCGCAAAAGATATCGAGCTTCACGACATCGGGAGAACAAGAACGGAGCGGTGGTCAATCGCTTCTTAAGCGCTTGGAAACTTTCTCGCAATCACGACCACGAGAACTTCTTGTCCTTCTTGAGCAACTCGTCATCGGCTTCGCTATCTTGGAGAAGTTCTCGATAAGCGACGATAATATCCCGCTAAACCAAGAAACTTCGAACTTCGTGACCGGTAGGTCGACTCAGAAAGCACATCGCGATCTTGCTAGGATCCACACTACGCCTCCGCCAAAGAATATGGCCTAAGAAGGCTACTTCCTTCAACCGTAACGCACACTTGTCGAACTTCGCATACGCTTGGTGCTCACGGCTTGCCCAACACAAGCCTCAAATGCTCTGGTGTGTTCTTCATCGCCTGGAGTAGATAAGGATATCATCGATGAAGACCACAACGAACCTATCCAAATACTCCATGAACACCGAATTCATGAGGTTCATGAACAAGGCTGGAGCATTGTTGCCGAATGACATGACGGCATACTCGCATGCTTCATAACGAGTAGAAAGCCGCTTTCGAATATCCTCGTGTCGAATCCAACTGATGATATCCCACTCGCATCAATCTTGGAGAAAACGCGAGCTCCAGCACTGATCGAAGAGGTCATCGATACGGGCAAAGGGTACTTGTTCTTTCACCGTTATCATTAAGTGGACGGTAATCAACGCACATGCGCAGCGCCTTGTCCTTTTTCGACAAAGATTGCCGAGCATCCCCAAGGAGATGAGCTAGGCGATGAAACCCTTCTCTTGAAGCTCACCCACCGCTTCTTCAACTCCACCAACTCAATTGGGTCCATCCAGAAGGCCTCTTTGAAATCGGGCGCACCGGAACCAACTCAATGACAAACTCGAGGTCTCGAATCGTGGCATCCCCGAAGGTCGCCGGGAAGACATCAACAAAGTCACATACCACCGACTTCACTAATATCTAGAGTGGCTTCGCTTCGAGCCAAGAGATGCGGACTTCGCAGCTGGCTAAAAGCTAACCTCGCCGGGAAGGACTAGTGAGGTAGATGAGTTCCTAGCGCAATCAATTTGTCCCATGTGCCGAGACAACCAATCCATGCCTAGGATTACATCTAAGCTCGCGATCGAAGGAGGATAAGGTTTGCCAAGAATCCTACCCTTCTATCTCAATCAGGACATCCTACACTCAGTTTCACTCAACTCCGAACCGGAGAGCGAATGAGCAGCTGGACCAACAATGGAGTAAAAGAAGACCTCCCACAAGCAAAGAAAAGACTTAGAAACAAACGAATGAGATGCGCTCAATCAAATAATATCAGAGCAGGGAAAGAGTTAACCAAAGGGTACCCAACACGACGCCGGTGCCTCCCCGTGCCTCCTCCGCGAGATGAGGTTGACGCGCCACTACCCACGCCTTGGGTAGCGGGACAACCTTCGATCCGGGAAGAACCACCTCCTCGCCGCGCCCTCCATTAGGACGAGGCCGCCCAGCCCCGTTAGGGCAACTATTGGCATAATGCCCTTCTCGTTGCACGAAAGCAGTGACCCCGCAATGGATTGCGGGGCCACTCGCTGCTCGCAGCGCACGTGATCGGGCACGGCTCGCGAGGGCGAGGAACCGTGCCGGGCGGCCTCGGTGTAGGGAAGCCACGTAACGGCCCTCGGGTAGGCCCGACACGAGGACGAGAGAGGCCGGCTCGCGCATCGGGCCTCCCACTTGCGCTATGGGACTCGCCAGCGCCTTGGCCTTGTGCTCAGCAACAATGGCCTTGTCTACCAAGGCCCGAAGTCGCAAAGTCCACAATGGAGAGCCCGCTTTGCGCCTCCTCGCACAAACCTCCATGAACTTCTCTGCTGGCCTCATCGCTGGCCACCTCGGATGGAGCATAACGAGCCAAGTGGTTGAACTCGCATGTACTCCATCACCGATTTACGCCTTGCCTCGAGCGCGAGAAACTCCTTCTTCTTCACTTCATCGCCGGGCAGGATGTGAGCTCGACTAACGCCGTCCGAACTCATCCTAAGAGACAAGGTGGCCGCGGGCCGCATGGCCAAGAAGTTCTCCCACCAGAGAGTGCTGCCCCGGCCGATGGGAGGCAAAGAGTGCCTGTCCCGGTCCAAGCACCGAGCAACGCCGAGCTACGCCAACTCGACGCACCGGGTCATTCGGCCCAATGGGTCCTCGGACACAGAAACGGGGGTTGAGTGCGAAGAAACTCACCAAACCCCACGAGATCGATGTCCACCGCCGCCTGCATCCCGAGGCACCTGAAAGGGCGGAGGTGTTGCGCGCACAACATCCAAGCAGACCTCCCGTCCTCCGAACGGCTGCGCTAATCTGAGAAGGACTCACCATGGCCTGAGGAGGCTGAAGCTCTCATCCAAACTAAAGCCGCCGACCACGGCCGCACGAGTACCTCCACCATCCTCGCTTAAGAAACTTAGGTTAGAAACCAAAGCACTAACATTAGAAGTTGATGAAAGCTAATACTAACGATTAGGGAATGAGACATCACCTAACCGAAAGCCAAAAACAGCAAGTAATAACTTTAAATGCTTCCAAAGAAGTTCCAAAACAGCAAGGAAACTCCAAACCAAGCTCAACTTCTCAATGCCATTAGCCCGTATTGAATGAACGAGTAATAGTGTGAGAAGATAAAATTCCAGCTCACTACAACCAGCCTAACACTACTCAAGAACAAGGTTAAGGCGATAAAAATAACGTTAGATACTTAGCTAACTAGTATCACATCTTACCCTTTTATTCCCACAAGTTTTACTTGATTAACCTCTCCTTTTCTACCCTCGTTAGAACCTTTGAGCTCGTTGTCCGGAAATTGAATGATCGCTGTCCGATTTTGCATCCAAGCCTCCTAATTGAAATCTTCAACTTCGAAGCTTCAAAACCTTGTAGAGGGCAGCTAACACTTCAATTTGCCAAGCTCATTGGTTCCCAAAACCCAATTTAAACGATAATGACTATCTTTTGAGAGAAAGAGAGGAAAACAACTTTTAAAACTCAAATTAGAGCAAGATGAGATAGAAAGCTAAGATAGGTAAGGAATAAAACTGAGAACTTACTTAAGCTTTCACAAATCATTTGACCCTTTGAAAATAAGGTTTTCAAAATATCCTATGACGACTAAGCTTGTTAATACGGTGAATGGCTCGATACCAACTTTGTGAGGACCCTGGCTTATTCTGGCTTGCACTGCTTAACCATCCACTTGGTCCTAACAAAGACAAATCAAATAAACTAAGTTCTCAGATATGTATACTTCCCAAAATGCAGATACACACCCCGCTACAAAATCATGCATCAATTCCATTCATACACATAGAGTCAAGCAAAGCAACAATCGAAAGACATAGATAATATAAAGAGAGTTATTATAAAAGAGAGGCCGACTGCCAAAATTCATAAAGATAAGTAAATACACAAATGAAGCAAATGGCCATAAGATGGCGATAAACAAAGCCAATCGGTGTGCCTTTACCCACAAGGCAACCAACCGGACCGCTAAGCTAATCGTCCCAAACAACAAGAACACAAATTACAAAAGTGAGGCCCTTGGGCTCACCTTCTTCCTCTCGCAACAATTAATATTAAGAGCGTATGAGTACAAAACTTGTTTTTGTACTGCAAGATCGACGTGTGAGATAAATGTAACTATAATTAACTACATGCAAGCTTTATTTAAGTGGATGAGGCTTTGGACTTATTTTCAAAGATAAAGCAAGTTTTCATTTACAATAAGGTAATAGATTCAAAGCAAGTTTGCAATTAACTTTTATTGTTCAAATAAAAGAGAGACAATAATAACATAGATAGAGACAACACCAACCTAGAAGTGACTAACCCATAGTCACCACAACAATAGCATGAAGTACCCTTCATACCACCCATGTCAAGTTTAAGTTTTTAAAAGGTTGTAGTCTAGTTCTTGTGGAAATAACCAAGCGTGTCCATAACCTAGACGAGGCTATTCGAATAGTTTTAACCCCGCAGGTGTACCAATGTACCCACACGATAGACCGCCTTCCACCACCACGGTTAGCACACTTCCTTTGGTATGCAGCATGGCTAAGTCTAACAAGACGCTTTCCAATGGACGATGCTAATTAAGAGCCGCAACCCACGGAGAAAGACACATTAAACAGCCTAACCGGTCCGCTAATGCTCCTCCAACACCACAAACACACACACAGAACACACCCACCGACTCAGCTCATAATTAACACCTCCCAAAGTACTTAGTCAAGAGAGGTTCCATATCCCTCGTGTGGTTAGCACGCACTAATTGCTTGGATCAATGGCACAAGTAACTCGGTCCTTAGGGACTTAGGCACCATTCCAATCACCCAATGATCACCCAACATACCATTGTGCCAAGCCAAGATATAATTTTTGTTTTCGCTTTTGATTTGCAAAATGGTAAAACACAAGGGTTGGACATAATGGAATAATATAAGTGTTTGTGTGATCAAGACCATCGACTAAGTCGATGATCGCCCAATACTACCGATACTAGGCATGGCTACAATATTTATTCGAAAATCTACTAAGTGACAAGAGCTCATCCAACTAACTCTAATCACAAAGAAATAACCTAGGCTCGTAGTAGAGGATACTTATTTACCTACAGATTATGCAACTAGAGGATTAGCTAATCAATTTAACAACAAATTAGCAATGCATACATAGAAGTTAAACAAAATATTAGACTTTAAGAGTAATGGGATCAAATGGAAATGATCAAACTGCTGCTCGCTTGCTTGTTGCTCAATTTGTTGCGGAGGGTCGTTCTCGGGTTACCGCAAATATCGAATCCTAAGCGAAAGAACGAAAACAACCAATAAGACGAGCAACACTTAAATGAAAAGCAAGCAACAATTATCCAAATGCAATTTAAATTTACACACAAGGTAGAATATGGATATACCTAGACATAGAAACTGGAAAACCTAATTTGATTTGTGGTAAAAGATATTCCCTAAAAACCTATTTTCGCCATAATTAGCACTGTAGCAAAAATATTTTCTAGGAAGATCTTGAAGCTGAAATTTTTATGGTAGCTACCTACTGGTTTAGTGGTAACCATATAAAATTTCAGGTCATTTGAAGTTATAAAGAATTAGTTATGATTTTTCTAAGTTCTAAAACTAGGACATCATTTATATCAGTAGCAAAGACCACTAGCAAACTGGTCCTTCACTAAAGTTCATCCCAAAGGAAATTAACAAAATTTAGTTCGCTTCTATTTGGACTTACAGAGAACAAGTTATGGATTTTCTAAGTTTTATAGCCTTTTAGAATATTTACTTAGAGGTCAAAAAGGCTAAAATCGATTCACAACATTTCTGTTCTTAACAGGCCTAGAAACATTTCTATATTAATCTCTAGCTTAAAGGAAAATTAATACTACTAAATTCACCCAAAAAGGATTTATAATGAAAAGATATGAATTTCTAAAGTTTTAACAACATTTTTCAAGAGAAAGATAAAGCTCACCGAGGAATTTTATATCCTCAACCGAAAAGAAAAGGCGTGGCTCAAAGTGGGCCGCGATTAAAGATCCGACGCCACGCAAGACGGCCGATTCAACATGCGCACGCCGCAAGACCGTTGATTTGATTCCAACGATCCGCATCATTGCGACCTTCTGATACCAATTGCTCGCACAACCCGACCGTTGATCAAGCGATGAAGGGTCGATGGAG